>OX457027.1:60332858-60864128 GCA_949752745.1 Protula sp. h YS-2021 | reverse complement strand
CATATAACAAGAACTGTATTCACTGGATCTGCGATGCATTACAATTCTTGAAATGTGATGACGTCAGAAGTTTTCGAACTAATGTGTATCAGATTCTTGCGTATATACTTCATGGATAGGATTCGACGCTGATGACAATGATTTCACCTCGTAAAAGCTACGCAATGCCATGTATCAGACACCCAGACACGAGACACTACCATGTTGTAACTGCGCCAAAATCTGCACCGTCTCTAATGTATAAACAAAGATTTTAATTCAGAATACCAGAAACTCTTAAATAAAAGGTATTTAAAGAGAAAATAAGATCAGTAAACAAAATTTAAGCGTCTTTCACACCTGCAATGAAATCGGCCTCGCGATCGTCCTTGAAGCTGACGAGATTGGAATGCTCGAGGCGGCAGTAAGTCTGTGCGGACTGCCACGATTGTTTGTGTGTGCGTAACTTATAGCAATGCTGCGAGTTGTCCAAAGTGTCGTCATCCACCAGCCCGGCGGACACGTGTGGTTGCCTGCCACACACGTGAACATGTTTTTAAATGATATTTGAGATGTCAGGATCAAATCGAATAAACAACTAACTGTTAGAAAATAGAAAAAAATCACAAAATATTTTTTTCAGGTTATCGGCTGCATATCCATCAAATCCTTATAAAACGTATTTCGCTATATTATTGGAAAATTGTCGTAAGCTAGTGTTCTAATTTAGGTCATTAGGAGACATTTCCTATTTGAGATTAAAATTATATGTTCTAATCTAACTGCATCATTAACAACGCTTGCAGAAAACTGACTGAAGAAGCGAATTCCAGACTACTCCTCTTTCATCGTAAATGTTCTGTCCGTCGACTGAAATTCGATATACAAGTCGCTGTCTTTGCTTGAAAACACTCTGGGATTTTCATTTCCACACCACAGAAAAGAGTTGACGTCATCAATGCCGTAGTCATGGTAATGATTGTTAGGCGGTTCCTCTGTAAACAACACGCGACCTTAGATTACTTTATCGTATATTCAACGGTGTGAGATTTCCAGGGTATTAACTAACCTGGATTCTCAGCCAAAGTACAGCCGTTACTTTTGATTTTTTTTAACGAAAAGAAAGAAGCAAGGTTTCTGGTTTTGAGCAATGCTTGGACCACCGCCCCATATCTGAGTTCAAAACTGAAACAAAACCTGCCGATGTTCTTTGTTTTATTTACAACATTCTATATTATATTACAGTCCATATTCGATAACTCGAAATTCTATAACTCGAACTATTGGATAACTCCTTTTTTTTTTTTTTGCTCGGTCCCGTTCTTTTTTTTCACTGTAAATCTTATAGCATATTCGATAACTCGAACTAACCATACCTCGAACCTTTTTTTTTTTTTTTTTTTTTGGGGGGGGGGGCTTAAATCTGTGTGTTTCTAAATAAAACTGACACTGTATATTAAAATGCTCCTTTAATTTCGGAATATTCCATCAGTTAACATTAGAGACACGATAAGGGTTCTCCATAAACCATAAATACCACAACAGAGAAAGCTGAGAAGTAAAATCGATGGGTAGCCATAGACGTGATGGATGTCCCATGTGAGTTACCGCACGTGTAACTCAACACTGGACACCTCCACTTCGTGAACAACCTCTGATTAGTCTAAACACCTATGTAAAAAATTTAGCCAGTCAGAAGTGTGGATTATAAGGAAGTTTTTATATATTATGAAGACCTGAGAAAAAAAAGGAGAAAATTTAATCTGAGACGACATACTTTTTATTTGTTTCATATACTACCTCGCTTATTTTACAACAGACGCAATATTTTACACACCCACTGACTGATAACACACCTGAAATTTCAGCTATACACACTTCGCGAACGCCCACATAATCATATCCATGGCAATTACCGCCAGATGGCGCATACTGCAGGTCACTGGAGACGACCGTGTGACCTGTATGCGCCTGCCTTCCGGTGCCTGGATGAGCCACTTGCAGTCGAGGTTATGACTGTAGTGGACTCGCCCTCCAGCCGGGTGACGATCGCGCCATGGTTGTCTGTGATCGTCACGAGCTCGCCTTGACTGCAGTGGTATTGTGTGCCTGTCGTGAATAAGACGAGACTGCAAGAATATCTAAGCTTCTTGTATCATGGATTGTATATGTTTTATAATCAGGTCGTCTTGTGTTAGCCTGAAAATCCCAGTCTATCTATAGAGGCCCAGCTAAATACCTATATATGTTACAGAGCTATAATAATCACAATATCAGTTTTACGTCAAACGTTCATTTCTTGTAATATATTTACACATACTCAAACAACTCATTGCAATCCACCTTTCTATCTCCCGCTTCCCCGGAAAACGGAGCGAATCCCGGATTAGCTCATACCTAAGAATAGAGCAGGTTAGATCCAGACACTACACAGGGCATTAGCAAAACTAGGTTATCTATTGTTAGCCTAAAAAGGTTTTGCTATCTATAGATGACCTAAGTCAATCAGGCTAGCAGCAGATGGCCTGAAAATAGTCACGCTATCTATAGATGGCCTGGTTTGGAGTTTGCAAATTATAGAAATGCTTCGATACGCTGTTTTAACAGCTGTTTTCGTTACTTTACTTTGAAAGCTCTTATATGAATGACTTCTAAGGCTCTGGTTAATCTATTCATTAGTTTCTCTGCTGAAATTTAGAGAGGAATTCTCCATTTCAAGATAAAAATAAATTATAAAAAATGCTTTTTTCAGATGCAACTGCTCCTTAAGATGTAACCAAACTCTGTGTATGTTCGGGGAAAACTGGTGAATTAAAAAACCTGTTTATATAAAAAGACAGAAAGTTATGTGACTGATCTTTATACTGACTGGCTGATTTTTATACGTTTATCTGGGACCTTTCACAATAGCAAAAGCTCAAAGCTTGTGTTTCACTATTTGTAAGCTTTTGGTTCATAACTGCAACCCCTATGTGACATATGGTTCAAGAACTTCTACCCCCCCCCCCCCCAACCATCCCCCACCCCTCGCCCACCAAGTATTTTAAGAAAGTTTAGAACTCGAAGGCAACGGGTGATATTTTTGAGAGGGAGATGTAACCGCCTGGTGTTCCCCAAGTCCGTGTCATCACACATATGACCCATGACCCTCACCGTCCGTTCTAAGGTTGCTTTTTTAAGCTTAAGTTGAAATTCACTTTGGTTTAATGGCAGAAATGAAACCTGGCCAAGCATACAAAGCTAGTCATCTTTGACAGGGGTTCACGACTTCATGGAAGGACGCTATGTTTTTGCGGTTATCATAGGAGCTGGTAAAGCCCCAATATATTTTGATAGAAAGCGAAATGCTTACTTTGCACTGCATAGCTCTGACCAAACAAAGCAAGTGTGAATATTCCCTGAAGGAAAGCTGTGGTGTATAGCCTCTCAAAGCTCATCGCAATAACCTACAAAAACAGAACATGTGTGCAAAGATTGTATAATGCAGTACATTTTTCAAAACAACTTCAACAAGTATTGTCAGTGAAACGGACCTATTACCCCGCCGCAACACAAAGAATATCCTTGTCAGACGAACGGGCGGACGTATCGACATGCAAGATACTTGTTGCACATCTACAAATGATGGGGGTACATTTTGCATAAGCATAGCAGCTGTATTCGCCCCCGTGTGTTAAGATACAGATTATACAAAATCAAGTAGTTTAGTGTCGACAGACAGACAAGTGGACGGACAAATCCAAATACAAAGTCCCCCGTTCCGCGGCACTCGTGGACGAAAATACTAGAATACGTCTCGAAGAGTACATCTATCCACCGTGGGCGATATGGTATGTGTAAGGCTGTTGCGTGTTTACTACGCAAAATATGAAAGTGGAAGGATAGGTAGACGTAGTGTCTAACATTTAAACGAATCAATCCATTAACCAGTAGGCGTGTGAGACGTAGCCGTAGTACAGCGCCGATTTGGAAAAATCCGCCATTTTGTCAATTTAAGTCCCATCCTGAACATTATTGGTTATTAAACTGCGGAAGGGTTCAGAGAAGCCGTGTAAAAAATTGAAACGAATCCATCTATCGATGTGGCCTAGGGGGGCGTGAGACTGCCGTATATACGCTAAGTCCAGTGCCGATTTTCAAAAAGTCCGCCATTTTGTCAGTTTTTTTTTTTCGGACCGGAAAATTCTTGGTCACTGCACTGCGAAAGGGTCAGAATGGGCCTGTAAAAAATTTGAAGCGAATCTATCTACTCAACGTAGGCGTGTGAGACTGAAGCGTGACAGGCAGACAGACAGACAGAAAAGTTCAAAACTATATCGCTCCGTTCCACGGGGGATAATAATTCAGAAATAACACCGTGTGCGGGTGGGCGCTTGCTTGTAAGTGGAGGGTAATTTCACACAGGAATGTGCGGTTTCTTCAGCTCATCTCTTAGAATTTTACACACATCCGCTAACGCACAAATCCGGTTGCAGACTAACTACCAACCTTTAATAATAACTTAGACAAAACCTTGACAAAGAAATTAGAGAAAATGGCAAACTTTGACAAAGAAAGAGAGAGAAAAACCTGAAAAATGCAAATTCTGTTTTATTTGGTATATATTCACAATGAAGCCATTAAAAGCAACGGAATAATATCGCTTTTTAAAAGGTTGACGGTCGTTATTAAATTTGAAACTGCGTATGTGGAAAGAAAACTTTGGTTATCATTTCTTTATAATTTATCCCAACAAATTTGCAAAACGAGACAAAGAACATCATAACTGAACAGCACACCGTAACTGGAAAAAATACAAACTGGTCTATTAACTGTAGAACATAATCACGACTTATTATAAGAATGTCACGGTGAATTGCGTGGCTTCTAGTTTGTAAAAAAAAACCTGGAAACCGGCGCAAACACTGATTTCACATTAAAAGAACACATTTTCATGGGTCTCTCCTTACACAACAACACCACCACTGGAATTTTCGAATTCACAAATGGGCTTATAAAAGTTTTTGTTTTTGAAGACGGCTTTACGTGCTAAATGAACGTTTAAAAAATGTTTTATTTCCATATAGCTTGGCGACAAAGATATTCAGAGTAAAAGGAAGGACACGATAAACGTAGAGCTACGAGGTCGTTAGTCGGAGATGACTCTTGTGGTCTTCTTATGACAGCAAGAGTCATAGTTCCCGCAACAAAATTTACCATTGATGTAAATTTTGTCAATCTCGATGTACGACTCGGACCAATGGTGCGGTCTTAGAAAGGGTGCACCAACATAAATGGTCCAATTATAAATTATGGCGCACAATTTTGATGGTCAAATAACAAGTAAGTATTTGTGAAACACAAGCAGGCCCCAACCGCCCCCCAAATTCATAGGGGTATAAAGCGATGACGGACAGACGGACGGACACCCCAAACCTACAGGCCCCAATCCTTCGGATTGGGCCTAACAATCCCCCAATCCTTCGGATTGGGGCCTAACAATCCCCCAGTAGCTCCTTGAAGATATGGGCCAGGATACTTCTCAGTGTTTCCTTAAGAAAGAGGTCTGCTATTTCGAACCTCGAGGCCCTGAAAGATCGCATATTATCCAGAGGTGAGATAAATGGCAATTTCTATAAACGGATTCCACAATTTCGACTATGAGATTTACACAAAAAACAAGACTAGTTTTTTAAGTATAAATATAGAAGCAGAGAACTTGGAAACATAGACGTCAATTGAGAAATACATCAAAATCACTTTGAAATAGATATAGCGCTCTTTTGTTACAAATCATTATAACGTCTTGGATAAATTTTCTCAAATTTAAAAAAAAAAACAAACAAAAACTGGCACTTATACTTACACTATGGGGGAGAGAAATTATCTTAAGTGTACTTTTCTTATATCTTTATATTTCTTCCACTGACATCCTTTGGTTACCCCAAAAAATTCGAAACGACACCTCCACTGGAAAGATTCTAAAGTACCAATAGGGTTGTTACAGGAACTTAGTCCAAATGACTCTTGCGGTCTTCCTATGACTGCAAGATTCACATTTCCTATAATGCAACTAACCATTGATGTCAATTTTTGCCCACGACTCCGGCCACTAGCGTTATTTCACACTTTGGGCGTTCTCAATAGAAATGCGCAAAAATTCTGCGTTTCGAAAAAAATAATAACCGGTAAAAAAAATGAAAGAAATGATAGAGAGATTTCTCATAAATGTTCAATTTCTCTTGCATAAAAGAACAATCGGGTTTTTAACACCCGTATGCTATTTTAAAAATTTATTAAAGGTTCCAACAAATACTGACTGTGGTGTTTTTTGTTTTTGTTTTTTTTTTAAGAAAAAAACCTGCCAGTTCGAAATTCGGTGGCCTAAAACGTGAGCCGAACGTTTTATGGCCTCGAAAGTTGACATCAATCGCTATTTCTATAACAGGAACTGTGACCCTTTCTGTCCCAGAAAGAGAGAAAGGGTCCGCTGGGACTAACAGGAACTATGACCCTTTTTTCCTAAAAAGATAGAGTTTGTCGCGCCCACGACAACATTAATCTAAAATAATTAATAATTGAAGCATGGTTGATACAATAAATGGTTGGGTCCCTCAAATACTAGGTTACAAATCGCAGGAAAGTTTCTTTTTTCACCTGTTTTTGTTTTTTTTTAAAGAAAAAAACCTGCCAGTTCGAAATTTGGTGGCCTAAACGTGAGCCGAACGTTTAATGGCCTCGAAAGTTGACATCAATCGCTATTTCTATAACAGGAACTGTGACCCCTCAGTCCCAGAAAGAGAGAAAGGGTCCGCTGGGACTAACAGGAACTATGACCCTTTTTTCCTAAGACAGAGTTTGTCGCGCCCACGACAACAGTAATCTCAAATAATAAATACTTGAAGCATGGTTGATACAATAAATGGTTGGGTCCCTCAAATATTAGGTAACAAATCACCGGAAAAGTTTCTTTTTTTCACCTTTTTAAAAGGATCCCAAAAATTACGAAATTTCTTGTTTACATCCAATCTCCAAAGAGTTGTGCTCTATAGTGTGCGCATGTGCAATGACAAAAAAGTGTTTGAGCATGTATTCGATTGAGTAGAAGTGAAAATAGAGAAGGCAAACCTATTTTAATTCAGCTGCGTTGTTAGAAACAACTGACCTCTAATGAGGTCTGTCTAATATGTATAAACACAGAGGGGGTGGATATTTTACAAAGTAGTTCCCCCTTGATGACTATTATTTTCGAAGTGGGTCTGCGAAGTAAAATGGTATTTAAAACAACAGACCGAATCACCGTAGAGGATGGTTGTTGAACATATTTTAAAAAGTAGTTCCTCACTTTATGAGAACTATTTTTGAAGAAACCCTAGTGGGTCTGAAGACGAAAAAGGTGCTATACACAACAGACCGAACCGCCGAAGAGTTTGGCTGTTGGACAACAACGACTTCGGCTGTGATAGGAAGGGCTGTTCGCTAAGCACAGAAAAATTGTGCAAATGTGCTCAGCTTAAATAAATGTGAAGAGGTTGAGTCGACCAAGGAATGATTAAAAAGCTCCCTGTCTTACTTAGCCTCGTATGAATATCTGATATAACTGGATTATTGTCGTGACAAGGATGAATGAGTTTTTTTGCAAATAATTAAAAACTGTGAATGATTAACAATGAATCAAGAAAATAAAAATACTCCTTTATTTAAGAATTAAAAATTAAGTCAACTGAGTCGTTCATAGAAACATTTATCGGTTGGGCATTTGGTGCCATTATCTGAGAATACATTCGTCTGTTAAGAATTACGGATTTCATTAGTGAACAAGTATATGTAACAAAATTTATCGGGACATTAATTGACAGTAAACTTACGTGGCGAGATCATGTATCATTTATCCGCCAAAAGTTATCTAAATGTTGTTCCATAATTTACAAGGCCAGTTACATTTTAAACGTAAGCGCTATTTGTTCTTTATATTGTTCTCTTTTCTTGCCTTATATCACATACTGTTGCGAAATTTGGGGAGTTGCAAGTAAATGTATCATGAATTCAATTGTTAAATTGCAAAAGAAAGTAGTCAGAATAGTCTGTAAAGTTAGTAAATGTGCCCATACAAACGAGCTGTTCTACAAGCTACGAATGATCAAATTTTATGATTTGGTAGACTTAAAAGTATTAATTATAATGTACAAAGCCTACCAAGTCGCTCTTCCTTCAAATGTCCAAGTATGTTTTCATAGCAAAAGTTTCAAATACGATACTCGTGGGAAAAATCAGTTCAAAACGCAATATGCACGTACAATAAAATCTAGATGTATAAGTATCTATAGTGTAAAATTGTTCAAAGGAATTCCTGATCACATCAGAAATGCTACTAATTTAAATTCGTTTAAAATGATATACAAGCAATTCGTATTTGATAAATATCTGAATTTATGAATGTTGGTTCATTCTAAAATAGGGTGTCCTAAACCACTTTCTTTTCTTATTTGTTTCGACTGCTTGTAAAAAGTTACTAGTCTATTGGTAAAATTTAGATACTCTGTTGCTGTGAATTAATGTAAGTTAAGCCGATTCACTTTTTCTTCATGCTGATATTATCGGAATCTTGCAGTGTTGATTTGCATCAATTTGTACATATACATGATGAATAAACAAATATCTATCTATTAGTTAGCAATTAAAATACATATTAATCACTGCAAATTTTCATTAAAATTTATCATAATCTTTAAAATGACATGGTTAATTGCAAGGGAGAAATTTGAAAAAGGATAGAATCCGTATGAATAGAATCGCGTGCTTTTGTTGGCACCAAGCAGGAGATTGTTGGCAAAGTCGATTCGAGAGGCAACCATAGCGTGAACATTGGTTTTCATTGTTGATTCGTCGAGACTTCGCCTCACTCGATGAATGGATCGCAGGTAGAATATTGCACTTTTGCACTTGTTTCTGGCGAAAGAATCTGGCTTCATCTATATTAGCTTTGTTTATGCTCAAGTTTATTTTCACAATCTTATTCACGAAAAAATTAACAAAGTCATTTGGTAAAGATTCTGGTGCAAATGTTTTAGGGTAAACTTCTTAATTTTTCCAATGCAGAATTGATTTGGCTACATCAAAAAGTTTCTTGTTATTATCTTTAGATTCACAAATTGATTTTGCATTGAAGCTTCAGCCAGTTTTTCGAGTTAAAGAACGTTTATGAACGGAACGAAAACAGTAGGGTAGAAACGAGAGTTCTACTGCACTTTGTGACGTCATACCGTCTGGAAGTGACGTCATACTGTCTGGAAGTGACGTCATCATGTCTGGACCGGAAGTGACGTCATCATGTCTGGACCGGAAGTGCTGTCTAGACCGGAAGTGCTGTCTGGAGTGGAAGTGACGTCATCATGTCTGGACCGGAAGTGACGTCATCATGTCTGGACCGGAAGTGACGTCATCATGTCTGGACCGGAAGTCATGATGAGCGTTAGGATAGGCGCGACCATCTGTGACGTCATCATGACGTCATACTGAGATGATGCTGTCTGGAGCGAAAGTGGTTTGGCCGAGTCAATCAACATGAAGCCAATGAACCCGACCTGTCAATCAGTGTAACCATGGCAACAGAGCCTAAAAGGGTCGACAACCCCCCCCCCCCTCGAAATTGTGATTTTTGCATATTTATCCGTTTCAGACGATTCTGAACATTTTTCATTTTTTCGACCGACCCCCCCCCCCCCTCGAAATTGTGATTTGTGCATATTTATCCGTTTCAGACGATTCTGAACATTTTTCATTTTTTCGACCCCCCCCCCCTCGAAATTGTGATTTTTGCATATTTATCCGTTTCAGACGATTCTGAACATTTTTCATTTTTTCGACCGACCCCCCCCCCCCTCGAAATTGTGATTTGTGCATATTTATCCGTTTCAGACGATTCTGAACATTTTTCATTTTTTCGACCCCCCCCCCCACCCCCCCCCCTCGAAATTGTGATTTTTGCATATTTATCCGTTTCAGACGATTCTGAAAATTTTTCATTTTTTTTCGACCGACCCCCCCCCCCCTCGAAATTGTGATTTGTGCATATTTATCCGTTTCAGACGATTCTGAACATTTTTCATTTTTTCGACCCCCCCCCCCCCTCGAAATTGTGATTTTTGCATATTTATCCGTTTCAGACGATTCTGAACATTTTTCATTTTTTCGACCGACCCCCCCCCCCCCTCGAAATTGTGATTTGTGCATATTTATCCGTTTCAGACGATTCTGAACATTTTTCATTTTTTCGACCCCCCCCCCCCCTCGAAATTGTGATTTTTGCATATTTATCCGTTTCAGACGATTCTGAACATTTTTCTTTTTTTTTCGACCGACCCCCCCCCCCCCTCGAAATTGTGATTTGTGCATATTTATCCGTTTCAGACGATTCTGAACATTTTTCATTTTTTCGACCCCCCCCCCCTCGAAATTGTGATTTTTGCATATTTATCCGTTTCAGACGATTCTGAACATTTTTCATTTTTTTTCGACCGACCCCCCCCCCTCGAAATTGTGATTTGTGCATATTTATCCGTTTCAGACGATTCTGAACATTTTTCATTTTTTCGACCCCCCCCCAGGACAGACTTTGACCCCCCCCCCTAGGACAGACTATGTACCGACCCCCCCCCCCAGGAGAACAAACTAAAAAAAAATTGTGCTGAATCAGCATGATGAAATCGTTGATTCAGCATGATAAAATCGTATATAAGTGTAGTGTCTCGAGGCTTAGGCATCGTCAGACACACCAGCTATCAACATAGACATGGATGACTTTGAAACAGTTACTTTTGATGATACATTATTATCGTTGGAAGAGATAGATGCGTTCTTTGAAGACGCTGAAACAGCTTTGAAGGAAGCGTTAGTTGTTCTGCCAGATGTCGCTACAGTGCAACAAGCAATGCCTCAGGAGGAAGCGTTAAATGCACCATCAGATGTCGCTACAGTGCAACAAGCAATGCCTCAGGAGGAAGCGTTAAATGCACCATCAGATGTCGCTACAGTGCAACAAGCAATGCCTCAGGAGGAAGCATTAAATGCACCATCAGATGTCGCTGCAGTGCAGCAAGAAATGCCAGATCCTGAGGGGTCTGACTACCCGTTCTGGGTTGCGAATAGACTTATCAATGGTGACAACTCACAACTAAGTGCAAAGTTAAAAGCGCATCTAGCACATTATGAGGAAAACGAAGTGAGTGATGATGATGAGGATTCAGAATTGGACATGTCAAGCGATAATGAGGATTCAGAAGTGGACATGTCAAGCGATGACGGAGAAGACAAACAGCTGAAATCTAAAATTGAATCGAGTAAGACCATACCTGTTACTGAGGAAGATGTTATAATGTTGAAACGGAACTTTCGAGCAGTACTTCCTCTGTTTGATTGTAACATTTTATGGTGTTTATGTGAAGAAGGCTTTTTCAACAACCACACGTACATGTATCTAACGGAAGAAGTGAATACCGTCATTCAACTCATCTACATGTTAGAAGGAAACACAGAACATGTTCCGGCGTCAGAGCCAAAGTTCTCCGAAGCTATGACTCAACGTTTCATTCAACTTATTAAAAGTCTTCATGAGGAACTTTTTAAGACTTTATCTCTACCGGCGCCAAAGTCTCTGGATGAGGATCGTGAATTCAAATGTGCAAAGGTCATGTTGCATTGTTTCAAATACCTTGAAGAACGCATTCATGTGTATGATATGATGGCTTACCTCTATGAAAAAGGACATTTCACTATGTCAATGCTGTTTCAATGGATACTAGGGCATCGGACCCCAGGAGACTTTTTAGTGATTGTCATGGTACAATCGCTAACAAACGGTTTACCAACAACCTTTCTCGACGGTTTCAATGACATGACTCCGCGATTTTACAAACATCTCATGAAAACCTACATGTAACATCTGTATAAAAGGAGGTAAAACCATCTACAATGTCAACATTGCTTCTTCATCGATGTGTAGAGACCATGGATGACGTCTTCAAAGTGAATTATGCTGACTATGTGTTTTCAAAGCTTCCTGCTTTTGAATCGGATTGGATGCTGCAAGTGAAGAACTTACATCAGCATTGGGAAGCTGTTGGAAAGACCATTCCAAGAGATCGTTTCATCCGCTCGTTTCTACGTGAATGTGAAGATCTACATTTACCGTTAACTTATGACATTGATTTAGCATTTATCAACGTGAATACAATTTGGGCAGTTGAGCTCATGTTAGATATGGCTGCAAGAATCATTTTACATTATGATGATGATGTTCCATTGAAGACGAATGTATCAGAGCTTGTCCGATTCAACCATGGACGAGTTGAAGTGAATTCAAAACTTTGCAAGTTCTTTGCTGACTCAGCAGATAGTTGGGTATAAAAGGGAGTGAACTCAGCAGAGTGAAGTCATTTCTCAGCAGACAGTTGGAGGGAGTGGATCATCAGTACATTGTAGCAGCCATGGAGAACAAGACAAGCAACGCAACGCAGCGCAGCAGCAGCTTTAAAATTAGTGCTAACTTAACCATTACTGTGGAGCATGGAGAATATGGGCCATTTCTACGCATCACACGTGGAGAGAGATGGTGTGCTTATTCACCATCTTTGTGGAAGATTGTATGCCAAAGCTTGAAAAATTTACGCGACATTGGCTTCAAACTGTACTTAACGCAAACGAAGTGGCTTGAAGTCATTTCATACTTGGATATGCGCTATGTGAGTTTTGTGCGCACGTCACGGTTTGAAGGGAAAGAATACACACATCACATCAACATGAATGATGGTGAATGGGAGACACTGCTTCAGGAGATGGACAACATCAACTCAGCCCTATCACCATGTGAGGAATGTCATGACAAGAAAACGATCATCAAGCTGCAAAAGGATGGTCGGATGAAGGTGTCAAAGCTATCCAAGAAAAGGCTGGCTGAAGTTCAGTTGGAGAACATGAACGTACAAAATCAACTTGGACTTACCTGTGACTATTGCGGTGCTTGTGGATATGTGGAGGATTATCATTGCCACTGCCACAAGTATAATTGCAAGTTGTGTGAACCAAGCAACTTCTGCGGCAAGTGTGGAGTACTTAAAGTCAGTGAAGCAAAGTAAAAGCCCACAAGACACTGAAACAAGATGGACGCATGTTTTAAAAATGCTTATATTGACTTGATGATTGCTAAACTTGCTTGCTGTGGCACTCCAGACTATCAACTTTATCATTTGGATGCTTTTTGGGATGTTGTACATCATAGTCTTGATGTGATTGAACTGCATTCAAGATTTCTTGGAGAATGTCATAAAACTGGAATAGAAGAAGATCCTGACTTTGACTTTGATTCTGCACTTTATTCTGCTCGCACTGATGTGGAAGTATATTTCACCGTGGTTGATCATTTGAGAGATTGTTGTAAAGAAGAAGAGGAAACCGAGCAGCTTTATCAGGTAAGTTATAAAAACCTTTTTTAAACATGTTTATGACAACATAGTGAATTGTTTCTCAAAGACATAACAATGTTTTTCTTACTAGCAAATTTAGTTTTATGTGAGTGGTTTCAACGTAAACAAAGAAAGAATATGATAGAAGAGGCAGCAAATATATTAAAAGATATTTTATTACAGGAAGAAACCGACATGTCAGAATAAAGAAGCAAAGTCAACATGAAGAATCTTGTACTATTCAGCGGTCATAAGGACGTTCTTTCAAATATGTTTCCAACACGACTTGAAAAGTATGGACATGTGTTCAACTCAAGTGAAGCGTTGTATCAATATGAGAAAGCAGTGTTTCATCACCGTCAAGATATTGCTTCAGCCATTGCTTCATGTAGAAATGGATATGAAGCAAAACGTATTGCTAAAGTGATAAAGCCATGTCCTTTATGGCATACAGTGAAGAGAAGCAAAATGCAAGATGTTTTACAAGTCAAACTGGATCAGTGTGTATTGTTTCGCAACAAGTTGAAAGAATGTAAAGACAAAACTTTAGTTGAAGCAACGTATGATCATTGGTGGGGAGCTGGTGTGAAACAAGTGTCATCTGGATATCCTGGTCAGAATATCATGGGAAAGTTGTTAGAACTGTTGTGTGAGGGTTAGAGACTTTTTCATTTGCTTGCCAACCGTCATGGTGTGCAGACGTGTGAACATGTAAATTTGAAGTATGTTTAACTTGTGTTGCATTGATTCAAGACTGCACAATGGCGGACATGACACTGAGACAATATATTGTGCAAAAAGCTTATTGTGAAGAAATGTTATCCGCTGTAAAAAAGTTTGCATATTTAGTCTGTCCTGCTTGTCAACATGAAGAGTGTCAAGAACATACTTGTCATTTTGCATCTGTTTATACATATTGGAATGAAGCTAAATATTACATGCATTTAGATAAAGTGTTAGAGAATGCAAATCAACGTTGTGAGAAATATGGTGTAGATGCTATTACATTGGATGAACTCAGTCATTGGTTAGTGTTCATTGAAGACCAATGGTCTCCAGTTATTCATACCATTGTATCTATACTTGATTTGTAAAAAACTTGTTAGTTAAGTTATAAATGCATGTTAGTTAAGTGATGTTGGTTGAGTTATAAAATAAAAGCTGTTCTGTTGAGAAGGTGGTTTTCATTCGGCGTGACCATGTCGACGTGGAAAGACTACTTGACCAATATTTACTTCAAACCTGGACAGCCTGGAGCATTTGCTGGTCCTTACAAACTGTATCACATCTTACGAAAACATAATCAACCAGTCACACAGTCACAAGTGAAGAAATGGTTGCAGGATCAAGATGCTTTTAGTTTACTCCAACCTGTCAAATACAGGTTCAAAAGACAACGTGTCATTACACGTGGTATTGATGACATGTGGGATATTGATTTGGCTGATATGGGAAACATAGCTCCCTATAATGATGACATACGCTTTTTACTCATTGTCATTGATGTGTTTTCCAAATATGTCTGGGTACAGCCAATACCTAATAAATCACATATCAGCGTCATACAAGCTTTCCAAAAGATTTTTCATGACACACGACGAAGACCGCGAACTCTAAGGTCTGATAAAGGAACAGAATTTAAAAACAGATGGGTAAAAGCATTTTTGAAGAAAGAAGGCATTCATGCTTATACCACAAAGAATGAAACCAAAGCCAACTTTGCTGAAAGAGTCATTCGTACTCTAAAGGGAATGATGTATCGGTATTTTCTACATAATCAAACTTACCGTTATTTAGACATTCTTCCAGACTTGGTGTACAATTACAACCATAGACCTCATGGTTCTCTTCCTAATAAATATGCTCCAGCCGAGATTCGTAAAGACAACGAATCAAAAGTGTGGAAGTATATGTATGTCGACAAACTGAAATTGAAACCGAAGAAGAAGAAGAAGTACAAATTTAACATTGGTGATCATGTTCGCATTTCTCACATTAAATATGTGTTTCAACGGGATTATCACATCAAATGGACGCAAGAAGTCTTCATTGTCACACATCGTTGTAAGAAGCAAGGAATACATTTATATCGTGTGAAAGACTTTTTAGACGAAGATATTGATGGTCATTTCTATGAAGAAGAACTGCAGAAAGTGACCAAAGATATTGAATCTATTTATAGAATTGAAAAAGTCTTGAAAACACGTAAAAGACGAGGAGGAGGTGTGAAAGAATTATTTGTCAAGTGGTTAGGTTGGCCAAACAAGTTTAACAGTTGGGTGAAAGAAACAGACATTCAACAATGAAGCATCCATTTACATGTTTAGTCTCTGGACCTACAGGCAGTGGCAAAACGTCTCTGGTGAAGGAAATTCTAGAACAAAAGTTGATTAAACCCTCTCCAAAAAGCATTTTATGGCTCTATGCAGCAGATCAGCCTTTGTACAAGGGAATGAAAGGCGTGGAATTTTACCAAGGCATTCCAGATGACATTGAAGAGCGTTTTAACCCGAAGAAACCAAACTTACTTATCATTGATGACTTAATGACGAAATGCCATAGTGATGAGCGTATGACACGTCTCTTTAGTGTTGGCAGCAGTCATCAAAATCTAAGCATTATTTTTATTGTGCATAATTTATTCCATCATGGGAAAGAGATGCGAAATATTAGTTTGAATACACATTATATCATTCTGTTTAAAAATCCGAGAGACAGTCAACAAATTAGTACATTGGCGCGGCAAATGTATCCTAGAAGATCTCAATTTCTCATAGAAGCCTATCAAGATGCTACTAGCAAACCTCATGGTTATTTATTCATTGATTTAAAACCAAAGACAAATGATCAACTACGTATTCGTACAGGCATTTTACCAAAAGATACACATTATGTATATATTGATAAAGCAGTGTATGAACAAGAACCAAGTCATTTAACCATTCGCAGTCAAGATGTCTAAACGTATTCGAGCGAACCAGCCGTTTCTTCATTTGCTTGCACGCAGTGGGCCTAAACGACGTAAATCCTTGCTACAGCAAGCTACAAAGGAGGAATTAACAAGCTTGTTTGAAATTTGTTTGAATATATTGCAAGGACATTTACCCTTAAGCTCAAAACGGTTTAAGGAATTTAAACGTGAACGTCATACGCTACGTACTCTAGCAGATAAGAAGATATCCCTTCGACGAAAAAAGAAGTTGATTAATCAGAAAGGAGGATTCATTGGAGTTATTGCTAGATTGGCATTGCCCTTGTTAGCCAAACTGCTGCTAAAATGAAACATACGATGAAAATGGTCCTCATTCCTGAATATGAATACAAACTGTTATTAGAAAAGAAGGGTAAAGATGGTGAAATCAAAACGAAAGTGAATAAACTTTTACGTGGGAAACGAACACGTGAAAAGGTTATTGAAATGTCTCAACTTCTTGGTCGTCATTTACGAACAAGTCAGTCTAGGCAGCAAAAGCCCTCATCATCATCACCACCTGAAAAGCCAGAAAAGTTATTTTTAAGTCATTTTCAACCTATCTATCATGGAAAAGTAACACAACTTTTAGCAGAACTGAAGAAATATGGTACGACATGGTCAGAGAAGAATGAACTTGTGTTGAAAACGGGCGATATTATAGCAAATTCCAACATGGTTGATTTGATGAAAGAAGCATTGGTGGCGACAAGAAGAAAAGAACGAGCCATACCACCACATGGCTGGCATCCGTTTATCCAGGAAATTGTTGATGCTAATATTCCAAAAACAATGTTTAGTAAAAAGACCACTCGTGACGACATTACAACAGAAATGAAACAACGTCAACAAAGACAGTTTCCTGAAGGATGGGAAAATTTTTAACATGGCTGAAAGAGCTATGTTGTTGTTGTGAGGAAGATAAACCAACTATTCCTGTGAAGATTAGATGTACAAGTGCTTGTTGTGAAGGAGAAGTTATAGATCATCTAGATCATCATCATGATGTAAAAGACCATGTGAATGAGGATGAGATTTGGCATACTTGGTCGAATGGCGCGCGCTATCGTGAAGTATATAGGCAACGTCAACGCACCTATACCATTTAGTTCCCACCATCATGGAGTCGACAAGCTTTTACATCACTTTGCCTAGCAATGCGAGTATGAACTATTATCCCAACAACAAGGCTTCGAATTATCAAATTCGTATGCCTCGAACCATCTATCTGAATGGAAAATATGAAGTGGCTTTAGCTGAAATTCAATATCCACATACATGGACAACGATGAGACATGACATGGACTATTCTATTCAGTATCGACAACAACCACTGACAGAGACACTTGACACTATCAATATTCCCTATGGTTATTATAGATCCATACAAGAAATATGTCAGGCAGTGAATGAAGAAGCAACTCATTCTATGAAAGATAATCTTAAAGAAGCTATTCGGATAAAGTATGATAAAATTAGACGACGTGTGTTTCTATTTCTAAATTATGGTTTTGAAGTGTCCTTTTCCGCTGGATTGGCTGAGATTTTAGGATTTATCCCAGAGCAATGGTATACTGAAACATGTACAGCTGAACATAAAGCGGATGTGAAACAGGGATTTTATACACTTTATGTGTATTGTAGCATTTGTGAACCACAAGTTGTTGGTGATTATTATGTGCCGTTACTACGTTCTGTTGGCATACAAGGCCATGATGGTGACATTATCATGAAAACGTACGGCGAACCGCATTATGTTCCTGTAAACACGTCCAAATTTGACGTGATAGAAATGAATATTAAGGACGACACAGGCTATAATGTTCCATTTCAAACTGGAAAGGTGATCTGTAAACTTCATTTTCGACCAAAAGCAATATGAAAGCTTATACACACGATCCGTCTGCATATCGCAACCATTTTCTTCGTCAAGTGGGCGGGGAATTACCAGGATTCAAAGGAGCGCGAATCCAATATGGTGATGGTATTGGTTCAATACTGGGATCATTGGCTCGCAAAGCTATTCCACTACTTAAGGCTGGGGCTAAGATCGTTGCGCCACATCTTAAGAAGGCTGCAAAGAATGTCGCGAAAGATGTGACGGGTCGAGTAGCAGAACGTGTGTTTGGTGAACAAAAGCGTATGCAACCGACGAAACGTGCCAGAAGACGAAAAACAGCCAGACGGATAACATCAAAATATCGCAAAGATATTTTTTAAAGAAAAAAAAAATGTCTCTCATTCATAATCATTCGTGTGAATGTAGTCTTTCTCCATTGGAATGGTTTCACGTACCACCAACGCAAACTGCTGTAGAGAAAAGTTATAATGTTGACTATCAACCACTTACAAGCATTAGAGAAGGCGCTCCAATAGAATTCTACATTCCTGCGAGTACAGAAGAATATCTGGATTTAAAGAACAGCAAACTTCATATTGTATGTCGCATTCTAAAGGCTGATGGAACAGCGTGTGGCGCAGATGATAATGTCTCTTGCATCAATGATGTGTTTAATGGGTTATGGTCTAATATTGAATTGTTTCTGAATGATCGTTTGGTTTCGCATAGCAACAATACTCATGGTTATACCAGTATTATCTCTCATCTCATCCATGATTCGGAAGAAAGTCTACATTCTGAGCGCTCTATGCGTCTCATGTATAAGGATACTGCTGGGTCAATGAATAGCTATGAGGTGAAAAGACTTAATCATGAACAATATGTATCCGGGTTTCATGTCAATGCCGACGGCGGTGACTTGGCTGAGCAAGGCAACAATGGCTTACATCATCGTTATTTGCATACACGTCTTAGCCGTGATGTTATGCTTACTGGCGGTTTAAGGATAGATTTGTTTGAGCAGGATCGTTATCTTCCGAATGGTATCAGTTTGAAATTGCGTTTCCATAGACAAAAAGATGACTATGTATTGATGGCTGCAGATAATACCTATAAGGTAGAAGTGAAAGAGGCATTTTTAACCATTCGCAAAGTGAGGGTGAGTCCAGGTATTCAGTTAGGACATACAGATGCATTGATGAAAAGTCCTGCCAAGATCATCATCACTAGAAAAGAATGTAAAGTCTTGGCTATTCCAGCAGGATTTCAGTCTTTTGTGAAAGATAACATCTTTTTGGGTCAATTACCAAATCGTATTGTCATTGGTCTGGTTCATAATGAAGCTTTTGGTGGATCAGTATTGAGGAATCCATATGATTTCAAACATTTTAATCTGGACTATATGCAACTGTACACGGATGGTGAACCAGTTCTATCCAAACCTCTCAAGCTTGACATTACACAGAGCAAATACCTGGACGCTTTTGAAACGCTTTACAAATCGTTTGATCGGTTGAATGGTGAGAAAAGTTCCATTATAAAACGGGAAGATTGGCCTAGAGGTTATGCTTTATTTTCGTTTGACTTAACACCGGATTATGATGGCGATGATCATTTCCCCCTGATCAAGCATGGGAATTTGCGGCTAGAAATGAACTTTGCTACGGCTTTGCAACATACCATCAATGTCATTGTCTATGCTGAATTTGACAACATTATTGAGATCAGTGCAAATCGCAGCATCCAATTCGACTACCAGTCATGAACACGAAGCAGATTGATGCCATATTGAGTCATGATGTCATGACCAAAGACTTATTTCAAGGCGTGTTTGCCATGGACCAGTTACCGTCTTTACAACGCGGCGCCTATGTGATCAACACAGACGATCAAGATGAACCAGGAGAACATTGGGTGGCAGTGTATTATGACAAAGACCTTGCAGAATATTTTGACTCTTATGGACTGTTCCCTCTCGATGATCGTTTAGATATGTTTTTAAGAAATGACTATATGTATAATTCTATCTCATTACAAACGCCAATATCATCGTCATGTGGTTTTTATTGTGTCTATTATATATTACATAGAGCTCGAGGTCAGAGTATGTTTGATATTGTGAATATATTAAAAAGAAAGGATGGTGATTTTATTGTAAAGGATTTTGTATATAGACATTATAAACCATTGTTTTATTAATGTTGTTGTTGTTATATTAGTTAAGTTGTTGTTGTTATATTAGTTAAGTTGTTGTTGTTGTTGTTATATTAGTTAAGTTGTTGTTATATTAGTTAAGTTGTTGTTGTTGTTAAATAAAACAAATCAAGTTTCAAACAACTGTCTTGTTTATTGTGTTGTACATACGTTTATTTACAAATTCTTAACTACAAACACTATTTACAAAGTTTACAAACACTATTTACAAAGTTTACAAACACTATTTACAAACTCTTAACTACAAACGCTATTTACACTATTTACAAATTCTTAACTACAAATTCTATTTACACTATTTACAAACTTTTATTTACACTATTTACACTATTTACAAAATTCTTAACTACAAACTCTTAACTACAAAGTCTATTTACACTATTTACAAACTTTTTATTTACAAACACATTCATTTTTCAATACATTCATCAATGAATACCATTCATTAGAATCTAAATTGATATAGGTATCATAGACATTACATCCATGTTTGTAAATGCTATGAAAGCTCACATAACACACATCACCAAACTTTATCACTTTAACAGTTACATGTTCAGACAGTTTCAGTTCATATCCTTCTTCTAAGTCAATGTCCATCACACGCATAGGTTGTGTCAGCTCAATGGATTTGATGCCTCGTGTAAGCCATATTTCTGTTTCTTTGAATTCAAGCGTTAGGTTCTTTCCAATCCAATGCTTGTAACAACGCGTTCCATTCCACTGTGTTGAGGGTGATGTAGTCATAGTTTTCTGTAAGCTCGTCATATTGGCGAAATTGTACAAACACGTCTAAGCAGTTCTCAGTCACACGCACTTCTAATTCATTTGAGACTGTCAGGAGAAAGCCAGGTATCCTGAACTTCTCTAGATGGTCTTTCAACACGGATTGGTCATCAAGTGATAGGACGAGATACTGTCCAAAATGTCTTAGCACAATGTCATCATATTCGTTTCTCAGATATGAGAACCCATGCGTAATTGGTTTATATTCCGTTAAAAAGTCTTCCATCTCGTCCAGCAGTCAGATGAACTATGAGCTGTCTCCTTGTCTGCAAAGACGTTTTTTATGCTCGCAAGATGGCGAAGAGTGGATGTTGTATCACTTCTAGGAATCGTAAGACTGCGCGCCAGTTCTTGATATCAAAGATGATCAAATCTGTATATGGTGTATCTGGTACAACTCCCTTATAATCCTTTGGATAATCCTGTAAAAGATTTCTACAGATTTCTACACGTATGTTAGAATCATATTCAGCCACCGTCACTTCCACTTTATTTTCAAGTCTGCGTTTAAACCCAGGTTCAAGTGGTATGTTTTTAAAGTCTTTCCACACTTCAGGTTTAAACCGATGATAACTTGTCTTAGAATCTAGTATCACTTCATTCCTCTCATTGACAGTAAGGTAAACACCACCGTTCAGCATGAGTGCATTCATGTTTTTACCTTGTTATGCCTTGTCGTCTTGTCTGCGAAGCCTTTTATCCACTTCTTTCACCTGCTTCTTCATCATTTTCCATTCAGGTATTGTCAGCAAAATTCCCTTTTTCGTTGGACGGTTTTTTCCAGTCCCCTCATCTCTGAGGTATTTGCGAATGTTTACCACACCTTCATTACTTTGTTTCATAATCTTGATATACTTTCCATTGCCTAGAGAAAGCATTCCATCCCACGACTGTGGTGTTGGTGCTATCTCCACTTTTAATTTCTTAATGGTAGTATCAGGATGTTTCACTTTCATGTCTTTCACCGTATCTGCTAGAGTATCCATATCCGTTGGTGCAGATCTTTTCATGTTGACGCTTCAGTGTTCACACCTCAACTGACTCTAAAGTTGAAGTGTCTCCCCCTTATATACTGTAATGCCCATGCGCCAAAGTGGAATAGCCATCACTCATCACATATCGCTTATCATCAAAGGGAGAGAGAGCCACTTTCCTCAACTTCTCCGAGAAAATCTGGTGGTTATGACTTCGAATGATGTGTCCTGTAGTCATCGTTTGCGTTTGGTTGAACAAACTGTCTCTATACTGCTGATGTTTCATCCGTCTTTGACACGCGCGAGTGATGCCTTTAGCCGTACGTTTTTCTTTCCCACCATACATCATACTATACATTTTCGGCCGAAGTCCAACAAACTCTTCAATGGGAATGCCCGCCGTCTCATCTTTCATTTTCCCAAGCACTTTCTTGTTCACGTTGGAATGCAGGAAATGATCTGGGGGATAGTCACTTGTGTCGAACAAGTCGGCATCTTCCTGCATGTCTTTGTAGATATCGTCCGTTTCTATGTCATAACATAGACTGTCGGTGTCGCTGAACAAGAGTTTGGCGTTGGGATACTTGGTCATGATGTAGTTGTAATGAAAGTGGAACATGAGCACTTTGCTGAGGTCGAGAATGGTGAACCCAACTTGAATGGGTTTATCCAGAAGCAGATCCACTTTGCGTAAATGTACCGCGGTTAAATCTTCGTTGAAAATTCTAAATTTGTGGAAGGAAGGTTTGGCCACAAGTTTCTTGAACCGCTTTTCCTGGTGAACAAGTTCCACATTGATGCGTTTTCTTACATTTTCCATGGTTTTGCCAAACACCGAGTTGTTCATCAATTTGAAGAAGTCTTTCTCAAACGGGTTCTTAGCCAACTTTCTCTTTTCTGTGTTCAAGGAGATGTATTTTGCCAACCATTTGCTCTGTGCAAACATGATGGCACGATGCACCTTCGTGACTTTCAATCCCAGTGAGACATATTGCTGTAAATTTCTATAATGAAGCACATATTTCTTCTTGTCACACAAGTTGGGAATGAGCTTTTCACTAGGCTTGCCTTTCATGTCTAGATCTTTCCGTAGCTTCTGACTATGTTTTGATAATTCTCCCACTTTCACACATTTCCGTTCTGGAGCCACTGGATAGTGATTATGATGATCATGGATTGAATATGGGTATTCCAAATCCACTTCTAAAATGTATCCAATCTCGTCATCTTCATCCACATCCATAAAGTCAATGGATTCTGGCTCGCTCACCCACATAAATCCACTTTCCGGCATGCTTTGCGACATAGCCCAGCCATACAAGTTGTTTGCATCCAGGTAAGTCAAGTAGTTGGTTGGTTTCAAGGGATCGTAATCTGCTACGTAGGGGTTATTTGCTTTCGCATACTTGTGTGTGATGACAGATATTCCTCCACGTAAACCTTGTTCAACCATTTGGTACATGTCAATGTCGTTGATCAATTCCAATTTCACCTTTGTCGCTTTCAACATGGCATCCCACGACAGTCCTGGCGCTGTATAGTAGTGAGCAGGATCCAATTCATACGTGTTGAGACATACGTGACGAAAGTTTTCAAACACGTCAGCCAGCAGCAACACATCTGATTTCAGGTACAAGTCATGGTATTCACCAAATGTAGTACAGTGGAATGTCTCCCACACCTTCTGCGCATGCGCATAATCCTCATCGCTAATGTCTTCTTCACTGAGTAGACTGTAAAACTTGTCCTTGGACGGCAGTTGTGTTTCAGCAAACTTGGATGGCTCATCCACGTAATCATAAGGGTACACTCCCTTTCTCAACAGTAACTCTTGTTGGTCGCTATCGTGAATGTGTGACGTCATGTGATAAAAGTTGTCTTTCCCTTCTGCTGCCAGGTTGGAGACCAACTTCTGTAGAGAAGTACTCATGAACTGAAAGCTGTCTGTAAATTTCAGATTGCTCATGGTGAATGCAATATATTTCTCAACGGTGTTGGGAATGACTGTAATCCTTTCGTTTTTGAACTTTCCAATTTCTTCCATGATCAAATGGCTGTCATAGCCTCGTAAATTGTGGAAAAACACAGGAATGATGAAAGAATCTTCAACATCCTGCTGATCTTTTCGAAATCGGAATTGTAAATTGCATTCATTATGTGCAGCTCCGCGGTATTTGCCATTGATATGATCATGATCTCTCACACGATCTGCTCCTAGAGGCTCATGACAAATGTAGCAATCTGTAGCGTTCTTATAATGCTCTTCATCTTCACAAGTCATGACTATTTTCTTTTTCTGCTGTAGACCATGCACAATACGATCACGTTCATATACCATATGGTCTAAAAAGACTTTCACGGCATTATCGCCTCGATATACGACTGGCGCACGTGTATCATACTGGCTGACAACCACGTAGGCAAAGCTGTTTGGACGATGATGTTGATACTTGTCTCCTTCATGCTTTTTCGTGAAGCATTCAAAGTCTGCATAAATGACAAACGGCGCTCGCTGTTGTTTGGCTACATTCTTGAACTTGATGAAGGATTCCTTGGGGAATGATAAACGTTGTGCGCCATGCTTGCCACACACTTCACGATGCTTGTCTAACAGATCTTGTCGCATAAACCCATGAAGACAGTTGAAACAATAAAAAGCTACACCATTATGCTTTGATCGATAAGCCATCAGTCTGCTGAAATTCTTGATGAGGCAGTAATGTCTTGTCTTGTCATTGCTAATCAAAAGCAAGTTGATTTCTCTCGCACTGGTGTTTCGACTGAGTTGTATGGGAACAACGACATCATGTTCATATCCAAACACGTTAATGGACACATCATTCTCCTTTTCAAACTTTGGAATGTCTGTAATCGGTGTTGGAAATGTCATGCCTTCCACCTTCAATTCGTTCTCAAATGCTTTGTATTGATGTACACGCTCTGGGTTTACATTTGTTGAAGGGTGAAGGTGAGCCAATACAGACCATAAGAAACATTTGTTGTCTTTCTTCTGAATGTTTAACACCGCCTTTGTACTCTTTACTTTCTTCGGTAGTGGGATAAAACTGCTTGCTTCCAGAGGCGCTGACGTAGCTGTATGTACTTCAATGAATAATATGTTATCCAACACCCAGCCAGAGCCTTGTCGCTCATGTTCATCAAACCTGGTAAACAATTCTTTATAGGCTTCTGGCAAGTCCTTCTCAATATCTGTTGGAGTGTATGCTGCATACGTTGGACTACTGATGAAGGCATTATCCACTTGTTCTACCATCACGCCTTCAACATTTGGTGTCATTTTCTTGAAGCGTGCATGCACGACAATGTACCATTTCATGCCACGGTTTAACGTCTCTAGCAAATGTCTCTTGATTCTATTCTCTTGTTGTCGCATTTCGAGTAGCAAATCCGATCCATCTTCAGGCTCAAACCGTCTTTCCTGTGCGTTTTCACCAAGACTCACTCTTCTCCCTCTCCCTACTTGCACTGTCTCTTTCTTTCTTTGTTCTTCATGAGACACATTTTCCATCTCAGCACATGCATGTGTCTCAAATGCATCCAAAGATGAAAATATCTTGGCGCATTTACAGCAGAGGACTGGATCAGGTCTGTCAACACCATCTTGTACGGTTTTTCGTCTCTTGGCTTCAATCTGCTCAACAAGCTCTTCATGAGCACGTTTCATCCTAGCTGGTTTGCATGTATGTGTCACGAACACTTCCAGAGATGGAAATGTCACATCACAATCATGACAGTAGACTGGTGCCATCGTTGTTGCTTCTTCAACTGCTGGAACTGAAATGAAGTAAAATATACGTTTCACTCTTCCTTTTATACCACTTCAATGGTGTGTTGACTCAGCAGAATGTATCACTAGTTGACTAGTTGATATGTTTCACTCATACTTTTATGCTACTTCCATGTAATCAAAATATGGCGTGTAACTTTTCAAACTTGTTCCAAAATGTTAAAATTGCTGACTCAGCAGAATTTTACTTGTGTATATGAATGTCTTACTTACAGTTGTGAAGTTGTACAGCTGTTATACAGCAGAGACATCTAGCGGTGAAGTTAACTGACGGTGAAGTTAAATGGTCTGTCAAATGGTATTCATCCGCCAAATGGTATTCATCCGCCAACTAGACCTGAAATGTGATAAAATGTATTCTCTCTCTCACACACACACAGACAGACATGTATTGCTTCATTTCATAATATAGGATGGCCCTTAAAAGGGCCCGAAATATTTTAGTATATATCAGCAGCAGTTATGGGGTTGTCCCTCATATTCCAACCACACTTGACACTTGCAGTATCGTTGAGTCAGTGTTACTATGCGGTTGTTCCACATAAATGTAATTACTACGTCAGGCTTCACTGCAGTGATCTGAGTTGGAAATTGTAGCACCTCCTCCAAAGCATATGTAATATCAGCTGCTTCAGCTTCATCACGCATATTTACCCAGATGCAAACAGATTCATTCGCTTGAAACGCTGTTAAGTCATCAATGATGATAGCTGGTGTGTTATCCATGATGTGTCTGACAATGTCTCTAAGCCTTGAGACACCACACTTATATAGGATTTTATCATGCTGATTCGGCAAAAATTTTTGTTGCTCTCCTGGGGGGGGGGGGGGTCGGTACATAGTCTGTCCTAGGGGGGGGGTGGGTCGGTACATAGTCTGTCCTAGGGGGGGGGGGTCGGTACATAGTATGTCCTAGGGGGGGGGTCGGTACATAGTATGTCCTAGGGGGGGGGGGGGGTCGGTACATAGTCTGTCCTAGGGGGGGGGGTCGGTACATAGTCTGTCCTAGGGGGGGGGGGGTCGGTACATAGTATGTCCTAGGGGGGGGGGTCGGTACATAGTATGTCCTAGGGGGGGGGGTCGGTACATAGTCTGTCCTAGGGGGGGGGGGGGGGTCGTGGCTTTTTAGGGTCTGTTGCCATGGTTACACTGATTGACAGGTCGGGTTCATTGGCTTCATGTTGATTGACTCGGCCAAACCACTTTCGCTCCAGACAGCATCATCTCAGTATGACGTCATGATGACGTCACAGATGGTCGCGCCTATCCTAACGCTTATCATGACTTCCGGTCCAGACATGATGACGTCACTTCCGGTCCAGACATGATGACGTCACTTCCGGTCCAGACATGATGACGTCACTTCCACTCCAGACAGCACTTCCGGTCTAGACAGCACTTCCGGTCCAGACATGATGACGTCACTTCCGGTCCAGACATGATGACGTCACTTCCAGACAGTATGACGTCACTTCCAGACGGTATGACGTCACAAAGTGCAGTAGAACTCTCGTTTCTACCCTACTGAAAACTATTTTCAAGTTTTGTGAGCTGGGAAAACAGTTTGTAAACAGAACATATTCTATTCAGTGATGTAACCATAGTATTTAATATATCAAGACAAAGAAACCGGCGTTGATAATACATAGATGAACATGCTTATATAACACGAATCACACCCTTTCTTTTAAAGCAAGGAACGGAGAAGTTTCGCATTTTACAATTCAACTGTAACATATAATACCTATTGAAAATCTAAAAATATACTTTTCTAAGGTGAAAACGAATCAGATACTAAGGTTTATATGAGCATAATTAGATGTATAATACATCGGTTAACTAAATTTTAAAAATTCGCAGACAAATCGTTTTTTTATATACTTTTTTGTACAAATTTCAGATTCAGCGGATTTTCGTTTCGAATAAACACATAAAATTATAAGCTAAATCAAGGAAGCGGGAGGGTCTTCAGGCTAATCTGACCACAACATAGTGGCAGTGCCAAGTAAATGAGTAGTGTCTATTGAAGCAGTAGTGCTCAGTTACACAACTGGACGCGAACTTCATCATTTAACTGAAGAGCTTAGAAAATAAGGGAAATGAACTGTCCCGTAATTTCAGGTGTACAACTTACGACTGATATACGAAGTTTACTGCTTATCTTGTCTGTACATTTTCGACTTATACACGTTACTTTTTGTAATTTCTCAAGCTTTTGTTTTTGTTTTTTTGTCTTTTTTTTTTTTGGTTGTTTATTTTGAAGATTATGACTGTATTATCACAAATACGCTGACCCTGAAAGAAAGTTGCTAATACCGGTGCAATCTGTTTTGTTTAAAACAAATATATTCTGTAAATACTGAGCAGCAGAACTAACGTTATCTAATGTGTGTAAACACAAATAGCTACACTGCTGTCACTATGGTAAAATATAAAACATCCGGGTATAAAATCGCGGCTTTTGCCAAATATTTTAAGTATTGTTATGGTGAATTTAGGCTGATTTCATGAGTTTCAACGTTTTCATTGAAAAATAAGCCATAAAATAAAAATAAAATTTTCTACGGATACACATACTTAAAAAACAAAGACCCAATTTACTTCTGTGAGTCACAATATTTGCTTCAGTGAATTTTCAACACATACACAAAGATAAAATCCTATTCTCGTGTTGGACAAAATTTAATTAGCATTGATAGGTACTTCTAAATACTTCTAGAAAGCAACAATCAGTTGGAATTAGCACAAGAATACATCGCTTAAGGAAGAGCGGACAAAATGCATAAATTCCCATTGTCTTTTAAATGGTGGCTCTCAAATTACTTCATTGATAAAGAAATTACCAACAGATGATAAGTCACTTTAAAACAAGCATGTCCAAGGACATGACCCAGCCGAGTAACCAAACAAGGAAAGAGAGAAAAACTCTGAAACGAATACTGTTAGGCCAAAAAATGAAGAACTTTGTTTCTGAACGTAACTTTTTCATAATTCTAATACACAAAAACGAGTTTTCCTAGATGAAATCTAAAAAAAAAACAAGAACGTCCAGGAACATGGAGAGCAGCCCATGAACGTTCACGTGTACTATTGAAAAGATTCAACGAAAAAAAAAACAAAAAACAAAAAACAAAAAAAAGGTACATCAAGAAAAAAAGTAGACTGGGTTAAAAACCACCTCAAGAATTCTGTAAAATGCATCAAGTTCGAATTTGGAAGCTACCCGAAAAGAGGTGTTGGAGAGGTTGGGTTTTGACGATCCACGTATTTACCGACATTTACACAATTTACAAAATTGTTAAAACTAGACTGGAGAGTATTTTTGTTAAAACAAAAACGGATATGTCGCCCCCGTTCCCCAATCAGTCACGTGGAAAAAAATTCCTTGTTTAGAAGTACAATATTGGCAAGCCAAGCAAAATTTAAAAATCGACAAAAATACATTTTTAAGAAAATGAAGGAAAACTTCGCAGTAAATATTTGCACTACATGTTGGTTCTTCTTGCCACGTTTCAGTCTAATCCAACAAACTGTTTCGGAGATATCGCAACAATATGGCCAAAAAACTTAAAAATCAGAAATTAAAAAAATCGAAAAAAAAAAAACATTTTCAATGGAAATGAAGAAAAACTTTACAGTATACATTTGCGCTATATGTGTGTTCTCCTTGTGTCGTCAAAGCCTTATCCAACGAACTCTTTTGGTGATTTAGCCTGCCAGTGAAAAAATGCACGAAGACCCCCCCCCCCCCCCCCCATGTCCAAAAGTTTGCCAAAAATTGAATTTTTCAAGGAACCAAAAAAAAAATAACACGGGCATCATCTAGACATGTACCCTAATATGTTTTGAGAAGAATCGACTCCTTAATTTCATAAGAACTCACTGCGCACAGACGGACGGACGGATACACCAAATGCTATATATGTCTCTCTTAGGGGGAGACATATAATTCCACCATTTCGGCAGTTTTTTTGCCATTTACGAAAAAAGTCCAGGTGGAGAAGCACATAAGAAACTTTCGATTAAAATTTTATAACTATTTGAAAAAGACTGAGAAAAAGCAATGGTTTGACAATTCAGTTATTTACTACCATTTATTCCAGTTTTTGTCAAACTTCAAAGTTCCGCCATTTCGGCAGTTTTTGGCGAACCGCGAAAAAATAATAGCCTGGTAGGCGAACGCCTGGGAATATCCCTGCGTAACATCTAAACGATTGGAGTAAAACTCTTGGAGGAGTAGCATTTTAAAAATGGGTCAAAACGGGCACAAAAAGTGCCGACATTTTGTAATTTTTTCGTTAATCGTCAAAAAAGTAACAGCCAGGTGGGGGATCACCCAGGGATCATTCCTGCGTAATATCAAAACGACTGGAGCAAAGCTGTAAAGGAGTAGCATTTTAAAGAAAAAGTTTAACATACGCACATCCATTTAAGCTCCTATAGTGATACGACTAACCAAGTCCGAGAAAGTTGGATGGGTTAAAAATAAAACAAAACCACAATAGTCAATTATGTACATAAGTCGCGTGAAAATAAATACGATAAAATAAAGACCACAAAACAAAATGTGACACGTAAAGATACTAAAAATAAATATGTTACAATGAATGCCTTATCAGTGACTTTACAAAGTCATTGAAATTTTCAGAGAATCTGTGAACACAGAGAACTTACGTAGATCTAAATATTTTGAGGCGCTGTTTCAGAAAACAGTATGTAATAATATACAGCAATGAAACACCAATTACAACATTTAATCAAAAGTGTCACTTAACCAGAAATGTAAATTATAGTTCACGCTTAATGGGCCTGCTTAATTCTCTTCGTATAAGCAACTCAGTTAATTCTGCAATGACAATTTATTTACACTATTTTAAAAAGGTTTTTCAGAAAAAAAAACAAACAAAGTCACGAAATTAGCAAAGCGTGTATCAAATTACATTAAAATTATAGGACTGCAATTATCTCAAACCAAATTTTAATGGATTTTATCAACTGAAAACAACATTACTATATAACATACAGATTCAGAGATTCAAACGAAAGGTTCAATGACTCTGTAAAGTCACTAATTACACGGATTCACTGTAACACCTACGCCTGATTTTATGATATCACAGAATTTCTAATCAACTAACAGCATGCCATTCAGAATCTATACTTCTATTTTTAATCTCTATGTCATTTCTAATATATCTTACAAGCACAATGAAATTCAGCACATCAGTATCTGGGATAAGACCAAGATAGAAACAGGTTCAAACTAGAGCGGTGAACGCATACAAAACACAAGTACAGGCTTATATTACACTTTCCATCGACACCTATTTAATTTCTCGTTTTTGTAAACAAAAAACAAATGTCTTCCCGACTAAACTCATAATTCTCAATAACCACTTTTCTTTTTTCTTATTACTGAAATAAACGATTCATTTCTGTAAACATGATCATAACTCTGTCAAGGTGTACTCTCTGGAAGGCGGTCGCTAAAACGGGTTTTACTTTCGTCCTTTTCATCCAGGTCTAGAAGTTGGCCACCACTAGTTTTACTTTAAGTCACATTTTAATTCGGTCCTGGGAGTTGATAAAGACAGGCAGGTTTTACTGTCCGTCTTTTTATCCGAATCTGGAAGGTGCCACGGCAAACATTAAAGATTAAAGTCGATTGCACTTTTCGTTTTCGAGATATCCTGCGCACAACTTTTTTTCAAGATAAGCAGTAAAACTTGCCCTTAAGACACCCTGTGTATTAGGGACACTTAGGAATTAGGGACAATTCACGGTGATCAGCGACTGAGAAGCTTTGCAAACAAGATGTTTACGTAATGACGTCACACCTCACTCCTAATAACGTAACACATGTCAAAAGTTGAAAGAACCGTCCGACCTAAAAAAGGAATACACACAGCAAGCCGATCCAAGTTCTTGTTTTCAAGATATTTTGCACACAACATTTTGCTGATAACAGACTGACAAAGACACGCATAGAGGGCATACAATCACTATATGTTTCCAATCGGCCGGGGAGACGTAATTTTTTTTATCCTCTGCCACCCCCAACCCCTCCCACAACCCCCGAGCCACCATCTCTCTAAGACTAACCTCAAAGACACCGTGGAATAAAGCCACTGAAGAAATCAGATCACTCTTAGCTGCTTTCAAACTATCCGACGGATTATCGATTATGCACGTAAAGAAGTAACACATTGCAAATATTCGCTGACACTATTGTTAACCTTTAATCCTTTTCTATCTTTTTTCCAACATGGTGACCCCGACCCATTGCATCTGCCTCCGGAAGTAACAGAAACCGCATGCTTGATCTCTGAGTTCACCAACTGATTAATAAAACATTGATGGTAAAAATCGGATAACCAAAAAGAATTATTCTATTAATCATTATTTATTTGTAAAAAGCTTTTCAGGCATTTTCAAGACACTTTTTCCAGATGTGAAAATATGTTGTGTACTGTAAGACGCCATAGTGCTTAGGTGTAACAATCTTTAAGTTGAAGGTAAAAAAATATCTAGCGGAGGGACTAGGCTTGGCTGGATAGTAAAGGACCCTTTCCAAAATTTAAAGTTCCGATACAATTGCGGTTTTCGTTAACTTATATAACTCAGTCAACTTTGTCAAATACCTTCACGAGCACGGGGATGTATTCTCTGTATAGGTCAGCCAGGGGCTTGCTGGTTGAGGAAACGGTGACACCCATTGAACCGCCAGTGATGGTAGCGCAGTCTTCGCTTTAGCATTACTCAGAAGTTAAGGAGAGTAGGCTACACCTGGGAGTTTTTGACGAAAATGAAAACGAACTTCGTCAAGAGGGCAACCCTTCATGCTTAAGATCAGTGCAAACTACCTCCACACAATCTGCCATGCTCTGTGTGTATAGAAAATGAGGTTACGCTGCATCCAACAGCAACGGCTCGTATCGTCCCGACAGAATTCGCCTAGGTTTTCATTGATAATCCATTGGCAAAGCGAAATTATGACAGGAAAAGCGGGTTAAAACACCTCCACGTAACCACAGGAAGAGTTTCAACACAAGGAACAGTCGCGACGATCGGCTGCGCAAAAGAAAGGAAGGAAACGCCAAAAAATTGCCCATGCTTGAAATGTGTGACAACGTTTAAGTATCAGTTGTTATGAGTTTAAGTATCAGTAAGTCAGATATCTCAAGCCATATACTAAGTCCAATCAACTGGCCATTTTTATAAGAGGAGTTTTTCTTTATAACAGTAATAAATAAAAGAGTCAAGTCACACTTGTTTCAAGGCATTTGAAATCACCGAGGTAATCGTTACTGCAATAAAATACAACTTGCTAAATATAACTTAACACCGTATCAGAACACAAGATCATTCATTTTTCACAAACTGATGAGGCGATATCAGTTACCTTTAGGGGTATAAAGTGTTCCTTTTCAACAGCAAACATTGTAATAGCAGTCAATGTTATCCGAGTAGAACAAAACAGTTATCAACGTAGGTTACGTAGAAAGAAAATGTTCAGAATATCAAAAAGTCAATGGGAAATTTGGAAGTTACATTGAAAATGCCAATTAAGCTTTTCACAAACAGATTTTGCTTCTTACCTCCACCTCTTTCTACAGACTCAAGTTTGAATAAATACTTAAACACACTACAGTACGCTCTTTCACTTCAACGTTGATGCGTGACCGCAAGTACAGTCGAATGAAACGGCAGTGTTCATGTCATCGCTTTTAACCACGATGCAATATCAATCCAAAACATCCTCGATGAACTAACTTCTGTCTCTCAGCGTCAAGACATTCTGTTACCATAATACCTGACCTGGTGACTACATAACATTAGTCGAACTCGTAGTCTGCAGTGTCCAGCCTTTGTTTCTGTATAATGGAGTCATATAGGTACTCTTCTCGGACAACCGGAGCCTACAACGGGAAATGCATCATAGAATACCGCCCATGTATACTTGCTCCGGCAGATCATGCAGCAGTTGGGCATACTTCATAATTAAGGCTAGAGGTGTCACAGCCATTGATATCCATCGTGATTGTGGAAAATCTGTTACTCAAACGACTGAAATGCATGATGTATTTTTAATATTATTTAATTCTAAGGACAGAATCCCAAAAATAATACGATATTCGTACATTCTCCACCAATCTGCACTAAATGGTTACAAAGATATCGTGGTCAAGAAACTGACGGATATTTTCATCCCTATACCCCCCACCCCCTGCAGGAGGGGTAAGTACTAGGCTACTGAGCATACCCTGTTAGTCGTAGCTTGAGTAACCAATGGATGCTGCGGTGTCTGTGAAAAGATTTTCTCTGTGGATATCAGAAAATTAAAGTAGATAACACGCGCCCCTAAAACAAAAGAAAAACCATTTTACACTCAATAATCCAAGGACAAAAATTGATCTAAGAGGACAACAACACGTATTCGGGAACACTTTTTGCAACCTAATCTATCTTCTGACCTGGCCCCGGCTCTCAAAAATAACTTTCATCAGCGATTATACTCAGTAGTTAAAAATAGAGTGATTATATTCTCTTGCTTTTAGGGATGGACGAAAGAATCAATTGCCGATCGTTTTGAATTCGACGGGTGATCTGAGCCACTGCATTCGCCTTGCTGAGGTAATCGGACCGAAGGTCAATCCCCTGCTTACCACCGCTAGCTGGAATCGAACCACGGGCCTTCGAATTACTGGACCAACGCTCTAACCAACTGATCTAATAGTCACCACTGGAATCATCTCGTCATTATGGTATTGTCAGTAATTTGAAAGCCGCCCCAAAATAAATAAATTACATGGGTGATGTTGTCTGATTCTGATACATGTCAATAAAAGGGATATGACAACTTAAAAATTGTTTGAACCTGCGTACAATCAACATTAAAACAATATAATATAATCAATATTAAAGTAAAACTAGAGGGGCCAGTGTACACAAAACATAACAATACAGACTTATATCACACACTTTCAAAAGACACCTGTTTAGTTTCTTGTTTTTTTGTAAACAAAAACACGTGTGTCCCCGACTAAACCCAATTTCTGCAAACAAAATTACAGTTCATTGCCAAAACCTCAAAAATAAACAAAACTCGAGCACCAGTGCTCACCAACAACAGTGTACCCGAACATGTCAATCAGTTTTGTTGGCCAGCCGTTGTCTTTTTGTTTTTGTAAACAAAAAACAAATGTTTTCCACCGCCAGCCCTTTCACAGTTTTATTTGAACAAGTTTAAACTACTTTCAGAATAATAAGACCTTCTACCTTATACAAATGTATCTCATGTGCCCAAACGTCGGGCTGCATATCACCTTTATCCAGTTTTTGAAAGGGAACGAGGGTACGTAACTTGGCTTGTAGATATCTTAGTTCTCTTTTTCTATATAAGTCCAGGTACATGTGTTTTATCTGTGTCTGGAACCTTTTCACTACCACCAAGCTTACGGCACGATTTTTGTATTAAAAAACAGATTTTACTGTACATCATTTTCAATGGCGTCATACGCCTTCCCTGGTAACGTAACATGATAGAATCGTCCGACCTAACCAAGGAATAAACGGATCCAACTTGAAGTCTATCTTGAATTTTCGTTCTCGAAACATCTTGCAAACAACATTTTGCTCACAACAAACGGACCACACACACACACAGAACGTACAAACACTCTATGCCTCCCCTTGGTCGGAGAGGCAAGAAGTAAGAACATACTACTTCAACGAGATATTTCATTTTTGATTAAATTAAAAATCCAAGATTCAAACAACATGAAATGCAAAAAATGTTCATTCCTTCGGTACTTACAATTTTTAGAATGTAAGTTTTGTCTAAATGTGGGCGATAACTGAACAGCTTATGGAAGGTATATCATAACGTGTGCAGTGGGAATATTAGAACAGCCATCTGTGAGAATATATCACAGGCATACTTATGCCTCATTGGGCGCACCGCACCACATCCAGTGTCAATGTCAAAGCGTCCGCATATGTACTGTACAAAAAAAGCTATGTGAAAACTAGAGGTATGTCCGATCGGAGCACGAATGCCTCGCCTGGCGGATAGTCAGTGACATAATTATCCTGAAGAAAGAATTAATAAGCACGGATTTAGTAACGAGCACCTAACAGCAGTAAAATCGCTTAAGTTCAAAGGCCAATTTCGACCGCATAAACGCCTCGTCGGACAAAGTGACGACGTCCTGTGCAACTTATTATATTAGGAACAATATCCCAAAAAAAAAAAAAGTTGCCGGCCAAATAGCTACGCTACAGTGCGTAGCTACAAAACATGGTACGTAACGCGTAACATACACACAGACAGACGGACGGACGGACGGACAAGTGAAACACTATATGCCCCGCTGGCATTTGTCAGGCGGGGCATAAAAAAAGCATCTTCAGTCTCACTTTTCGGGGAAGATATACTGGCATATATATGTTTTTTGTAGAGGGTGGGGGGTTGGGGTGATGATCGGCGGAAGACTTATTTATCAAAAAGGATTCTGTGGATGAATATATGGTTCAGCAGATTCCATATCTCCATATTTTTACCCAGCTGCAGTTGTTGTTACATAGTTACCTAGCGTAAGCTTTTTCGGAGTAATGGAATCTCATTTGGTATGCATTCTGAAGGAATAGAACTTATTATTATTATTATTATTATTATTGTTATTATTATACAACAGATTGTTTGTTTAACATATATAATCTAGCAATCCCCCACCCCTATTAGCACATAAAAACACTCATCGTTTCAAAGTGGCAATAGAATCAATTCAAGCTTATACAGGGAACACAACCATAGCAACAGGCATATAACAGCATCAATATTCGTAGCGCGCGTCACATGTGACACCTGTCAATCAAATACTGAATTGCAAAGGCTACGTGTGCAATGATGACGTTGCAATAGGTGCAAAGTTATTATTAATTTAAGACCAGTTTAACAGTTTTATTGTAGCTGTAGAAGTTGAGGTCGTGGTTTTGAGTCAAGTTGTCCATATATGTGCTAGAGGCAAACTGTCAAATTTTGAAGCCTTAAGACCAGGGAGTTTACAAAGTGGCTGACTGCCTCAAATTTCTTCGAAACCTATACCGACTTCGAAACCTATACCCAGGTGCACAACTACAACCCTTCTTCTATGCATGTTCAAGGTTTAAATGAAATCCCTCCAGTAGTTCTTGAGATCTGTCGCGGAAACGAAACCCTATGCCAAATGTTGACGGACAGACCGACGGACCCGAATTCAATAGTCCCTAGCTCCGCGCTACGCGGGGGACTAATACTGTACAGCTTTTACTGTATGTAGAACTTGACGAAAAAAGTGTAGTCCCTTGCATAGACTGGCAAAAATACATCTCCAATGTCCCTAGTATACACGTACACGGGAAGCATCCAAAAACTGATTTATATTTATCGTACCAAATAAGCCTCCAACAGCTCCCCCAAACACAGTTGCAGCTGCAGCTCCTCTTCGACCCCGACCACGCCCTCTGGTGGTCGCAGCAGCAGGTTTCGTGGGATCTGTATCTTTTAAAAATGTATTAATTATTGTACTTACCGGCACTATTTCTTTAAATATCGACATAGTTTAACTAGGTCACACCGATATGCTGGAGTACATTCAGTAAGGGTATTGAGATTTGAACTAAACTGTTTCAATGTTCATCTAGTTCATTAATAGTTCCTTCATTTAAAACTGTTGACTGGGCAAAAAAACTCCACAATGTAGGGCCATGACATCATATATTTGGTAACATAGTGGTGTAAATAAGCTCAAGTTACTTAAAATCCTAGACCAGAATCTACAAATCTCTACCATGCATAACTTTTAAAACCATGGAAATGACCGCAGGCGAACATTAAAACACGATGTCCTTACAATTACAAGAGCCTCCGTGTTTGATGACCATTTGCTCGAGTTCACTGGTATCGTCTGCGAAATCGCCACAAAACGCCACATTAATCCCCGAAAATATTCTGAAAAACAAAACATAGGATTTAATAGTAAGATTCTTTTCAAACATTATATGGCATGGATTATTTCGCTAATTTCGCAGCTATCACTGTCGATATCAAATTTGAGGGCGACTTTATGAACACCTGATGCCTGAGTTGTAAATTGCTCAAATACTTCTATAATCTCATAAACTGAAACTTGTTTGTTTTTTCTTGTGTATTTTTGGGATGATATCGTACTTTTGCACTTTTAACGAATTTGCACTATGTGGTAAGGTATTTCTGTATGATTCCTTTTTTTCTGCCATGAGCTTGCCCCACGAACCAGTCGGAGATGGTTGGGGCTGAGGCGACCAAATTTGGCAGAGATATACTGTAGCATGTCCAGTTGGTCTACCTCTAATTTATTTTTTAACATTCATTCACATTTAATAGGTAACAACGGACACTGAAATTTTGCCAATGAAGCCTATATATAAGGCACACGCAACAGAGCCAACAATTCAGACTCAGCCAAATGATCAACTCACTGTGGACAAACAGCGCTTGAGCTATGTGTTATAGCTACCGTCAGGATGCAAAAGCAAATTTCCCTGCAGTGATGTTAACCTTCCACATTTAAATGCAATTAAAATTGCTATTAAGTTGTATTCATATTATAACTGAATGAAAGTTATGAATATTTGGCTTGTCAGCTATTTCCCTTTTATTCTTTATTTACCATTTTTTGGTTAGTTATGTTCGCCATTATCTTTCACAGGGGTTAAAAATTCCTTTCTAAATGCCAAATTCTATACTTCTTTTGTTTCTGTTTGATCATACTGTCATTTTCGGGTTACCGCAATAAACTGCCCAAAAGAACTCGCTAAAAAAACTCTCTATATGAACAGCCCACTTGCCAGAGACTGCTAAATATCAATTTATTTATCCAAGTAAAAAATTTGGTGTTCGCTCAACGTCGGGTTTTTGTTAATTATGAAAGTTTACGACGTCTACCTACCGACGTTTTAAGGTCAGGAGAATGACGTTATATAAACGCTGCGAAAATATAATGAGAATCATCGTCTAGACAGTGACGTGACAATCATAACGTGTGGTGCTCAACAACCCGTCAAAGTACCCTTGGGTCACCGGTAACAAAGCATATTATTAAGTCAATTTTTATGACTATTTTTGAAAGGCAGGTGGGAAAACTCTTGCGCGCTCCTGAAATTCCCATATTTTACGTCTTGATTTTGGTCAATTTTCAATGGGCCTATCAATATTATCATGGTTTACATTTCTGATAAGGGACAACACGATGAGGTTGTTCTTTGGTTGTGATCCAGACTTCATGGCCATGGCCATTTTCCGAAATCTATACAAAACGCCGATTTTCTGAAGTTTATTCAAAGTTGCACTAAAGACGCTGATTAGGTGCGGGAAAAAGTAGGGTTTTTGCCGACCACAAGCATTGTGTATACAAAGTCAAAAATGCTGAATAGACATTGATCTATGGTCGCGGCAAATCACAACCAAATTTCAACCACGACTTTACGTTGCGAAAGAAGTGGGGTTCTGCGTTACTACACGTACACATAGCGTTTCACATCCAGTGTTTTCTCAACAATGTGTCAAAGATATTGATTGTTATTGATCTGCGGTTGCGACCAATTAAAACTAAATTACAACCAAATTTGGTCAAGTCAATGTAGCAATTCTCAAAAAGACGTTATATCGATGTCGGAATGCTTAGTGGGATATAAAATGTCAAAATCTGTGCTACGTCGAGTTTTGATGCAATTGGCAGCATGACTTACTTTTAACAATGGTCTAAATTTAAAGATCTAAAGAATTCTAAATATTCAAGTCTTCAAATTCGTAATTTCTGTTTGCCCAATTATAACTTTCGCTACTCGGTATCGAAAAAGGTTTTGCTTATATTAACAGTGATCTCTCTTTAATACGTGTACCCTTATAATTTTTTTCTAAATTTTACAGCCGAAGTAAAAACTTTAATCAAACTTCCAGAAAACTCTTTTGCGAATTATTTATGCCTTCTCTTAACAAAACAATTTATCGCATATCCCAAAGAAGTTTCTTTTATTTGTTTACAGTCTAAGCGTACCCTGATTTTGCCTTTTTATGAGCTTTCCAATAAAGTTTCATTAACTCGTCTTTGCCTTTGGCTTTTCTTCTTTCTTCAATCGGCTTCTGTAAAATGATGCAAAAGACGACCATATTAGCCTTATTAAAATAAATCTGGGATTGCAAACAACACAAACTAGACAAACCCTTACAGCCAAGAAAACCTTTTTCACGAGCTCAAAAATGTTATTTCTTTTGTAATATGAAGCAAAACGAGAGATATCAATGTTCTATATAATATTTTATAACACAAACTTTTTCAGTTTTCTACAACTAAAATTTCGCCCAGAAACTCAAGTCAGGTACCTGATACTTAAACTCTTGGCCCGTGGTACTGTAATGCACTATATAACACGGAAGTATTCGCGCAGAGTGAAACATCACCAGCTCTTTCTTGCACGGCGACATGTGCGAATCATATCCTGGTTTCAAAGGATGTCCTGTTATCAAACCAGTGGGTTGAAAAACCTGTCACAAAGAACAAATAATTAACAGGCTTGCCATCCGGATACGTTCTTCCTTTGTTTATATATCTATCAATAGTGTTATCAGCATCAACCTTAGAATGCCTTGTAAGTTATTATTATTTCGTGTAATAGCTTTAATCAGTTTAAATCGACATGTTGAGAATGAAACAGCCTTAAACCTGTTAACTTTGTGTTTCAATTATGAATATCGAACATGACTCTTTAAATGAATTCTACACGAGTTCAATAGTGTGAGACTAGAAATCATGACTATCTGCAGACGATATCAGTTACTCATACAAAAACAAAAACGCGTAACTGCATAATCTTCATAATCCCTTAACTTTCTTTCACGTTTAGAAAAAAAACTGGATAAATAAATCCCATAAAGTTTTAAAAAAAAACAGGCTAGTCAATTAACCGATTTCAATTGTAGGTTTCAGACAAAAATTTTATTTTATTATTATCGCTATTATTATTTGCGTTTACATAACTCGTTGACTTTTCCAAAACGTTCCAATGCACTTATGACGTTGGGCATCAGTCTGTGCAAAACCTGACTCTAGAACGGCTTTTCTGGGGCGCTTATTAAGGCTTAACCAAAGGAATGACAATCATTACCTTTCCAGGTAGAACTTTATTGAGTAAGATTTTATTTGCGCCGGCGACATATGCTACACTATAATGCGTAAATTCACTGAAGTATATTCCCTTGCCGTACAGCCCTTCATTTCGCATGCGATGTTGAAGCTTCGGGTCATCAGTACCTTTATTTCAATATAAAGAATCAATCTGAACACATATTACCTTTTGGTCTATGCCAGTACACATATAAATTCTAGCACATTCATAATGAACACATTTTGAGGCAGGGGAAAATGTTCGATTATTCGTTGTTCACTAACGATCACTGAATTTCACTATCAAACAGAAATGAGACGAAAATGGTGTTGGCTGTTGTTCAACAATTAGAAGTACTCAACAACGGAGGTTGTGCTGTATGTAAACACCCAATACTTCTCAAAGACTCCACTGATATAACGAAGCGATGATGAAAATCTTGGCTTATATAAATTATATAATTAACATTTTTATGATATCTCCAAAATTCAATGATCGTCCAAAGCTTAACCTGGAATTAGAAAACCGGTTTCTACAATAGGGGTGATGTTTTTCTTTTCAGTTCCGTGAAAGGCCAGGATTGGGTGTGAATATTCTTCTCCCCGAGTCTTTTTCATTTGCTCTCTCGCTTCGCTGAAACAAATTATACAAAACTTTCACCCTGTTTCAACCTTCATACATCTGATTCTATAGTGTTGTTCAAACATCGTTTTGTTGTCTTAACGATGGAGCCGTGAAGTGTGTTGAAATTTTAACATCTGACACATTAAACATCCCAAAGCTAAATCACTGTGCTAACATTGAACACAAACTCACATACAGAGGTAATACCTTAATCGACTAATAAACGTATGTTGGGTGTGCGTTATGACCATTAGCAAGCACATGAAAAGGTCTGCAAATAGGAGTGCTTTTGGGTTAGAGAATGTTTACTTACTTAAATTTCTTGACCAGTTTTGGGTTGACAACATATTCCACCTTCTTAACTTGGTACCTAGGACGTAGAAAAAACAAACCGTTTTTCTTAAAAAAAAATGAACAAGACCAGATATGCTTTCTAGACAACGGTCTAATTAAAATTATTTTGTCGAAGGAAATTTTGTCAACCAATATTTACATGAAGCATTTTGGGAGTGACGCGTTCCATGTAAAACTAGCTACAACTCTTTATATTAATAAGTAAACTCCACTGAGCCAAATAACGACAGAGCTTTGGGTCTTTCGGGGCTATGTGTAAATGACCAAAAGGCACTGTACTAACGGCAGTTCAGTGACATTTTAAAAAGTTGCATAAATAAATAGACTCCTTTGAACAAGCGAGACAAGAGCGACTCGAGTACTGACGTTGACGAGTAAGCCCCACTGAGCAAACGGTAGAACTGTGACTCGGCCAGCCGGAAGTGGATCTGCGCTGCGGATCCCTCCTTGTAGTGTCTCTCAGGCAGGAGGCTGAAGTACTTGATCTCATCCCCTTCTATGGCTTCTTTCTCTCCCTCCAGAAGTAATACGCCTTTGTTTATCTGCACAGAACCATATATGTGACTAAGTACCAGTTTAGGATCTCTGGTAATGTTATTAAATATTTCAGCTGCACAACATTTAACGTGAAACTTTAAGCAAACACGCCCATATCATGTGATGTTCCCAAATCTGACGACAAATCAGGGCATAAAGTTCACGGGATCCCGGGGACCCCTGATAATCGGCTCGGGCCCCTGGAATTTGACCCTGGGGTCCCGCGGGACCCCAGAAAAAAGACGGTGTTTTCTTGCTACTATTCAGTATCACCGCTAAGATCGAAAATGATTGATTTATTTTGTTTAATGTAGCGCCATTCAGTGTTTCTTTTTTTGTTGTTAGAAGTAGTAGTTTTGTTATTTGCATGATTTCACTAATCGCGTTTATTTATTTATTTTTTTTTGTTGCAATAAAATTGATTTTATAGAATTTAACTTTTTTTATTGCCCGAAAATGTCGGGACCCCACCACTTTATCTCGGGACCCCTGGTTTCAGAGGTCGGGGTCCCGCGGGACCCCGAGCTGAAAAGTAAACCTTTTGCCCTGGACAAAGACAAGCTAAAAATGCCCAAACCTATCATACGGTGCACGCCTCCTATAAAAATTTTATGATGAAATAATCAACATAATCCCCAGATACTTGTTTCTTTTTTACATTCATCACAATTTTTTAAGGAAAGCGCAGTTTCTTGTCTTGCTGAATGCGAAAAATGCTAAGAAACTTGCGCGACCTGATTTAATGAAAAGTTACAGCTTTTTCATGTGATTTTCTCACCGCCGTTTCTTTTGTTCTTTAATCAATTTTATCATAATTACTTGTAATAATTCAACTATTAAAAAAAAACAAATGAACAACACAGACTTCATCTTGCATTTTCTTAATGGCGTTTTCCTTTTCTTCTACCGCTTTCTTCGTCTCAGCTAATTCTTCTTCGAGGTGTTTCTTCATTGCCAGAGCTTTTTGTATCAGCTCTTTTCTCTCGTCCTCTGAAGATAAAATCACAGTGTATAAGCTGCAAATACGCTGTCGTCGCGCACGTTTAACTTCAATCTTACAGAGTACGACACACAGCCACTCATTGCAGCTTTCTCTCGCTGCGCAGGAAACGGGCCAAACCTGTCAGGGCCCGATTATGCGTTCCTTTTTTCCCTCTTTCTTTCATGTATTCACCGAACTGAAAAACTATTAAATTTTTGGTTTTGGATATTACATTTTTTTCCATCAAGGTGTTTATCAAAGAATAACTTCTCGTTTTGGACAATTACAACAACAACCAGAAAAAAAAACAGAAATTTAATTTACCAGACATAAGAGAATATCTCTTTACAAGTGACGATCCCCTTTTTATTAATTCTTTCATTTTAGAGTTCTTCTTTTCCTGAAAAAAATGTGGTTCAAGCGTTAACATTCACATTTTGAGAATTAACTTACCCCTTAAACAAAAATTTACGAAATGTCATTTTTTGTTTCGCGAATAATTCATTTATATAGATATTGTTCATCAAACCCTCTTCATAGCACTTCCATACATCGAAAGATCTAAGTAAGACAATGCATTCATTCTTTGTATTTGAGTCAACTAAATGGAAAATGTTTCCACGATTCTGATAACATACAATAAAAAAATGATAAAATATCCAGATATCTCAAATGAATCCGGGACAGAAAGGCCCTGGACAAAAGGGCCTTGGACATAAGGGCCTTTCCCAAAACGGCCTTTTCCAAAAGGGCCTTTTCCAAAAACGCCCTAAATGAAAAGTTGGACAAAAGGGCCTTGAGAATTTTTTTGGATATGGTTCTCAAAATTATTTTTATTTTTTGTGTAATAAAATCACAACTCCAAAAACAAAGTTTATTGATTTTTTGCCTGATTCAAACAAATTTTTGGCTGTCATTTATTACTTTGTCTTGTATCCATTGTTGTTGGTCACAGTTCAAATACAGACCCCAAAAGGACAGAGATTATCTTTTGTGGCACAATGACTCCGAAATCTGGCATCTAAAGACAGTGATTGGAAGTAATTGGAAGAGTCTTTACAATGAGTAAAGCATCAAGGCAGTGATTCGTACAAACAGGGATTAACCTGTGGCACTATGCTTCGGAAATTTCAAGAAAGTGATGGGGAGTAATTGAAACAAAACATCAAGGCAGTTATCTTTGAAAAAAAAAATGAAGCCTGTTTTTTATTTTTTATTTTATTACATATTTTGTTAAATAGTTAAATCCTAGAAAAAATTCTCAAGGCCCTTTTGTCCAACTTTTCATTTAGGGCCGTTTTGGGAAAGGCCTTTTTGGGAAAGGCCCTTATGTCCAAGGCCCTTTTGTCCAAGCCCCTTCTGTCTGGATACCATCTCCCATAATCAGTTTTGTGCTCTTTTAACGCAGGCAGTCATTTCGCAGCGCAATGAATACACCACCAATGAAGCTGCTATGCACATTATAAAAATTTGCTAGATGCCCACCTCTTGCTTACGCTCTTCTTCTTCTGAATCATATACATCTGTGTCACTTCCTGAATCGGCATCGTCGGGAATATCCTTTGACGTAGAAGCTCCATCATTGGTGAATGGGTGGGAATATTCAGCAAAATGTAACAAGTTTTTTCTATAGCATTTCGCACCAAAAGGGCACGGGGGAAGCTTACTCGTATCTACTTGTATTGCTGGTGTTGTAGATGACTCATCACTGGATGAGTCACTTTCAGTGAGATTGTCCTTTGGATGTGAATATTCTTTAAAATGCTGTGGATTTTTTCTGTAGCATTTTTTACCATAAGGACAAGGAGGAACTGCTCCAAGTTTTGCTTTCTTAATTGCTGGTTCGCCTTTAGATGACATTTTCAGTTTGCAGAATCCCTTACTTACACCCTGTAAGCAGAAAATAACGACAACAAATGTGTTGAAACAAGTATCTAGACCAAATGTCGACGCTCAAAACCTGACCTATAAAACGATGGCAAGTGCTGATAAAACGTTGACAATTCCTTTGTCAAAAGTACCTTCCCTAAGGAATATTATCAGAAAAAAAAATTTTCATTTTGGTTAATGGCTACACCCCACCCCTTCAAATGAGAGTCACAATGGAGGTCGACATAGGGTACAGTCTTAACCTAAAATCTTGTAGGCTTCAGGTGTTTAACGGAATTAAGAACCTGGTGCAATGTCCTGTTTTATGATGCTCTTTATTTAAAGAAAGAAGCAATGTTTAAGATACCGAGTATGCAGATTGTAGCCATTCTAGCAGACGCTTATTTGAGCAGAGTACGTGCTACTCCCCTACCAGCCATGGCCCTGCCCCCCCCCCCCCCCCAAAAAAAAAAAAAAACAGCAACAACAAAAAACAACAAAACAAAGAAAACAAGTAAGTATTTGTGAAACACAAGCAGGCCCCAACCGCCCCCCCCCCCCAAATTCATAGTGGTATAAAGCGATGACGGACAGACGGACGGACACCCCAAACCCGTAGGCCCTAATCCGAAGGATTGGGGTCTAAAAACGTGAAACGTGGAAAAAAACAAATCATTTTGATTTAGGTACCTCATTTAATTCGCCAGGTTTATACAACGGTGTTTCTTTTGTAAGAGAAACCACGGGATTAATAGATATGAGAAAATATCTTGTCATTTGGCATGTTACGCACTTTCTCCCGCAGTCTACTTTACGAATACTACAGCAATGCTGCAAACACACTGTCATGACTAACGAAGAATTGAGACGTGAGCTTTGGGAAAAGTAACTTGCACGAGTAGCTGCTCGCAACAGAATACACAGCGATTAAAATTAAAGTGCAGAAAAGTTAGCTTCCCTACTGACCTGTCAAATGTTTGTTTACGTTCATGTCTTTAAATGTCACGTGACCACAGTCAGGTGACCAGAAATTTAAATGAAGGGATTTTAGATTATCTGTAACATGTATACTCAAATAACTGATAGAAGCGGCCGTGTACTGAAGTTCGACGTACCTAACAGAGATATATACGATTTTATTTATGTCAAAGCTAACTCAGAGATGTACGATTTCATTTATGTCAGAGCGTAGCTCCGAGTCAGCTCTGAATATTCCCCAAAAAACTCCATTGTTCCGTTAATAGAGGTCTACTTCATATATTCTGAGGCACGAATCCTGAATACCAGTCCTTATTATCCAAACATTTACAGACGGTTTATGCCCAAAATACCCTTTCTGCAAAACAGGCACAATTTTTAATTGGCTGCACATCTTTTATTTGCTTCATTTAATGCAGAAAGGCTAGCTTTTGCACTCACCTGTTAAATGTTGTTTACAGCGACCTTTAAATGTCATGTGACCAGTCAAGTGACAAAAAATTTAAATGAAGAGGTTATAGATTAAGTGTAAAATACATACTAACATAGTTGATAGACGCATATTTAGCAGGGTTGAGATTCGCGGTCGCCCGGTCGCCCGTGGCGACCAACTTTTGGCTCGGGCGACCAACTTTTTCGAGTTGGTCGCCCGAGTGGCGACTAACTTTTTTTTCTGAGTATTTTCAGGTAAATACTGTTGATCATTTTAAACACCATTTTACATGAAAATGATTTCTGTATAAATTTTGCTTTCAGTGCAATTTTCACATTTGAAATAAATTTCAAATAACTACAAATTATGGACACTGAAGACACCTATTTATTGTTGCTTTTTATGAGGCGGGCTAGACAAATTTTGCAAAAATTGCGCTGGGCGACTAACTTTTGTGCCGGGCGACTAACTTCTTCTTTTAGAAAATTTTACGTAGTCTCAACCCTGAATTAGATATAAATTTAGTATGTACACCCACAATATGTAACTTTTCATTTCTTCCATTCTTTTTTAAATTTTAATTAAAAAGTTTGTTGGTGAATGATTGCAAAAACTGTTACTTTTTCGCGTAATAAACTATGCTCCTTGTATACAAACAAATGCCAATCATTGCGGGAGATTTGTGGGGTTTTTTCCGCAATATTTTTTTTAAGAAACACAGAAGTTCTACAACGTCGAGGGCCTTTAGGAAATGCCAATTAAGACTCGTGGGTCGCCACACATGTGCTTCAGGCTTGAACTTCGCTATATAGTGAGAATCTCAAGCGGTGCGTGGAAATTTTGTACACTCGTACTAGCGTGCCGCTTCTTGGAGCTATACTCGTAGGAGTACTATAGTAAGTGCAAATCTGCTTATTTTGTTGTCAAAGAATATAAAAAAGGTCAAATTAACTCAGACAACACCACCCAACTATCTGCGGTTGCCAAACAGTATTGGTGTATGCTTGACAAAATAAGAGAACTTTTGTACCAGGTATCTCTAATGCTTCGTTACACGCATCGAGGAAAGTTATGATTTGATGACCATTCCAATTTTTACGAACATCACATGACGCTCACGTGATTATAACTGGGGGCCCATATTCACAACAAAACTGCAATTTGCTTGCAAAGTTTACGATAGGCTGAATTTTAGCTTTCCCTGTCGTTGTTGGTCCACAAACTCACGCGAATTACCAAGAACCATGAGTTCTTTCAAGGCCCAAACTAAAAATGGGCGAATTTGAGTGATAGAATGGAAAATTTGTCAAATTATACTGTTCAACCAACTCTCTGACTGACAGACAAAACCGTTGTATTCATTAAGCATTTGCAATCTAGTAGAAGTCATTTGACATGTTATTGGTTTGTATGGTGTAATCAAATTTATAATTCGAAGGTTGTAAACAAAAATTTCATATTTCTTTCTTTTAGACGAGTGAACTGTTCGATAAATTCAACGGCGTTTTATACACTTGTCCTAATAAATAGACAAGTAGCGTTCAGGTTTCGATCGCTTTGTCCTTGTGGCTTTTTTAATTTCAAGCCAACATAGGTTTGTGGATCCTTTTAAAAATAACGGAACGACAACACCAGAGACATGGAAAAGGGCGGAATCCTGCAATACTATCTTTCTTTTTTAAGATGCAAATTCGCAAAGTCGTAATGACCTCCACTGCCTTTGACAGAAATGCATTTAAGAACAATGTCCTTATTACAGACATAGTTTTAAGTAAAAATGCTAAGATACGGAAAAATCTCGCTTCACACGAAATACAAACTCGAGACAATTCAGTAAACTTGAGAAACTACGATGTTTCGGGCTCAGTTATCAACTTGGACAACCTGCAAATACTCACTTCGCGAGCGATAATTGGTCCGTTTAAATAAGTAAATAAAGTCCTTCTAATATTTCATGTGGACCTATTTTCACTGTTCTTGAAATTTTGTAGAAATACAGATATATATATATGAAATTAACCAAGTTATATGGAATGCCATTTTACTCAGCCTCGTGGAGCGAGTACGAGTGACTAGGCTGAAGCTACGAGTAGCTTACGAGTAGTCCCAGCGGACCCTTTCTATCTTCCTAGGACAGAAAGGGTCACTGTTCCTTCAATAGAAATGGCCAATGATCTCAATTTTCGAGGCTTCGGATCTTTCGGCGCACGTTCAAGGACACCGAGGCTCGAACTGGCAGGCTTTTTCTTTAAAAGTACACTGAGAAATACCCTGGCGCATTGTTTTCGACCTCAGCGAAACTCCCAAACTAGAGTAAAGCGTGGTTTTGCAACTGTGGATTCACTGTTGTTGTGGGCGATAATGAGGGATTCGATATCCTGATCTCAAGAAAACACATATTTTTCTCAGTAAAAAATTGTTAACTGATCATAAATCTTGTGCGCCATAATTTATAATTGGGCCATTTATGTGATGCACCCTTTCTAAAATAACGCCGTTGGCCCCAGTCGTCCGCCGAGATTTGAAAATTGACATCAATGACATTTCCTATTGTAGGAACTATGACTCTTGCTGTCATAGGAAGTGACCAAAAATTTAAATAAAGACCTTATAGTTTATTTGTAAAATATATACTTAAATAGTTGATAGATGCAGAATTACGTATAGATTTATTTTGCACACCCACAATATTTAACTATGTTTTACGTTCTTTTTGAAATATCAAATCAAAAGTTTGAAAGCGTAACACAGAAGTTGTATATCGTCACCGCTGCACTTTGAGGGTCTGTAGCAAATGCCAATAAAGACTTATGGGTCGTTGAATCTTGCACAAAGTAACCTCAGGGGTGCCTCAAAGCGAGCGCAGTTGACTTGCTTATCGTTATATAGCGAGGCTTTGAAGCTTTCACATAATAAACCATGCTCTCTGAACGTAAACAGCTTTAAATTACTTCGGGAGATTTGTGTTTATTTCGGTATTCTTTTATTTTGTATATCATTGCCATTGTACTTTAAGGACATTTAGCAAATGCCGATAAAGATTTGTAGGTCGTTGAATCTCGCACAAAATCGCCACAGAGGTGTCTCAAAGCCAGCCCAGTTGACTTGTTTATTGTTATACAAGGAGGATTTGAAGCGGTAGCCGATCCGCCAGTAGCGAGTCGCTACTTGGATATGGGATATGGAAATGACACAGCGATATGGACATGAACAGATCTACCAGTTAGATACACTAGAGGCCATCTTGCGCTCATTCGGGGCCTGGTAACATAAATCTCCATTAATAAAGGTCCATTATTGAAAAGAGGGTCTAGGACCATAAAGTGTAATACTGGAGGTTTTGATAGAGGTTTTATTACCTGGTCCATAATGAGGGCCTGTAGCATATCTAACTTGTAAAACTTAATAACTTTATCCAAACTGAAAATATTTCCAAACTTTCTTCATTAAAATATTATAATTTATTGTTCATTAAAATCAATGACAGAAGTGTCGTCTTTGAAGAAGGTTTAGTGTACAAAAGGCGTCTCATATCCATAATGTTGGGTACTGTATATCTTTCCCTTCGTGTAGGCCTATTTGTACACTATTCTGAACTTTGCAAGAAATACTGCCCGAAAGCATTTATAGTGTACCTTGTTATTTATAGCATTCATTTGTCTGTTACTCGAACAGGGACTTGAATGTAGTTCCTTTTCAAGTGTGGCAAGTTCTGCCAAGGTGAAAAACACTTGGTTTAAACTGCCCAGAAGAAATTATTTCTCGCAGTCCAAAAGTGAACAAAACTCCAAGAACTTCTGCGTCTATCTTGGACGCCTTTTTGTATATCATGTCATCGTAGTAAGTAAGCACGTGGGGTTATGCAACGCAGCAGGGTATGTGGTCAGTTCATCGCTTGTTTTGCGCTATGCACTCTGCTTTGTATGTTACGAGCTATGAATTTTACTAGTCAGTTTTTTATGCATCCGTCTTCTCATACTAATTGTGGCCCCTAATAATAGACTTGAGTTCAACTTTGTTTTTAAGCTTTATGCCTACCATTGTGAAATTAGGCTCCACCTTTATAATTTGTGTCTGTGCCCCTGTTACGTTTTAATGTTTAAGTAGCAGCCCTTCATTCTGCATTACTCTTAAGATTTTTTACCCCTCTTTACCCCTCTAGTAATGCCCTCTTAGGAGGTTAACTATGGTCAATTGTGGGCAAATTTATTGTAAAAATAGAACTAAATATTACTGATGCGTGATAAGTGCATGTATGAATAAAATACAGTGTTTGCAGTCATTTAGGAACTTCATACTGCACTACAGCCTATGCAGATAAAGTATGGATAGGATATGGAGATATGAAGAATTAGCAAACACTGGCTAGGGTGAACAAAAGGGCTTATCTGCTGGCATGCACTGGGCTACTTGTTTACACAAGGAGGGATGTGTCGTTTACTGTGGGTACATACAACTGACTGTAACAAGCAAAATTTGGATACTGCATAAATGCATTTTTATGGAAGCCCGGACAAAACGGCGACGGCCAGAACGGCGACGGCCAAAACGGAGAAGACCAAAACGGCGACGGCCAAAACGGCGATGGCCAAAACGGCGACGAGTGCAACCCCGGACAAAACGGCGACGAAAATTAATAATTTATGTTGAAAATCAAAATACAAAGAATAGTGTTGCCAGATAAATCAATTCATTTGTACTTGAAGATAAGTATAATCTGAACCAATATTAAAATTTTAAGGGCAAAATAAAATGGATAATTTAACACTTATTTTCTCACATATTCCTAATTGCAATTTTGCGATAATATATCGTGTGGTGGGCGGGGGGGGGGGGGTAATTAAGTACATTTTGCAAGACTGTGCCCACTAATCCGTTTTTGCACGTGAATCCACATCAATAAAAGGCATAATAAAAATGACTTTAAAAGGACTTCGGATTATCAGCAATGAAAACCCGATGTTTTAATCGCCTTAATGAGCTAATCCGTATTTGTATCGGTTATGTGAAGTGTTGTTATTATATATACGAATCCACACCAATGAAAGATAAGGTTAAATTTATTTTACCTGAGAAAATAATTTCCAGTTTTACCTCAGAAAAGGTAAGTGAGTAAATCATTCCTTGAGTAGATTACTGAGACAGTGACTTACTTGTGACAGGAAGGAGGTGGTTAGGGAGGGGCGGGAAGGGCACGTTGGGAGAAGTGCTGCACTATGCTCAAATTTATTTATCTCTGATGGTTAGATAAACTGTTTTGGCAACATTGTTATTTTTGGTTTTTTTTTTTGATAAGCGTTTTAAAGCATAAACTTGAAAAAAAACCCGTCGCCGTTTTGTCCGGGGTGGCACTTGTCGCCGTTTTGGCCATCGCCGTTTTGGCCGTCGCCGTTTTGGGTCTTCTCCGTTATGGCCGTCGGCCGTTTTGGCCGTCTCCGTTATGTCCGGATACCATTTTTATGATATCCTGTACGAAAGTCGTGGTGTATTAGTACGCTATTTTATACAAAAAGTTCTATATGAGGGGCATTATAGCTAGGTTAATTTATGTCGAGATAAAAAATGTCGACATATCCGAGCTTTTTATCATACAAATAGACGGGACTGTAAAAAAAACGTCGAATTAACCGAAATGTCGAGATATCCGATGTCGACATAAGTGGGTCCGACTGTATGTTGCATGTTGCATCACGGATACAACATGACTATATGCTAATAAGATGAACATCCGGGTGGGATTTTACTTATGCCCGGAAAAAATATTCTCGCAGGTTTTTTCCGGGTTCCGGGTTCATGACTTGACTGGCTTTGATTCGTTGTTTGAGAGCGTGAAAGGGACGAGATTATCGAGAATCACCCGACTGCGGTTAGGCTTGTAGATTTCGCAATAAAGTATCCGGTTTGACTGCAAATCAACGAAAAATTGGTGAAAGTGATGGTGGTTTCACCTAAATGTCAACTTTCTCTTCATCGAAGTGCTATCGTTTTTAAACGACAGATTACTATTTTATTAATTGTTTTGAAACAGTTTTATTTGATTTTTTTTGTGTAGTTATTCTGGGCAAAAGCTATATTTCGACACTTCTTCTGTAATTTTTCTTTTTCCCCGGTTGATTAACAGTCAGTACGATGAATTCTTGCGCGTGTTACCCGGAACATACACACTGTTATTAAGCGCATAAACATGATCACACTTCATACTTTTCGGTAGTCTGGTGGTTGTCAAACAGGTAAAGCTCGAAACAGGTCCAAGATTCTCCAAACAATCCTGGTCAACTGGGATAATTTGGAACACTTTGTATAAAAAAGGCTACTGACCAGTGCAAAATTCCTGGAAGATGATGGGAAAATGGATGGCATAAATATAATATAGATAATAATTTTTTTTGGAAAGTACGTTTTGCAAAGCTGTGGCATGTATACAAAGAGGTGTACGCTGACAATCTACAGTGAAATCTCGTTAAACCGACATCGCCGGGACTGAGCAAAAAATGTCGGTTAAAAGGTACTGGGGGTCGATGGGGTAAATACTTCGGGACCGTGAAAACATGTCGGTTAAAACGATGTGTCGGTTAAAGCGATGTCGGTTTAAATGGATTTGACTGTATTTCGCTGTTTATTCCAGATCACGGATTTTGAAAGCGTGACTTGGCTTGTATACGTAGTTGTCTGGAAGGCCCAGAGGCGCATTTATATCTTCTGGTATCTTTAGTCAGATTTTTAGAAATGAAAAAAATTCCTGAAATGAAACATTTAATTCGCTGTATCATTCAATGCGAATAATTTAAGAACTTTATTTTACACGCTCTCACTTTAAATTCAGGAACTGGATATGTCCGGAGATCCGTGAGATGCCACTCAACTGAAACTGATGGTGGCGCTGGGCGTTTTCTACGTTTCCATAGGAATAGGAATCTCATTTCTAAGCTTGTTTTACCTTTACGTCAGGAAAATGGCCAAGGCAGGAAGTCCCTTCTTCAAAATAGGGTAAGTGAATGTGAATTTACGTGAGTTTTCGTGCGATTACCCAGTAAGTCAATGCCTTCTACTCGCCAAACTTGACGAGATGTGTGAGAAAATATCTGGACAGAAATACTTGGTAACGTTTAAGTCACACTATGACTCGTATGCGTCATATTGTGATAACCGGAACTGACGCAGCCTATTTTTGCAAAACAAAACACAACTGCTTAAACTTGCTTATACTTGGTTGTCGAAGTTCGAGTTTTTCGCATCAGCAGTTGTATATTTCCTGAGGACATTTCCTGTGGTTAGTTCACTATGTATTCTTGATTTGGAGTGTGTGTTACATATTTATTCTGGAGACGTTTTAGCAGGGCTTTATAAAACAGAACGCATGTCTGTCTTACAGGTACTTCTTATACACAAGAACGCCCGTGGGATCTGTTTATTACCGCAGAGAAGTGGCTAAAGCCAGCCGCAAGTACAACAACGAGCCGCATTCAATAACCACTGCTACTGCATTCAATGGTGAATAATCAAGATAAGTCTAAAACAATTACGCCTCCACAGGTTTAAAGTGTAGTGGTCAAATAACACTCATTCTCTGATCAGCACTCTGGGAAAATCTTGCACAGAATGGAATCGCACATGTTTGTCTTCTTCAGTCATTAATATATGTGTGTGTGTGTATTTACGGCATTTGTTTCAGATTTGGAAATTTTACCAATACCGATTTCCCAGGACAACCTCAGTTATCTTGTAACTGACAAGAAGTGTAACGTATCGGTGTTAATAGATCCGGCAGATCCCGAGCCCATCCAGGTAAACCTTATAAAAAAACCCAGGATCCATCAAAGGAAACTATCAGTTTAGGGTCATACGAGAGAACGGGTATTACTTGGTATAAAATATGTCAATGAAGAATAGGAGATGTTTGGCATAAGCTAAGGATATAGTTTCTAACAAAATATCCAAAGGAAACTATTGTGAAACTTTCGGCAAAAAGAAGTACATGTAATGCTTCGTGCAAAACTGCAGTTTTTCGGAAAGAAGATTTCACTGTACTTTTCGCAATAGTTTCAGGTGCCGCGGGAAGATTCGTATTTTTAAATTTGCTATTCAAAGTGTTTTGTGCCCTTTTGTTAGCCCTCAGCCAATATTGGCTGAAAGCTGTTGCTGTCGGTCTGTCCTTCCGTCTGTCTGTCTGTACGTAAACTTTTTTTGTCCGAGCGATAACTCAAAAAGTATTTATCGGAGCTTCACAAAACCTTACAGAAAGAAAGTATATGTAGTATAGATGTGCAACGGTGGGGGGGGGGGGGAGGGTTCGATTTGTCCCATGTCCATCCGTCTGTCCGTTCGTCGTACTGTAAACTTTTTCTTGTCCGGGCAATATCTCAACAACTTCATCGGAGTTTAACCAAACCTTGCAGGAAGAAAGTGTATATAGTGTAGACGTGCAAAGACCAGTCCATGGCTCCGTCCGTTGCACCTTGTATATTGTTTTTGTCCGGGCGGTATTTCAAAAGAGCAACTGGACCATAGTGATGTAACCGCTAGTAGCTGAGGGCTCTGCATCTCCGATGCCTATGTTTGTTGTTATAACTTAGGACTAGGTTTCACTTTAGTTTTACTTAACTGTAGCCTTACGTCAAGCCTGCGCCTGTGGTTTTTGTTAATGAAGCACAAAAAGCAATGTTGTGACAGGCAACTGGTGCTTTGTATCGGGTAACGTGTTTGTTGTTTGGGACAACTAGTGCTTTGTATCGGGTAACGTGTTTGTTGTTTGGGACAACTAGTGCTTTGTATCGAGTAACGTGTTTGTTGTTTGGGACAACTAGTATGTTGAAAAGGATAACTAGTGTGATGTGTCGGGAATTTAGTGTATTGTGTCCGGTAAGTGATGTGTTGTGTCGGTGCTACATTTGATCGTTGTCTTGCAGAGAGTTTTGGATAATAAGGGAATCACGCCGTCAGCGGTCCTAACGACACACAAGCACTGGTAATGAAATTAACGTTTAACTTTTGAAAGTATAGGGCTGTTTTCTAAAGGTTGGGTTGAAATTTGAAAAATAGAATGTGGTTGGGACTAGGATTGGTAAGGGGGACTAGGTTGGACTATGCCGGGTTTATTTGGTGATTGTAGTTTCTGCAAGGGATTAAATGTTGGTAAGTGGTACAAATTCCCGTAGTTCGATTTCCAGTCGATTTCCAGTCCTTTCATGGATTGCATCAACTATAACGTATCAAGGTATTTTATTTGCAGGGATCACAGCTATGGGAATGCTGAATGGAAGAAGCGTTATAAAAACATACAAGTGTATGGCGGTGCCTTAGATAATGTGCCTGGCGTTACTCAGTAAGTATATGGCGGTGCCTAAGATAATGTGCCTGGCGTTACACAGTAAGTGTATGGCGGTGCCTTAGATAATGTGCCTGGCGTAACACAGTAAGTGTATGGCGGTGCCTAAGATAATGTGCCTGGTGTTACACAGTAAGTGTATGGCGGTGCCTAAGATAATGTGCCTGGTGTTACACAGTAAGTGTATGGCGGTGCCTTAGATAATGTGCCTGGCGTAACACAGTAAGTGTATGGCGGTGCCTAAGATAATGTGCCTGGTGTTACACAGTAAGTGTATGGCGGTGCCTAAGATAATGTGCCTGGCGTTACATAGGAGGTGTATGGCGGTGCCTAAGATAATGTGCCTGGAGTTACACAGTAAGTGTATGGCGGTGCCTTAGATAATGTGCCTGGCGTAACACAGTAAGTGTATGGCGGTGCCTAAGATAATGTGCCTGGCGTTACATAGGAGGTGTATGGCGGTGCCTAAGATAATGTGCCTGGCGTTACATAGGAGGTGTATGGCGGTGCCTAAGATAATGTGCCTGGTGTTACACAGTAAGTGTATGGCGGTGCCTTAGATAATGTCCCCGGCGTTACATATTAAGTGTATGGCGGTGCCTTAGATAATGTCCCCGGCGTTACACAGTAAGTGTATGGCGGTGCCTTAAATAATGTGCCTGGCGTTACACAGTAAGTGTATGGCGGTGCCTTAAATAATGTGCCTGGCGTTACACAGTAAGTGGATGGCGGTGCCTTAGATAATGTGCCTGGCGTTACACAGTAAATGTATGGGGGTGCCTTAGGTAATATGCCTGGAGTTACAAAGTAACTGAATTGCTGCTTTAGATTATGTGCCTCGTGTAACACACCAAGTAAACTGCTGCCTTAGACACTGTTCCTGATCAGATATATTATTACACATTAAATAAAATGCTACGTTAAATACTATCCTCTGTGTAACAGTTTGTGTTATACACTACCACTGGTGCGGCTTTCAAAAATCGACGCATTTTGAATTATTTTGTGGTGTTTACAACATTCAGACTTGTGACTGACTGAAAACCTCTTGGCGGCATTTGTATGACGGTACTTTAGCTTGCCATACGCTGTCGGATGAGTCCCATGCGTAATAAAAGTCATTTGCGCATTTAAAAATTGAAAGAATTTTTTGCTTTTAATTTTTAATAGTTGTAAATTCGATTTAAAGTTTTAATTTAGTTATGTTACGTTATATAGGCGTTAAAAAAGACTAACAGAAACAGTGGGAAATATTCCTAACTTAGAGTTTTCTAGTCATAAACTGCCCTGCCGTAAATGGTGCAATTTATAGAAAATTTTGTGCTCCGGGTATGCACTGTGCTTTGTCTACGACGGTTTTTAATGCTCTCTTGTGTGTTGTGTAATCAGACAGGTAGTTTTTTTTTGGGGGGGGGGGGCGGCTGGGGAGGGGTCCCTGCCGGTTACTCCACGCCACACGCCATGCATCCCATAGGGAGTTTTGATGCAACAAGTTTAATATTGAGATACATGCCTCATTTGCAGCGGAGTTAAGGAAGGGGATCACTTACAAGTGGGTCAGCTGAGCTTCCACGTGCATTTCACACCGGGCCACACCGTGGGCCACGTCGTCTATGTCCTCGATGGGTCGCCGTTTGGGGCGCCACCGCAGTTGTTTTCCGGTGATCATCTGTTCTTGGCAGCCGTCGGTATGTTCCCCCCCCCCCCCCCCCCCAGCCCAACGTTTTTTCAACTGCTTACAGTGTGTTATATTCGTAATTATTCGTTTATGTCGATATTGTTATGTTTATGTCGATATATGTATACAATGAAAACTAGAGCGGCCAGTGCACACAAAACATAGGAGTACAGGCTTATGTTATACACTTTCAGTCGATACCTACTTAGTTTTTTGTTTTTGTAAACAAAAACAAATGTCTCCCCGACCAAACCCATGATCCCCCCCCCCCCCCCAAAAAAAAATCCCGTTTTTTTAATTACTGGAATAAAATATTCATTTCTGCAAACATAACCTTAATTCATTGTAAAAGAACTCAAAATAAACCAAACAGATGGTGGTCACTAAAACATATAAATGGACGTCTTTTTTCATCCGAGTCTGGAAGGTGGTCGCTAAAACGGGTTTTACTGCAGGCCCTTCTTATCCAGATCTGAAGTTGGTCACTATAGCAGTTTTGCTGTTCGCTACATGCTACTTGGTCAAGACAGGCAGGTTTTATCGTACGTCTTTTTACCCGAATCTGGAAGGGGTCACGACAAACGGGTCTTACTTTTTATCCAGGTCTTGAAGGCGGTCGGGTTTTTTTTTTTTGCTAACCATCATCCTCCACACGCCCCCCCCCCCCCCCAGCTATTTAATGTAGGTCAAACTATAAACACAACACTAACCCTTTTACCCAAGGCAACGGTAACGGTCTGTATCCTAAGTGTAGTTATAGCCATGATATACTACCTTGTCTTCGCACATTCCCATAGGCCAAATAGCACTAGAAAGGCATTCTTCATAACTGCGCATCAGATGACGCACCTCGGTGGGAGAGGGGGGGGTGCATTTCGGTGCCAAAATGGTGAGCTGCTTCTCATAACACAAGATGTCAGATGACCCACTTTAATTGCGAAAAATGCTTCCGCAAACAATGCCAATCGATACAAAATAGCTCCTATATATAGAACACCTTGGCAACCGAATCAAGTATGCGCGAAACAAAAATCAATAGCTAGACCTGCTAAGACCTATAGCATTCCATGACCTCGAAGATAACGACTCCATCATGCACCGCAACTGACACTGACCCCTGACTGAGTGGCATGTTACATAACAGCCGTAGATGAGAAACGCACAAAAAGCTTAATTTCAGGCACTAACAAATAGCAATGGACCGACAGTAATGCTGTCACTGTTTTGAAGCTTTCTAAAGAATGCAGGAACACTCGAGAATCTTATGAAATCCCCAGCGTAGAAAACACCTATGCTTAGATAACAAAGGAGCCACAAAAAAAAGGGGAGGCGGGGGGGGGGGGGGGGCAGTGTTGACGTTATGCACCTTTCTTGATTTTCTACACGAGTTTAATAATGTTTAACCAAAACCGTGCGACTTATCCGACCAACCAAGCAACAATCCCACCAAGTTTCAACTTTCTCCGATGTTCAGCAGCTGAGAAATTTGGCACACAAGATTTTTACGTGATGACGTCATACACCCGCCCTAATCAGGTGACATGCGTGACAAGTTGATAGAACCGTCCGACTGACCCAAGGCATGTTCATACAAAATTTGAAGTCGATAGGACTTTCCGTTATCGAGATATTTTGTTCCAAATATAAACATATTTTACGTGATGACGTCATACGCCGCATTCGTTCGTTCTACTCGCGAAAAAATTCTGTAGATTCTTTCGGACCTACCAAGCAGCAATCCCACCAAGTTTCAACTTTCTCCGATGTTCAGCAGCTGAGAAATTTCGCACACAAGATTTTTACGCAATGACGTCATACGCCCGCCCTAATCATGTGACACACGTGAAAAGTTGATAGAACCGTCCGACTGACCCAAGGAATGTTCATATAAAATTTGAAGTCGATAGGACTTTCCGTTGTCGAGATATTTTGCACACAAGATCTTGTTCCAAATATAAACATATTTTACGTGATGACGTCATACGCCGCATTGGTTCGTTCTATTCGCGAAAAAATTCTGTAGATTCTTTCGGACCCACCAAGCAACAATCCCACCACGTTTCAATTTTCTCCGATGTTCAGCAGCTGAGAAATTTCGCACACAAGATTTTTACGCAATGACGTCATAAGCCCGCCCTAATCATGTGACACACGTGAAAAGTTGATAGAACCGTCCGACTGACCCAAGGAATGTTCATATAAAATTTGAAGTCGATAGGACTTTCCGTTGTCGAGATATTTTGCACACAAGATCTTGTTCAAAATACATGCATATTTTACGTGATGACGTCATACGCCGCATTCGTTCGTTCTACTCGCGAAAAAATTCTGTAGAGTATTTCGGACCTACCAAGCAACAATTCCACCAAGTTTCAAGTTTCTCCGATGTTCAGCGGCAGAGAAATTCCGCACACAAGATTTTTACGTAATGACGTCATACGCCTGCCCTAATCACGTGACGTACGTCAAAAGTTGATAGAACCGTCCCACCTAACCAAGGAATAAATCGATCAAGTTTGAAGTCGATCGGACGTTTCGTTCTCGAGATATCTTGCACACAACACTTTGTTCACAACAGACTGACACACACACACACACACACACACACAGACACACACACACACGTACACACATACACACACACAGAACGTACAAACACTATATGTCTCCCCTTGGTCGGGGAGACATAATAAGTCGTTAGATGCCACCAACATCATGCGGTGTTAGACTGACAGGTTTTACGCAGCGCTTTTACATAATATTAAAACCAGGATGTAGACTGTGATGGCCGGATTGGAAGGGGGATGATGGCGCACTTATAAAACGGTGCGTGCCTTTGTCCAGCGTATTGAAAAAGAGGATGTAACGTGAGATGGGCGGGATGGAGGGTGGAGGTTATAAATCGTTGACGATGGGCTGGCCTATGTGGGCAGCCCGCAGACATACTACTTTTTTTCTTCCAACCAACATTGTACATTAGGTTTATAATTCAGCCAAAATGTTAACTTTTTGGAATGTTGAACATGTATAATCTACTGTGTATCTCAAATACTATTTCAGGTCGCATGTTTGAATGTACGCCAATGGAAATGCTGCAGTCGATTGACAAAGTAGCGGCTCTGCCGGCCGAGACCCTTGTGTGGCCAGGTGAATTTCTTTACTAACGTGCGTTATTAAATGAAGCCTTGAATTTGAGTATACTATGGACTTACCAACGTAGTTGTGGTTATTACTCAAGGCTATTAAACCATAGCTTTAAAATTTCATCAACGTACGTTTACAAAGTTAAAATTCGAAGAGTTCATATGCACAAATGGAAATATATTACCATCGCGGAAATTCGCAGCAGAAGTCGTTATATCTGGGTCACTAATTATGATTTTATTCATAAATTTCACCGCTGAATGTTTAAGATAACGCAAGCAGATTGACTTGTAGCTGATATCTACCTATTACTAGGTCATGAGTACGCAAAAGAAAATTTGGAATTTGCGCGGCACATAGATCCCGATAACGAAGTACTGAAGGTAAATACTGTTGTTGAAAATGCCTTTGTTTTCAATGTTAAATGAAGTTTTTTGTGACACAGTTTATCGGAACACAAATCGGAAATGAATATGCGAAATTCCATATATGGAGACTGAATATAACGCAGTACTGCTTAAATGATACAATGTTTGGTCTTTTGGTAACTGATATAGCAGTTATAATGACTAGTTTTCTTTGTCCCACTCATTTGTGGTTCTAACAAAATTATACGGTATTTAATTTCTGTACTACACTCATTGACGTGGGATACAAAAATTGATGCTGTGATAAAAGCGACTCGTGAGTAACTAAAAAGGGCTTGAACAGGGACAGTTTTGGAATTGTTATATAACTGGGTTATTTCTATTTTCAGAACAAATTGGATTGGGTTAATGACAGGCGCAAAGGCCGACAGATTTCTGTGAGTTACAGGCCCATTTTCTTTACTTCTTTTTGTTCCAGAAAAAAAGAAGAAATAATAATAAAGTCAGGCCTTTATTATGAACACCGCCAGACTTTTGCCAGTGAATTGGTCAGCTCGGCATTTGAATTCAGAAAGCTCGTTTAAGTTTGACTATCATTCCGAAGTTAAAAAAAAAAACAAGAACAAACACAAATGAATGAACATCTATTTAACATTACGAGAAATTAATGAATTTTAGTTACCTTAAAATTATTTGCAAGATTACAATTTCAAAAATCAAGTATTTCACAGAGTAAATGAAATTTGTGCGACGGTTTTCTGTTGCATTTTATGGTCCGCGCCGGAAAATCAGTGACAGAAATCAAAGAGAATACGTGATAAAATTGCAAATTCCGTACTGTTAATTTCGCGTCATAGGGCAGTGAACCTGTTGTATTGCCCTGTTCGGTGAAAGGAAAAGACTTTAAACTTGTATGAAGACCAAAGTGACATCAGAATCGTAAAATATATTATTGTTTACATTTCCGTGTGTTCAGAGCCCGTCCACGATAGAAGAGGAGAAGCAATACAACCCGTTCTTACGCACTCACGTCGTGGCTTTTTACCAATCTCTGGGACTGGATATCGACGGGGAATCAATCAGCGATGTGCAGCGCGCCGCGGCTATTAAAGAGATCAGGGCGCGCAAAGACAAGTTTAAGTATAAGCTCTAAAAACCTACATCACCTCATTGGCCTGCCCAAGTGGCTATTCAGCTATTAAAACATTTGTCCTTGAGTGTTGACGTTCGGTTACCCTGTCGTTCTACAGCCTTGTTGTTATACTGCTATATGTTCCATATGACAGATTTCACTGTCAAGCTGGAAAAGTCATTGACTTGTCGCTTTTTTTTTTTTTTTTTTTTGTCGCGTATGTAAAAATCAAAGGCGCGTTTCCGGTTTCCTTTGTTTTGATTTTTTCACTGAACTTTTGCAGGACGTAAAGTGTGACCTGCACCTCAGTGAATTTTCTTAATCCTACAGGGTTTAAATATACTTTTTAGTCCCCCGCCGCCGCATAGTATTCGGGTCCGTCCGTCCGTCTGTCTGGCGACACTTGGAAGCACAAATTTGTGCAAGCGATATCTCAGCCGCTATTCAACCCTGGCTTTTGATTGTTGCCACAGTGAAAATATATATATTGAAGTTGTGCGACGTGGCATTATTTTTCGATTCGACCAAAAAATGACGAAATGGCGACTTGTTAAAAATAGGCAATTTGTTAGTATTTCTGTTGCCTATAGTGCAACTTTGTGCACGCGATATCTCAACCGCTATTCAACCCTGGCTTTTGATTGTTGCTACAGTGAAAATATATATATATTGAAGTTGTGCGACGCTTTTTGGTTCAATTCCAATTTCTTCTCCAACGGGATAGTTCGTGGCGGGGGACATTCATCAGTTTCACTGATAACTTGTTTTGTTTTTTTTTTAATTTGACTTCCTTTGAGTTAAATTCACATCTTAGGTGCCATTATATATCTTGCAATAGCAGTTGAAACAAACGATCATTGTAATTTTATATTTATGATGCTTTAAAGATTACCTCCGGTTTGTTGTTAGATTAAATATTTGGGTTTCTTATTGTTGAAGTGTTGTACTATCCTTTGGGTGACCCTGCGTTAAACCCCTGTTCATCTATTCGAAATTGAATGGGTGGACGAAAATGTACAGGTGTAATGAGCAAATCACACATTGGGCGTTCCGAATGAAATATAATAAAGTTCTGCGTTTTGAATACAATTTAATTGGGTAAAAAATGAAAGAAATGATAGATAGTTCTCCTGAATGTCAAATTTCTCTGCACCAAAGAGCATTCACGTTTTTTAACAACCTGTATCTTATTTTAAAAACGTATTAAAAGTTTAAACAAATAGTTTTAAGTTCCAATTTCTTTTATGTCCCGAGTATGAGTTGTTTTTGCGGTATTTCTTCTATCATTTCTTTTATTTTTGACCTGGTTCCATCCCAGTCGAAATTCAAAATTCTTGTGCTTTTATTCAAAACACTCAAAGTGTGATTACGCTTAGGTAAGAAATATGCTTGTTTATACAGAATAACCTTTATGTATTTTGATATGGGCGACTTTCGAGGTTCAGAAGTATTGACTCGCATTGTTAACTTTCCTGAAATGGTTAAAAAAAAAAACATGGAATGTAAGAAAATGGCTGAGTTATCTAAGGTTTAACTTTACATAATTTAAAATGTGCAGCGTGTTCGCACTGGGCGGGTAGGAGCATGTATCATAGACATAACAGATGTGCCACAGTCCCGAGCGCCATTTTAAAGGTGCAACAGCGCTTCATCTAACATTATTGAAACTGTCAATGCCAAAAAGTTCCTTGATAAAATAAAAATTGAAAGAAAAACGTTATTCTGGGATGAATGGCACTCGTGTTTATGTATTGCGCACCGAATTACGCAGTATTAAAATTCTTTCGCGTGAGCCAAATTTGGCAACTAATTCAATAGCATTGTGTGTTATATCTTATATTTTATAGAAAAAAAAGTTTTAGTGTCTTAGCCCGATTTTTAACTTTAAAATTTCATTTTTAAGATTATACGTGCAATAATATACCAGTTAAAACCTTAGAGAAATGCTAAATAAAATCTTTTAAGAAAGCTGTTTTTATTTTGCTATACTTGTTAAATAGACAACTACATGAGGTAACATTTTATGCGATGTGTTCCACGAAAGGACGCTTGTAGTAGATTCAAACGAGAGAAATGAGCGGAGGTAAAACACAAGTAAAAGAACAAAGCATGGTCCTGATCAACCCCCCCCCCCCCCCCCCCCCATCCATTAACCTGTCTGTTTATGAAAACTATTGCTCCGACTTTAGCATTTTGTACGCAAGCATGGGACTCATTTAACAGAGGAAATAAGAACAAAATAAAATACATGTCAGTTCATCCACATTCCTCCTAAACATTATTATGTCATTCAAATCAACAACACTCATTACATGCATTTACTAGGGTTTGCAGTTTTGCCAAAATTTTCGGTTCAGTGCTTGCATTCTTTTTTTTTGTTCGATCGGAGCTCGCGGGGCCCCCGAATTTTTACAGACGAAAAGCCTTCAAGTCCCTTTACCCTAGATGTAGCAGTACATCCTGCTCCGCTGTACAACCCCCCCCCCCCCCCCCCGCCATCCCCTCCCTCCACATGGCTATCCCAAGTCATATTCTCCGGTGTGATATTCATTTTAGTTTTCCGTCGCCGAACATCAATTTGTTCTTTTTATTTATCTTTTTTGAAAGAAAGTCCATCGAGTCTCTTAAACAACAAGTGGGTCAGTGAAACTGACTATGTCCTTCGCGTACAATCCCAGTATTAGATTTTGTTAGATTGGACTACAACCCTTCATATCATATTCGTGAATTTTAAAATTTCAGCTGGGCCAATGTCCTTGGGCCAGCATGGCTCATTTACAATACCGATTCTTGTTACCACCCATACTACCTATGTGTATAACATTTTGCCAATTGTTTCAAAAAATGTAGGCTTGAGTGTGTTAACAAACTCATTCCAGTATGTAAGGGTTGTGAAAATTTGTGAAGTTCAGCTGGGCCGATGTCCTTTCGCCGATAGGGCTCATTTACAATACCGACCTTTGTTGGTTCCAATTCTTCTCATATCTAAAAGATTTCAACAATCGATGCAGAAATGTAGGCTTGAGTGTGTTAACAAATTCAACTGAGTAAGGATTGGGAAAATTTGTGAAGTTCAGCTGGGCCAATGTCCTTGGGCCGATAGGGCTCATTTACAATACCGATCCTTGTTTGTTTCAGTACTACTCATAGATACAATATCTTAACAATCGGTGGAAAAATGTAGGCTTGAGTGTGTTAACAAACTCATTCGACTGAGTAAGGATTGGGAAAATTTGTGAAGTTCAGCTGGGCCAATGTTCTTGGGCCGACATGGCTCATTTACAATACCGATCCTTGTTCGTTCTAGTACTATCCATATATACAATATCTTAACAATCGGAGGAAAAATGTAGGCGTGAGTGTGTTAACAAAAAAGGTGTCGACAGACGGACGAACAGACAAACCCGAAAAGTATAGTCCCCCGGCGGGGGACTAACAAAATGAATGTCACCTCAGTGAGTGGTACTTTTTTTCAAAACAATGATTAACCTTTATTTGCAAGCGTGTTCTGTGAACTGCCAAATAATTCTATTCTGGTTCTTACAACGCGCTTATGCCTGAGCGCAACAATCGAGCACGATTAACACTAAAAATATGCTTTACTAAAAACACGAGTCCTTAGCATTCGCTTAAACGTATTAAAGTTTTTTGCAGTTTTCGCAGGACTCGCATGACTAAAACTTCTTAGTCCATACTTCAGATTACACTTTGGTGCAACTAAAAGGTCCTGTTCTGCAGAATGGAGTGTGCGTCGTGGTTGATATTTGACTATCATATCTGAAATGTATTCCGGGGCAAGTCCATGCAGGGCCTTATATGTCAATGATATGACTTTATACTGGATTCGCTGTTCGATCGGTAACCAGTGTAAAGACGCTAGTACAGGTATTATAGGCGCGTGTTTTGGAGTGAGTTTAACTAAACGAGCGGCTGCATTCATGACAGATTGTAATTTGGATAACGTGATCTTTGGTAGACCAACAAGAATACAGTTCGCATAGTCCAAACGGGAAATCACTAACGCGTGAACAAGGCATTTGGCTGCATTTTCGGTAAGGAATTGCCTAATACTCAAAATCCAACGAATGCAGTAGTAACACTTTCTACATATGTCGTTTATGTGCTTCTGCATGTCCAGGTTTGTATCCATGATTACCCCTAAATTGCGTGCCTCATGTGTCCTCTCCACTATGGCGTCCTTAAGGTGAAGCTGGTGAACTGCGATATTATCCATATTTTTTGGGCTTGCGATCACAAGGAACAAGGAATTTATTACGGAACATCCAATCACTGATGGAATTGATGCTGTTCGTGAGACTATCACAAGCTGTGCGTTGGTCAATGACTGACTTAGGGTTAGCTGACTTTTTAATCTGTGTGCCATCTGCATAGCAGTGAAACCAGAGGTGAAGAGCAAACATAAGGGTCCGATTTCACAACTTAAGTCTAGACCTGATTTGGAGCAAACTCAGTCTAGACCGCGGTTTAGACTGGGTTTCAGACCATAGTGAATTTCACAGCCTCGGTCCAAACCCCATTCATAATCAACCTTCTCTTTCCCCCGAGTTTTGCATTTAAGTTGAAAGATATTACATGGACGTTACTGATAAGACAATAAACAGTCACGCATCTATTTTTCATCAGTTATCAGCAAAATTATTGTTAAGTTTTGATAAGCTGGCCGCGTGATTTTATGTCTATTGCATTTTTCTGTCAACATATGTCTCATTTCAATTTTTTGTTTATTGTACAGGGCTGGAAAAAGATATTTTTTTCTCGTTGGGCACCCCGTCCAGTGATTCACTAAATTTACTGGACCGCACTCAAATTCGGTGGATCACCTCAGAAACCATATGTACTAAAGTTGATAATTATCCGCCGGGAACCGGACGGATATAGTTTTCATTCTGTCCGTCTGTCTGTCCGTCCGTCTGTCCGTCTGTGCAATTTCAGTCTCACGCGCCTACAGCCCGCATTAGTTGGTGGATTGATTTCAGATTTTACCCAGGGGTGCTCCTAAGCATCCTGCAGTGCAGTGACCAGGATTCGACCGGATCCGAGCAAAATTGCCAAAATGGCAAAACTTTAAAAAATTGCAGACACTGAATAAGGACTTTGCATAACACACATCAGTCTCACGCGCCTACAGCCCGCATTAGTGGGTGGATTGATTTCAGATTTTACCCAGGGGTGCTCCTAAGCATCCCGCAGTGCAGTGACCAGGATTCGACCGGATCCGAGCAAAATTGCCAAAATGGCAAAACTTTAAAAAATTGCAGACACTGAATAAGGACTTTGCATAACACACATCAGTCTCACGCGCCTACAGCCCGCATAAGTGGGTGGATTGATTTAAGATTTTACCCATGGCTGCTCCTAAGCATCCCGCAGTGCAGTGACCAGGATTCGACCGGATCCGAGCAAAATTGCCAAAATGGCAAAACTTTAAAAAATTGCAGAAACTGAATAAGGACTTTGCATAACACACATCAGTCTCACGCGCCTACAGCCCGCATTAGTGGGTGGATTGATTTAAGATTTTACCCAGGGCTGCTCCTAAGCATCCCGCAGTGCAGTGACCAGGATTCGACCGGATCCGACTAAAATTGTCAAAATGACAAAACTTTAAAAAATGGAAGAAATGAATTAGGAATGAGCATAACACATATCGCTCTCACGCGCCTACAGGCCGCATTAGCGGGTGGATTGATTATTATCTTCACATCAAATCAACCATGTACCACTGGCTCTACAAACCTCTACTTCACTGACCACAAGGCTGTATGGTGTTCTTTGGAACAGTTGTTCACAGGAACATCATAATCAGGTATACAATTTGCGCGAACCCGGCGGATTCATGCTTCTCGAGCATCTAGTTTTGGTGGACATCCGGTGGAGTCAACCAAAAATTTTAGTACACCAGAAGGACATTTATTGGACATTTGCCAGTAACTAATGCTTTTTTAGCCATGTTGTGTATTTCTTAAAGCTAGTTAGCGTTTAGATTTTGATATTTTAGCTCAAAACAAAGTTGAAACAACGGCTAAACCATGATTTCACCAAACCAAGTTTGAAGCAGAATTTCACAACTTCAGTCTAGACCTGGTTTGATTGGACCATACCTCATAATGCACCCGTTTCAGGACGACCATCGACTGAATTCGAGTGATACAGACTACAAAAACGGTACGCTTATGACCAGTCTATAGTGTTGGTATGGGTTCTAGTAAACTAATACAATTGAAGAATGTGTGAATTTCACTTAGCCAGGGACCGAATTTAAGATGTTTTCGCACTTGACAGGCGGGCAAATCTATTATATTTCTACATGCCCGCAAAAATATTCTACTTGCCCGATGAAAAGCCATAAACCACAATTTCACATGCCCGTCATTGTATTTATCGAAGGGGTTTGAACGATCTCTAAATACACGTTCTCTTCTTAAAGCTCTTTGATAATTTCGAAAGTGCATCGGTCCAAGAACGTTCATATTCCTTTATTTTTCGGCTAATTCCTCATTTATAATTTTGATTAAAAGTTAAATAAGACACTATTGAAACATATTTGCAAGTACAGATCTTTGCAGGAAGAATGTGACTCTGAGCACCTGTGTGAAAAATATGTTGACCTGAAGTTCAAGGTGTTATCATCATTTAAAATGCTGTCATCAAATACTGAAACCTACTCTGATATGGTTTGTATCTACGCGCGGTTTTAATGATCATAATGGTCTAGTACAATTTTGAAACCCAGGTTGTGAAATCGGATCGCACATCATGTATGTTTTCATACATAACAAAGAGAAACAGAGAGGGGAACTATGAGTAAACTGATAAAACCCGGTCTAAACTGGGTTTGAAACATGGTTTCAGACCAGTCTAGACTTCAGTTGTGAAATCGGCCCAAGATGTCCAAGTGGTCTAGTGTAATCACTATACAATCTGGGACCAATTTTCGAACCCTGTGGTGCAGAAAAATTTAGCTCCTTAATGTCAGATAACACATCATCAATCAGAACTTGGACTTCACGGCCGACAAGATAAGAGCGAAACCGCTCAAGAACCTGTCCTTTGATTCCAAAGGTTTGTTCCAGGCGTTTGATCATGATGGTGTGATCCAGCGTATCGAATGCTGCACTGAGGTCGAGGAGGTTAAGATAAACTATTTGTCGATTATCTAGATGTAGAAGAATGTCATTAAACACCTTCGTTAATGCCGTTTCAGTGCTATGCATAGATTTATATGCTGATTGATATTTTTCCGACAGATTGCAGCGTGAGATATGAGTGTTTATTTGTCGACAAACTACTTCTTCAATCACTTTAGAGACAATGCAGAGGTTGGACACCGTACGATAATTCTTTGGTATGCATTCTAATGTTGGTTTTTTAAGTAGAGGCTTTATCACCGCGGTTTTGTAGCGATCAGGAAACACTCCGGAACTAAGAGAAAGGTTAACTATTCGAGTAATAACAGGCGCCAGCTCTTCTAAACACGATTTCAATAGAGATGTGGGAATTGGATCCAGTATGGATGTTTTATTCGGCAACGATTTAAGAATTTTTGCGATTTCAGGACAGGTAAAGTTGTCAAAATGTTCCAATGTCTCAAAAGTAGTGCCTAAATATCCATCAAAATCAAACGCGGAATCGATATCCGTATCAAAGGTTGCGCGAATTTTGCTGATCTTTTCAGAAAAATAGTCATTAAAGACATTTGCCATATCTTTGGAAGAGGTGTACACCGGGGGCGGGTTACTTTTATTTCTGAGCATGATCACATTCATTTTCATTCAAATAATTATTTAAAAGGAACACAAAATAAACAACCACTGAACGCCTTTCAAATGGCGTGTTACTCAGAAAGGTCATTTTTAATCACTGCTCGTCAGCGCATACACACTAAATGCCCTAAATACAGTTTTATCTCATCTACTGCACCCTCCACGCCTCCCGTAATCCCCGTGCATCCTTCGCCGGGGTCCGTTCCGTCGGGTCAAAATTGCGAATAAGTACTGTATTTACATATCCACAACTAAAAAGCATTCCAAATTGCCTTGCCAATAAATGTTATTTGGCTTTAAACTTGCACATAGCAATAGCAATTTCGCTAGCGACATGGATATACATTTGGTTATGCAAAGAAAACAAATACAGTATAAAAACATAAATTTGCCCCAATAATTTTATTTTATTACAACATAAATGGGTTGTATTGTGCTATTCGTTACTGAATCAAACAACTCAATTCCTATAAGTAGCTTAAAAACTCAAGTACGGAACGCCATAAAGCAGCCAGATATCTCTACAGGTATCCGGACAAAACGTTGAAGGTCAAAACGTCGACTGCCAAAAAGTCAACAGAGAAAACGTCGCCACTCTTGGTCAGAAATCCTCTCCCGAATGAGTATTACTGAGAAGAGTTTAATCTAGTTAACAGCTGCACTGCCATCCCCTTCCCAACTCGACCCAGGTGGAAGGCTTAACCAGAATTCATGTTGCTTTCAGGAGTTCAATGGAATATAGCAGAAAATGGGATGTCCTGTTTTAGGGTGCTCCGCATTTAAGAAGTAATGCACCGTGATTTTAGGGTATTGTTGACATCCGAGTACGCAGAGTGTAGCCCCTCTAGTAGTCTCTTCGGGATTCATTTCATCAGAAGGCAACCGGTGTTTATTTCAAGTCTTTAAATCGTGGTTTGCGCATTGAACCCAGTCCGTCTATTGTTCAGAATGCGCACTGCGCCAAAATATGTGTATCACTTCCAGTTGGATTTTGTTGACAGTGCCTTTTTGCGTGGCGGTGAAAAAATAAACAACTGCATATTTGACCATATCATATGTATATTAATTGCAGAACTCAACTAGTTAAATTTCTTACTTTTATTAACGGAAACGAAGTCTACTTCATTTTAGTCAACATTTGTTAGTCGGCGTTTTATCCGCTTTTACATTTGCCGATATTTTGACCATCGGCGTTTTATCCGTCGACCTTTTGGCAGTAGGCGGTTTGGCTGTCGACGTTAAACAAGGCACGCCTATAAATCAGCCTAGATAATAGACACTTTCTTGTGTCAGGTGCCGCTATTTCTTGGCGTTAAATCAACAAAGTATGACTAGTTTACTGTTGACACTTTTGACATCTGAACATAACAAAGATGTAATATTTCATAACAACGGTAATATAAGCAGTCTTGTATATACTCCTATACTTCACAGTACTTTTTTCTGCAGTATGTCACTTGGCATGGAAATGGATGCGGGCTTTTGTTATCACAGTTTTGATTTCCCTTGAAATGGTTTGATGTATTGATAAAACGATGGGTGAACCTGATAAAAAAAGAGAAGTATATACAACCAGTGAGAAACCTCTGACTGGTCATCCATAGTCCCTGAAACATTACAAATTGCATGTATAAGAATGTCCAAGGACATTGTGGCCGGCCCAGATCTTGTGAGTCAAGTATCAATAGTCTTGTAGGGTCGCCAAAAAAGTGATCAAGCACTTTAAACACCAGTAACTGAAAAATTTTCAAAGGCCGGCATTTGCTTAATCTCTGGCGGATCTCAGAAAAGTAAATTTCAAAGAAGCCCAAACGTTGGACTACGCCTAGAAATGAAAGCAGTCTCACTAAAATTACTTACAGAAGAACTATTTTGAAAAACACTTGATCCCTAAAACTTCCAAAAGGTGGCATGAGATCAGTTTTTTGAGGTGCGCCAAAAAAAAAAGTAATTTTTTTAAGAAAACAACAAATGAAGAACATTTTCTGCAATTACAAATAAATCCAATCAAATTGCAACAGGCAACGCATTTAGGAAAACAAAAAGCTATAAAATAGCCCCAAATTGGCCAATTTTTAGAGAGTCGTCAAAAAAGTAATTTTTCGATACAGGACCATTTAGGGAACATCCGTACAAAATTTTGAAGGACTTCGGTCAAAACTGCGCTAGAACAAACATTTTAAAAATAAGCTGACAGAAAAAATTACGCCATTTGACCAATGTTTGGCGAATCGTCAGAGAAGTGTAATTGTTCAAGCGACAACCATCCAGAGAATATTCGTACAAAATTTGAAAGGAATCCAAACAAAATCGTTGGAGAAGAAGCAGTTTGAAACTTTGCTGCCAAAAAAGGAAAATGTGCCCCATCCTCCATTATGTCAATTTTTGGGGGTCGTCAAAAAAGAAACTTTTCGAGACAAGCCTTCCTAGTAAACGTTTATGCAAAATTTGAAAATAATCCGATCACAATTGCAGAGAAAAAAGGATCTGGGAAATTAAAAAACACACGCCCCCATTTGAGCAATTTTGGCGGGTTGACAAAAAAGCACCCATTCACGACAGAACCACCCAGTGAATATTTATGCAAAATGTAAGGCAATCCGATCAAAACTGTGGAAGAAAATGCATTTGGAAAATCATTTGCCAAAAAAAAAAATTGGCAGATCGCCAAAAAAAGTAATTTTCAAAAGAGAACCATCTGGGAAACAATCTTACAAAATTGGAAAGGAATCCGATCAAAATTCTAGGAGAAGCATTTTGAAAATTGGCCACCAATAAATTACAAAATATCCCCCATTTGGTCAACTTGTGGTGGATCGCCAAAAAAGCAAGTTTTCAAGACAGGCTTTCCCAGTGAACGTTTATGCCAAATTTGAAGACCATCCAATCAAAATTGTGGGACAAGAAGCATTTGAAAATTGTCAACCAAAAAAATTTAAATACCCCTCCCCCTTCCCAACCCACTTTGGCAGATTACCAAAATAAGGATTTTTTCAGGAGAAACCTACCCTGAGAACATTCTGCAAAATTTGAAAGGAAACCGATCAAAACTGAGGGAGAAGAAGCATTTAAGTAAAGATTACATACATACACGTATATACAGGCGATTGATGCCCCCCACCCCCCACCCCCCCCCCCCCATCCAGCTCCCCACTGATGTAATTAGCCCAAGTCGGCTGGCCTATAAAAGGGTAATTTCTTCAAATACAAGAGAGGCTGAGATCTAGAAATGAATTCCAACAAAAGTTCTCTTACGTTATTCTGACACAAATTCATGAAACTGAGAAAAAATTATTGAACTAAAAGGAAAGTGAAATATTTAAGCCCCGTGATCAATTGCGATACTGATTTTGAAAAGGGTCAGCACCTCTGTTTTGTTAAGCTTGGATTTTTTTGCACTTCGGTACAAGGCTTCGTACACGTTGCCATCGTAACGGCCAAGGTCGGAAGCCAACGTCTCATCCGGCCAATCAAAACAATCCACCAGAGTTACAGCATCGCGCCTGGAAACAAAGGGAGAAAATCGCCCAGAGACTCGTGCAGATAAACGGCAAAATTATCCTTAGCTTTATTTCGCCTAATTATTTACCAGTTTATATGGAAACTATGAAACACCTCAACTGTCATGTTGAGTATTTAAATCACTTAGTGATTATGCCTGGTTACGTACCGTGGGAAAACAGTACTAGATATGACAGAAATGCTTTCGGACTTTTGCATTTGCCTCAGTGGCCACAACGATAAATACATCTATACACGGCGACATAACTGCGTGTCTTACCTGAGCAATTCCATCAACGCTTCTCTTTGATCTCTGACCATATCCATGTGTTCGAATCCCAGTGCTCCACTCTGAAAGGCCCAAAATAAGCTTGCACATCACATCATCCAACTAACATTTCAGCAGTATTAAGTAAAAATCAGCGGCATTACACGTGAATTAATGTACTATTTATTTTAAAATGCACACGAAATACCTTCACTCTACCACACACAGTTTCGTCCAATGAAAACTGCATAAGCAACGCTCAGGAACTGACCTCGAGGAACTGATGGGCACTGCACAATATCCTGTTGAGTAGGTGCAGCTGGCAGAGTCGCCGCAGAACTTCCAGCAACTCTTGCGAGCACGTCAATTCTTCTAGGCTTAGTGCGAAATTCGAACAGACGAAACTGTCACAGTGTGCCTAAAAATAGATCGTAATTCCGCTTTTAAATTTAGTGTAGCAACTGCTGGTGGTAAAGATTGCGAAGAATACGCCTAAGCCACGTAATCAGTCTGAATGATATTTTTTTCTGAATTTTTTCCGCATATCTTCAAAACAGACTTACGTGAGTTACATTTTCGTCCAATGCAAACCCAAACCTAGTTCAATACCGCAGACAACCCCAACAAGTCAAGGGTCTATATTCATAAAATATGCTGAAAAACTGGTAACACTACTCGACATCACATTTTGAGTGACGCCAGTAGTACCCTTAGACCACGACAGCTCAGTGAATGCGAGCAGTGGTAGCCAAGCACACACCTTGGCAGCCTGTACTAGTTGCACTGAGCACTCGTTCCAGGCGTAGTAGTGTGCTTGTGAATCTTCTATCTTTGACTGCAGTCTCCTGGCTGTTCTTTCAACCATGCTAAACAAAATGGAAGTTGAGTTTGACACATATTTTGCACAGACTCCATGGGCCGATTTCACAACTTAAGTCTAGACCTGATCTGAAACCAGGTTTCAAACCCAGTCTAGACAGGGTTCTGTCAGTTTAACCCGGGAAATAGAAGATCACATATGATTATGAATGTGGTCTGGACCGGGCCTGTGAACTTCACTATGGTCTGAAACCCAGTCTTAACCGCGGTCTAGACTGAGTGTGCTCCAAATCAGGCCTAGACTTAAGTTGTGAAATCGACCCTGTGTAGCTATTCAATATCGATTTGCTTAATTCTTCGAGTGATCAAAAATAAAATCTTCGTTTCATTATTCGGCTTAATTTGTGGAATAATCAAGACTTGAATCCGATGAAGATTTGCCATTTATTTCTTTACTGTTTAGGCTTAAATCTGAAAAAATATGAACAAATAAGCCGACTCACAAATAAGCTCTCCTTTCACAGGCTTGTGTTAGCTTGCTTAAATCCAAAAAATCCTTGGTTGTTTGGAACAAAGGCACTCCCGGTTCTCTCGACAAATACTTCACCGACCACGTTAAGCTCTCCCCACTGGCAGCATTGGCGAAACTCTTTATTAAATATCTGCAAGGGGAAAAAAGGTGCAGGTGATTAATGAAATGGGGTCAGGACATCTCGCCATAACTCCAACCTCTTTTACTTAAAGTCTAATTTCATGCTTTCATTTTTATGCATGTTTAACTTAAAGCTTTTTCTTTTTTTTGCTTCAGTTTTACACACCATTTTAAGTTTAGCAACAATGGATCGCAATTCCTTTAATTGAAATACATGAAAGTAATTCAGTAAAACCGGCAGAGAAGCAATTAGTTGGAAATACACTGGAGTATAAGTGGGAAATATTGTAACTGTTCTTCAAATGAAATTGAAATCCCACTATGAGCGGGAGAGATTGCAATTATTTTTTAAATGAAATTGCAAAGGAGTTCTAGTGGGAGATATTGCAATTATTTTTGAAATGAAATTGCAACTGAGTGTTAATGTCAGAGATTTCAATTATTTTTTAAGTTAAATTGTAATGGAGTGTTAATGGGAGAGATTTGAATTGTTCATAGTCATAGTTAACCAATGAGACTAGCAAAATGAAGAGAGAGCTCTGTCACTGGGTAACCCGACAGACCAATCACACTACGACACAGTGCAATTTTCCTGTATAAAGGGAGTAAATTTTTAGTCTTGAAATCAGTTCAACAAATCTGGATAAATAAATTTGTTTTTCCTTCTATTTCTTACTTTTTAAAACCCGTTTTCGACAGTAAACAATTTCCTTATACACGCACACTGTTTAGTTCCTGTATTTTACACACCATTTTTCGGTTTTAACCAATATATATACAAGGCCGAAAGGGCATTTGAAAAGTATGGCGAGCTGGACAGACCTACGGCGAGTTGGTAAGCATTTCGGAAATTATGGCGACTTGGTTTATGGCGAGTTGGTATGGGGGAGTATGGCGAGTTGGCATTATGGCGAGTTGTGAATACTCCAATGAAATAGATCATCAGATGTGCAATTTTATTGGGACAGCAAGTTTAGCCTTCATTGATGCTGCTCACTGAGCATTTGTATCATCATTTCAAATCGACATTAGACCCCGCCTCTCATAAAAAATGCAATGGCAACTCCTACCTAAGGCCTGGCTCCCGTTTCTCTTTTTTTTTTGGGGGGGGGGGGCGGGTGGCATTTAGCATATCCCCATTAACTTGGAATCGCCTAAAACATAAGCAAAATCTGTTGGGAACACAAAAGACAATCAACACCCGAGACGCTCAAACACCAGCTGATGAGCAGAACACAACGGTCCAGACCTGGTTTTGCATGAATACACTTCTGGAACTCTGGTCTAAAACCAGGTTGAGAAATTCAGTCTCCCAGCTTGTTACCTGGCGGTCTGAAGGTACATGACCGTGTTCTCTCCCTCATAAGTGACCCCGGCCTGGGTGTCTGCTGCCAGGGGACCCAGGCCGCTAGACAAGAGGTAACCATGGCCCCCACACGACCGCCGAAGCACTTCGGTTCCTTCCGCTGCCAGATCGGAGCAATAAGCCTTCAGTCCTGCTGACTGGCTGTGTAGCTAAACAAAAAAAAAAATCAATCAATAACATTTCAAAATGAACACCAAAATGTCAAACTTGTCAAAATGTTTCTTTACTGTGTTTATTTATTCACCAGTTTAACATTTTCTCACAAAAATGTATTGTTTTTTTTTTTAACTTTTAGGCTTAATAAACTGTGTTTATTTATTCCGGAATATAAAACCTAAAAGTTAAAAAAAAATACATTTGTGTGAGAAAATGTTAAACCGGCGAGTTTTTTAAATCGCTGACAGACTGCACTTGCAAAGTTCACCAGACCGTCACAGCCATTGCGTTATGGTGACGTCATGCAATGACGACGTCCGGTGTCGGAAGCTGATTCAGGCTTTAATTTTAACTCCGAGTAATTCATCTAGTTCTGCGATATCATAACTATAGGAGCTATCCGGAAACATCCGCTTAACAGTCCGATGTGTAAGTCAGTTTCAGTTAATACAAAAAGAAATACAATTCATTGGGAAATTTTCTACAGATGACAAACATGTGTGAAGAGTCTCACCTCAGGGACGCTTTTGAAGACGCCCTTTTTAAGTTCCATGTTATCGATTGTGTGGTAAATGTTTAACATGTAACGCCTTGTAAAATGTAGCGCATATGCCAAGGCAATATTTGGAAACAGCTTTTCCTGCTGGGTTTGGAAATCTATTATCTGGACTTCTTGAGCGCTGTAATATAAATATAGTACTTTACCACTATAATGCTGTCCAAGCGCAAACAGATAGGTAATGTATAAAATCAGCCCGTATCAACTTGTGGAGAAAAATACTGCAGGAAAAACATGTCTTTAGCAATGCTCAACGCCTCCTCTTGGTTGCATTTTTTCAAGAGAAGGCAGAATCTTTCTCGATAAAGAGTGGATAAAGAGTAAGCAATTCACGGGCGCCATGATTCCTCCGTACAAACAAACACAATCCAAAGTCTACTGAGGTATTTACCAAGGATACTGCCCAGTCTGTGACTGGCTATAACTTGTATTGCTCAAAAAAAAAAACCGGAAAAATAAACCACAAACCCTGGCTTTATTTCCGACTGTCTCCTGACACAGGCATATCGCGTTGCTATGGTAACAGCCTGCGAGATCTGATCGGCCGCGTTGCCAACGATATAGGCGCGGACTAGCATCATTGACCCGTAGTTTGCTTTCTCTGATCCCACTTTATGCAAACGCCCGTCCTTTGAGACCTGTCAGTTCCAAGATAACGTTCAACCATCCACACAGCATTTCTTCCTCTCGAAATATGAATGTGTCTAACTGTGTATTGGTATCTAACCAGTATAATTTACAATACAAATTCTGTAACTGTTTGGGTTCAATACTAAAGCAGATTTAACTTCAATTTGAACCCAACGATTTGATATGTGTTTGGTTTTTGTACAATTATCAAAACAATTACAAAGAAAAGTTCTAACAAAGTTCTAATAATCTACTGTGTGTTTGCATTTTTTGGTCATTAATTACATTTTACAACTGTTCCACAGCTTTATCGAAAGGCACACTGTTGTAAAGAATTGATGTGACTTACTCGGGCATACTTCATGAGCATGTTTTCTCTGGGAATTCGAACATTTCTCAGGATCATGTACCCATTGTCGGCTGAGACAAGGCCAGGCCGAGGCCCAATCTCTCCAACCTCCACACCTAAAAGACACAAAATACCCAATCATTTTTTAAAATACTCGAAAAAAAAACACACTTCTATGGTTGAGGCTACCTGCTCAGAACTATCCAAGATTACTCATATGTAAGAAAGATTAGTAGTAAGTTAGTAAGAAATCAGAAATAACCCAGACACATTAAGATTTTTTTGACATTGTCTCTAACATTTTTGACGTGCGCCTTAAATGTAAACCCAGCTATAAGATCGTTGTTCGTATCCGTTGTCACTCGAAACGAACAAACCTCATTCAACTGAGGAAAGCTCAATCTCTGTTTAATATAATGGAGTTAGGGCCTGGCACTAATAATCGACAAACTAGGATTAATCGATAGTCCACTTAAATTGCCTACTCTGCACCCCTGATGTTAACCCCTACAGGAAGGCTGCACCCACCAGGCAAGGGTTCGTGGTTGTCTCTCCGCCTTATGGGTACAATGAACGCCTGCATGCCATGGTTCACTCCACTGATTTTCAACATGGCCATAACAACCGCATGATTGGCCGATTTGCCCACTGAAACACAAAAGGACGAAAAACTTGTAACTTGGAAAGTTACAGCAGATTTAAGTTATGATGTTATTATATCACATAAGACCATGCAAAATTATTAAAAATGCACCATGTAGGTATTCGACAATTCGAACGCCGGGGACTACAGATTAGTTCTTTCGTTAATTACAGGTTATGGTGCTTTGAGTGAACATCAGTGTACGTTGACCCGTAAAAAAAACGTAAACTAAAGGCCAAAATTTGGAATGCGGCCAACATGCCCTTTTGTTCACTGAAAATAAGTCTATCTGCTGCATGTCAGCCAGGGTTGGCAGGCTTCTCCCATTAGGGTTTTTACCCTGGGTTTAAACCGGGTTTTTACCCCAGGGGAGAAATACGTTTCTCCCACAGTTTCTCCCGTAGTTTCTCCCCCCTTTTTTATTCTTTTGTTTTGTCTGGCTTAACGTACACGTTAGAATTCTTGTGGACAAGTGCACGTCACAACCTCATATCCACCAATGAGAATTAACATTTTCATCACGTGATCAAGAAGTACCAGTGCTTGCGTCGAGGCAAAACGCATCTTTTCTCACTGTTTTATACCAAATATAACCGGGTATTTTTCTTGTTCTGGGCCGATTGAATACATTTTAGCCTACTTGTCATATGCCAGAAAGTTAGTTCTTTAAATAGTTTTTACCGTTTAAAAAACTTCTATTACTTAACTTAAATATCGAAGAATTTGTATTGGTATAAAACAGTGCGATAAACTCCAAATATGGCTAATTATGCCCTCAGTTACCCACAATGCATTGCATGAAGCTGTCCGCAAGAATACACAAATGTATGATCGACATTTGTTATTCAGGCTTCCACTCTCTTTCTTTTACTACAAGGCAGATGCCTTACTATTCTACTCATGATCAAAGAAAAAGTCCGTTCTCTGTCAGCCTGCTTCAAAGTACTGACCTGCTCTATCTTTCAGTTACTCTCCGAGCTACGCCTCAACAAAACATCTTAATCCTTATATCTCAGGAAATGTAGAGATTAAGGGTGTGAGTAATCCTCAACAACTACAGAAGGGTTGAAAAAATTTACGGCATTATCATTACAAACAAATTACGATTGTTGTCTTTGTGCTGCCTTTAAATTATCAACTCAAAATGTTTAAAGGAGGAAGACCTAAAGATGAAGTTTGGGAGCACTTCAGTTTGTCTGTGAAGGATGAAAAATCATATGCTAAATACATTTACTGCGGGGACGGGCAGGTGGCAAAAGCTCATCTTGCAAAAGTATCCCCATCTAAATGCACTAAACGTGAGAGAAATGTGCCAAATGTCGATGACACGACAGTTTATTAAATAATTTGGAATAAAATGCAAATAAACGTTGAAAGAATTTTTATGCCCGACGTTTTTCCCCTGTTTCTCCCCCATTTATCCCCGGGAGAAACATTTCTCCCCGGGAGAAACCCTAAATCCCGGGTTTTTCCCCTATTTCTCCCAGCTGAAGGGGCAATATCACAAAACATAAGATTGTAATCTGGTGGAGACATGTAGAGACTTACGCCCGCCTGGCCAAAACTTCATGCCGTCTGGAAAAGGAGTGTTCATAACAAATTCTTCTGTATTAACATCATACGTTGCAGTTGTTTGCAGATTGCGCAGGAATGTACCTAAAAGTCAACACACAAAACGTAGTGAACGGCCATCACAATTAACGATGGAACTTCTTCAAAATGAATGCCTGCAGCCATACTGAATTATTAAATCCAGTGCTGGTTCGTGAAAACTTTATCGAGAAACTGACTTTGCCAAAAAGGTCTATATTTAATTTTTTGGCAGTGCGTATCTTTCAGAGCGCAAAAGAAGAAAGAAATACGTTTGAAATGCAACGATAATTATTTATTTAGTAAAGAGTGAGTAAAATACAAACCATGCCCCATTTCGGTTTGAGCGTAGGTTCCAATAACATTGAGCGTCATTGCCAAAGGCAACCACTTGGCCTTTTGTGAATCCGTGCCCAATCGTTCTATGGTTGGGACAAACATCACTCCATGAACTCCAATCCCAACATCGTAATGAATAGCCCTTAAAAGCAACCATTTTAAAACATTAAAGTAACAATAGAAAAAGAAATTTACGAACGTGTTTAACAACGAAATTTTACGTTGATGTCATTTGCTCTGAGGGGGTAAAAAACTTTCAGTACGTATTTGAAGTTTGAATTTAAATTTATATCTTAAACTGACAGTTAAGCACAGCTGAATGCACCCATAATACATGCTCGTTAATTCGTCCACTGACAATTCATTTATCGCTTTATTCTTACTGACGTCTTTGGTCTCGTTTTGCATTTCGTACTCATTATTTGTGTAATACTTCGAACAAATTGGCAGTCAAAAATGCTACTTAATGATGATTACGAGTAAATAAATAAATAAACGAAAATACAGCAACGCTTACCCCAGTGCCGTCCTCAGGTCATCTGTTTCCCAGCCGTGTTCAATTGCCAGTTCAAAGAGTGTTGTTGCCTTCTGTATGGCTCGGCCATACCGTTCTGAGACATCCTCTATGTACTGATCTTCGTGTTGGAATACCGGGTTTTGGAACAATGTTTTATCTGTTAAATAGGCAAAGAAAGCTGAAATGTTTTGTAACATATAGTGTATTCCCCACTGAACGACCGATCATTTTGAATATTAAATTTTACTGCTCTTAGATAGAATCATAGAATCAGGTTATAGATAGGTATATTCATACTGATTGGATATATGATTCAGGAGGAGTACGGACAACTCGCCATGATGCCAACTCGCCATACTCCCCTTTACCAACTCGCCATAATTTCCGAAATGCTTACCAACTCGCCATAGGTCTTGCCAGCTTGCCATACTTTTCAAATGCCCTTTCGGCCTTGGATATTTATTGGTTACAACCAAAAAATGGTGTGTAAAATCCAAGAACTAAACAGAGTGTGCGTGTATAAGGAAATTGTTTACTATCGTAAAGGGGTTTTAAAAGTAAGAAATAGAAGGAAAAACAAATTTATTTATCCAGATTTGTTGAACTGATTTCAAGACCAAAAATTTCCCCTTTTTATACAGGAAAATTGCACTGTATCGTAGTGTGATTGGTCTGTCGGGTTACCCACTGACAGAGCTCTCTCTTCATTTTGCTGGTCTCATTGGTTAACTATGACTATGAACAATTGCAGTCTCTCCCATTAACACCCCATTACAATTTAACTTAAAAATAATTGAAATCTCTCCCATTAACACTCAATTGCAATTTCATTTCAAAAATAATTACAGCATCTCCCACTAGCACTCCATCGCAATTTCATTTCAAAAATAATTGCAATCTCTCCCGCTTATAGTGGGATTGTAATTTCATTTCAAGAACAATCACAATATCTCCCACTTATACTGCAGTGTATTTCCAACTAATTGCTTCTCTCCCGGTTTTACTGAATTACTTTCCTGTATTGCAATTAAAGGAATAGCGATCCATTGTTGCTAAACTTAAAATGGTGTGTAAAACTGAAGCAAAAAAAAAAAAACAAGAAAAAAAACAAAAACATTAAGTTAAACATGCAAAAAAAAGAAAGGAAAGCATGAAATTAGCCTCTTAGACTTTAGTAAAAGAGGACATTCTCATGAAAATGGTGTGTAAAATGTAATAAAAAAAGTATGGCGAGTTGGTATAAAAGTATGGCGAGTTGGATTTATGGCGAGATGTCCTATCCCCGATTCAGGATACATACCTGACGACATGAAAGTCTATTTTGACCAATACTAAGAAGTCAAAAGCAATGACATATACAGAAAACAGAACCATCTGCCTCATGAGTCAATTATAAAATTCATTCGAAGAATAATTCATTCATTCGAAGAATAAAAAGCAAAATTTATAAAATAAGGGAAATCAACGTGCATTTATAAAAGCAAAAGATACCAGAGAAGGGATTTTAACCTAAGGACAACTGCTGCGTCCATTTAGAAAAACATAAAGCTCTCCATAATTTTTTATGAATATGAAGAAAATATTTGGCATCGGTTTGGACGGGAATAATATCCGCATTATCGAGAAGCTCTAAAGGGAGCAGACAGCAACAATACCAACAGGTAATTGAACATCTAGAAATATTAAAATATAACGTTGGTGTATAGTAAACATGTTGATAGAGTATGTATTACCGAAAAGCATTGCGAAGATTCAACATATGGACCTTGAGTCTGAATCAAAGCAAGAAATAAAAATAAAAAATAAAAGAAGGAATCCGACAAGCCTGTGTTGTGCCCCGTATTTATTCACTGAATTCCTCTTCACAGTTATGGAAACAGACAGTAAAGGCATCTCAACCGGCGGACAAAGAATTACAAATCTAACATGCGCAGATGTTAGTGCTATAACACTCTGGGCTAGTCCCAGTGGACCCTTTCTGTCTTTCTACTCGCAGGTAACAGTCATCTAGGACTAACTCTGGGCTAGCTCCAAGAAGCGGTGCGCTAAAAAGTTTCCAGGCACCGCTTCAAAGCCTCGCTATATAACGATAAGCAAGTAAAACTGCGCTCGCTTTGAGGCACCCCTGTGGCTACTTTGTGCGAGATTCAATGACCCATAGGTTTTATTGGCAATTGCTAAAGGCCCTCAAAGTACAACGGTAATCATATACAACTTCAACTTCTGTGTTACGCTTTCTTTAAAAGAAAATAATACCGAAATAACCCCAACCTCCCGCAATAATTGACATTTGTTTGTATACAGGGAGCACACTTTATTACGTGAAATAGTAACAATAATTTTTGCAATTATCCACCAAAAAACTTTTAAGTTGATATTTCAAAAAGAACGTAAAGAGAGAAAGTCAAATATTGTGGGTATACAAAATAAATTTATACCTAACTCTGCATCTATCAGCTATTTTAGTATGTATTTTAGAAATAAACTATGACCCCTTTATTTAAATTTTCGGTCACTTTGACTTTGGTCACGTGACATTTAAAGGCCAGAATGTAAACAAACATTTGACAGGTGGGTGCGGAAGCTATCTTTTCTGCACTTTTATGAACAAATCAAATACATACAGCTCACTAAAAACTGTGCCTGCTTTACAAAAAGGGCATACTTGGCATGAACTTTCTGTAGATGTTCGAATAATAAGGGCTGGTATGCAGGATTCGTGCCTCAGAAAACACGAAATTGATCCCTATTAGTGGAGCAATGGAAGGCTTCGTAGCTCTGACAGAGAGATGCACGATGTTATACAAGTCAGAGCTACTCGGAGCTAACTCCGGGCTAGGGGAGGGGGCTTTCTGTCCGGGATTCAGTTCATACCAGATAAAATATAGCACGAGAATATGTACATACAAATACGCATACAAAAATGATAAAATGAAGTGGTACTCAAAGCTTTAACAAGAGCGACTACATGAGAATGCACTTATACGCACAAATTTCCCTGCGCTTCACGGTGTTTTCTTCACCCTTGTTAAGGATGTGCACAAGCTCCAGCGGGCTGAATGACGCTTTGTCGCGTTCTTTCTGCAAGTCTGGATTAATCTGTAGATGCTTTGTTGTCTTAGTTATCTCTCCAATTGGTTCCTTCATTTTGCAATTTGGATGTGTGATACTTTTCTTCTTTTTTCGTTCGAAGTCAAAAACTGGGACTGTTTTTTTTTTTGGCACTGGGTATTTGCGGCACTCACTGTGAAATGTGCAACTGTAAATTGATTATGCATTGTTGCACTTGTCACTAATGATAATTTTTGGCGCATAAAACAAGATTATTGCTGAAAAAACACTGATTGGAGAAAGCGTTATATCGCTTACAGCATTCAGTGTCTCACTAAAAAAGACGTGGCTTCTTTTTTGGTTTTAAATCGTCATGTTTGGGATTTCAAGACATAATGAGCTCCGTTATGGTTCGTTCCGCAAACAACGTTTTTACAAATTGCATTCTCATTTCACATAATAATGCAAATAGCAAGTGATGGGCGGATTTCTATGCTAAATGACCAATTTTTATCAATAAAGGAAACAAATTGGGATAAAAACACAGTAAAATTTTTTAAAGGTTACAATTCCTTCGAGGTACTTGGTTACTGCTGATAAATTTCTTTAATTCTTCCCTTATTTTGATATACATATTTAAGATTAGAAGTTGGACTCTTTGGATGCAAGCACAAGACATTGGAATTCTGCCTTTTCATTCCTTTCAAATACAGTGAAACAATATGCTATGAGCATCATTTTTTCCACAGATGTCTCCTGCTAACAGAATTTTAAATACTCTGTGATAGTGCGAAAGAAATAACCACTCCAAAAGGATAAAAAACTTAAATAATTCAGAATGAGCTAGCTATTGCAGGAGATACAATAAAAGGCCTTGCAAATAACATATTATAAGTGGGCATAACTGACAGCAAATTTAACTCCGATCAGTTTCCACAAGTTGTTGTCGAAATTATAAGAACACGAATAAAGATCAAAATTTTCTTGCATAAGTGTGTGTGCACAGAAACATGACTAAAAAGGTTTGAAAATTCTCAACTTGTAAAATTTTAAAAATCATAAGCACTCACTTGGCGCGCAAATTAGACATAGTGCATTTGGATATCTACACAAACAAAAAGTAAACTAAATATGAAGTAAGCAAAAAGGTATAATGATTATTCAACCATGGGTGCTGTAATTACAGAGGAATAAGGCTCCTCTTTTTCTCCATAAAATAAGAACGCTAACATTTGTATGCGTAAAAGAATCTGAATTATAAAAAATCTGTCATCGCAATTAATACATTGTTCACACATAATACCGTCGATCTAATTAAGAAAAATTGCCATACCCAAAGACGTTGAACTGTCTAAACTATTAAATTCCCATTACTTACTGGCAAGAACTTAAAACTGTTGAAAAAGTTTAAAGTGTCATTTTGTTTAACATTTAAAAATAAAAGAAAGAACAGATGACAACAGCATAAATTTAGAAATGGTGGTACCAAATAATTGAATTCAAGAAATTCAACAAATTTTTAAAATCCAAATTGTGCTTTACCAGAAAAAATAAGCATTACTGCTAAAATATAAAAAAGGAACTAACGCCATCTAAAGCGCTCTATTTTTTTAGATAATTTATTCAAGCAAGTAAACGAAGATCGAACATAGATAGTCAACTACAAAAGTTACAATGTAAAATGGTTAGTGAGTTTTAACTATTTTTTGTCTTATCTTTTGGTCCTGTTTTCCAAGCAGTATGCCAATTCATATTGTCCAATAACCAACATCCAGAGATCCACTAGAGATTCCGAGAAAATACAGCTCATAAGAGTGAGGAACTACTTATTAAAATATGCATCCACTCTGTATAAGAGATGGATCCAATCAGAGGTCAGTTGTTATATGCCAATGTTTAGTATTCATCTTTATTTTGTGAGTGAGCACACCATCGAGATGAAAGTAGTGTAGTCAGGATGGAGGGTAAACAAAAGATTGAAAGCAGTGAAACCGAAGACATGTTGACGACTTTTGGCAATGACTATTCAAAATATATCGATGTTGACTATAAGAAAGATGTAATTTGACACGTTTAGTTGTGAATTGACCAGCTACTGTTAAATTAGTAAAAATTATATTATCGCTCAAACCACTGGGGGTTGGCCACAAAGCTCATAAATACAAGTCCCAGACCATGAATTGGGGTGTCTGATAGAATGAGAAATTTGACCTTATTAGAATGAAAGCTGCTTTACTCATACCCTTCGGACCACATATTTGGGAAAAGATATCTCATAATATGCCAATTTCGGATCTTTCCGATGTACTCGTAGATGTCCTTTTAGTCCCAGCGGACCCTTTCTATCTTCCTAGGACAGAAAGGGTCACAGTTCCTATAATAGGAAATGTCATTGATGTCAATTTTCAAATCTCGGCGCACGACTGGGGCGAACGGCGTTATTTTAGAAAGGGTGCATCACATAAATGGTCCAATTGTAAATTATGGCGCACAAGATTTATGGGCAGATAACAGTTTTTTACTGGGAAAAATATATGTTTTCCTGAGATCAAGATACCGAATCCCTCATTATCGCCCACAACAACAGTGAATCCACATTTACAAAACCACGCTTTACTCTAGTTTGGGAGTTTCGCTGAGGTCGAAAATAATGCGCCAGGGTACTTCTCAGTGTGCTTTCAAAATAAAAGCCTGCCAGTTCGAGCCTCGGTGTCCTTGAACGTGCGCCGAAAGATCCAGAACCACGAAAATTGAGATCAATGGCCATTTCTGTTGAAGGAACTGTGACCCTTTCTGTCCTAGGAAGACAGAAAGGGTCCGCTGGGACTAATGTCCTTTCGACTGCAATTTTTAGATTAATTACAGCCCGTGTTTTATTGGTCGTATCTGAAAAAAATAATAAATCCAGATAATATTTCGAAAATGTCCCAATAAAACACTTCAGATAATGTTTCGGGAATAAAAATGGCTGCCAGAGCTTTGGTGCTTTTCTCTGTAGTAGATAGCAACTCAAATTGTGAATTGCTATTGTCAATAGTTGTATTTCTACTGTAAGTTGTCATATGTCAGTTCTGAATCGACGTAATTAAAGCAAAACTGTTTCACTTCTTGGCGATAATGGCGCGCAGGTGCGCAGAAAAGGATTATGGGAAGATTATCTGAATGTAAAGCTCGATACACTTGAGAATGTTTCGAGATATTATCGAAAAACCAAAAAACATTATCTGATTTCCGAAACATTTTCGAAAGATTATCCTTGCCCAATAAAACGCAGGTACAAAGAACTGATAAGGGGAAAACAAAAAAATTCTAATTTTCTTTCAACATACATACTTTCGGATGTGAAAGTCATTATGTGGCCATTTAAAACTATTTTACATATCATTCAGCCCTCTTAACGGCCAACTTTTGATTATGTTTTCGGGCAAAATGGGATGATTTTACCATTTTTTCTATCATTTCTTTATACCGTTGTCCCAACCGAAATAGGTCGAAACGCAAAAAAAAAAAAAAGAAAAAAAAAAACATTTCGGAACATGTGCTGACGAAACGCGACAGCTTTTGAACGAAGTACAAGAAACCTAATATCCCAACTCTAAAATCTTATTATATTATTATCGCCTCGGTTTTATCCAGTATACTCAGAGTTTTTGTGTCAACCTAGCCTGTGATATTTTCTTAGCATTATGTTACAGTCTGTTAAATTTTATGCTTTTTTTCAAATCCTTAAAACAGAGTACAATCATGTTCTCAGACAACCCCGTTTCGGCAGACAGAAACGGTTTGTTTACCAGTATTAGTGGTAAGAAGAAGTGGGTGATGCCTCTGTTTGGCTTATGAATGCGGCGGCTAATCCCTGAAGATTAGGGGAGTAAGACAACGGAATGTCACAGAATGCAGTGTTTTTAGACTCTTTTATGCTTTCAAAAAATGCGTTGGCCAAAATTTGTTCGTATTCACCGATCATCGAAAAAAAAAACGAATTTTTTACATTAAAGTGTATGAGACAACATTGGGACCAGCGATTATGTTCGCATTAACGGATACTTCGTATAAATCGATTTCTTATTAAATGGGGCCCACTGTGTTGGCTACATAAGTGTTACGTAATAAAGCATTTACCGCGCACTGCCTCTGTGTTTTCTACCAGGAAATGTAATTGTGGTCCGAGACCTATCATGGTTGTTTGGCCATAGACCACAGCCAAATTCATACTTTCCGGAGGAGGTATGGTTTCGAATGCCATTTTTTCTTGGATAAATTATTGAAAATGATCAGAGAAAACATCAAAAAGTTAATTTTCAACGTGTCTTCATTCAAATAAGCCGATTCATAGCTTCGTCTGTGGGCTTTTCGGTAAATGAGAAGACTCCAGTTTTGGGGGCCAAAAATGCACAAGAACCAATGGAGAAAAATATCAAAATCATTTTTGAGATATGCGATCAGCTCTTTTTTGTTTGAAAGACCATTTTAATAATGTCATAAATAAAATTTTCTATATATAGCCCACTTATGAATATGTTTCTAGGAAAAGGCAGTATAAATTTTGTTGATTTTTATGTTTACCCCGTGGAGGCGAAACGTTTTGTTTTTGTTTGTGTGTGTTTAGTTTGTATGTGTCTGTTGTAGACACCTGATTTTTTTAACAGGATCACTGTCGACCGACAAGTCGCATCAGCTTCAAATTGGTGAGATTATACCTTATGGTAGTCGACCGGTTGGGATTGTACTTGACATAAATAAGACATCGCTAGCTTCATAGGACGTCAAAGCGTGGCAATTGCGTCATTACTGTAACCACAGAACGAAACGTCGGATTAGCTTCAAACGTGGTGGGATAATAGTATTATCATAATACTTTAGATGGATCCGACGGTTCGTAATGTACTTGGTGTGTAGAGCGGCATAGTATGGCGTCATATGAAGTCATTACGTATTTTGGGCGCTAGACTTTGTTAAGAGTAACTTTCGAACGACAAGTCGGTTCAGCGTCAAACCTGGTGGGATTATTCCTTGGGTAGTCATAAGGCGTCAGAACGTGAAAAATGCGTCATCACTGAATTCAGAACGAAACGTCGGATCAGTCTCAAACTTGGTAGGATAATGCCTTGGGTGGGTCCAACAGTTCATATGGTATTTGGCATATATAGAAAAATGTATGACTTATTACGACGTCCAAACATGATGTGGACACGTGGCATTGTTAACACGAGAACTGGAGAACGACAAGTTGGATCAGCTTCAAACTTGGTGGGATGATGCTTTGGGTGGGACTGCAGGTTGCTATTGTAGTGGATGCATATTCGGGAACGCTTGACGCTATATGGCGTCAAAACGGGATTTGAAACTAGCGCCTCACCCGCTTTTCCTATGAATTGTGGGGAAAGGAGGTTCTGTAGCACCCAGAATGATAGGCGGGGATGGTGGCGGGTACCGATGTAGAGATGAAGGAGTGATGTTTGGTGAAGGGCGGGGGGCGGGGGTGAGTAGGGCAGGAAGTACCTTTGTTAACCAGTGCACAAGTTAGCTCGGCTGGCTGGACATAGCAAAGCACAGCATTTTTGTGCGCTTACTTATTGCTCCCTTCAGTTATTGATCTGCTTCTAGAGAGATGCGTGTTATTAGGCCCCAACCCTTCGGATTGGGACCAATAGGTTTGGGGTGTCCGTCCGTCTGTCCGTCATCGCTTTATACCCCTATGAATTTGGGGGGGGGGGGGCGGTTGGGGCCTGCTTGTGTTTCACAAATACTTACTTGTTGGTATTTGACAAGTAAATAGGACTCCCCCCCCCCCTCCCCTCCCCAGCAAAGCTGTTTTCAGTTTCACAAACGGGAGCAGTTATGTAACTTTAAGTAGCATTGGTAATATTTTCCACCTTGTAAGTTGGTCACCTGTTATTTTGTGCTATGAGAAGTAACTCGCTCTTTTGGCACCGAAATGTCCCCTTTGGGTGCAGATCCATACCATGAAAGGGTTAAAAGTGTTAGTACTGCGTTCAGAAGGGGAGGGGGAGGGTAACGGTAAACAAAACGAATCACCAGTTTAAAAGGAAATTGGCAATTTATCGAAATGCAGTGTATTAGATGTAGCGATGTTGAGTGTGATCAGTATAAACCGGGCTTATATTCAAGATATATTTTTTTTTAAATCTGGGTCTAGAATGCGGTCGCCGCAAACAGATTCTACTTTAGTTTTTTCCGGATCTTTTAGGTGGTCACGGACAGATCTTTCTATACTTTATTCATATCTTTGTCCCGAGCGAAAGACAAAACCTTTGGCACAATTCTGAGTACGAATGCTCTTATTAATTTTCCTCGTATGTTTCTTTATAAAACTCCACAACCTTTTATTTAGTATGAGTGTACGAGTGACACCCCGTGCTTCTCGATAATGTAGTCGGTGTCAACCAATCAAAACACGAATTAAAGTCGGTTTGGTCAGTCGGTAATCGAAAATTTGATTTGACTTATTGCGTGAATAGTAAAGAGTATTGCCTTGGGGTCTGGAGAGTGCCCAGTCACATGACTGAGTGAATGAAGATTGACGTCATATTTATCAGAAACGATACAGTTGATTGCAAAAATTTTAAACATGTCTCCAGAACAACCCTTTTGGACCACAAGCATGTCAAAAATTAATTGCCCTGGAAAAATACAGCTGCCAAGCTAGTAGTCTTCTGTTATTGATTAATGAAAGAGGAAGTAACTGTGGTCTTTTTCCACCTTGTGGCACTTTATGGATCCGTCACCATAGAGAAAACAAATTTTCATCACTTCTTATGTCATAATCGATTTTCTGGTGAGTAAATTAAATATCACAAAAACTACGAGGCATTTTACAGCCCAAGTTTATCAAGTGAAACTATAATAGCAGGTGTTACCGTAGTAATACCATTTCTCAACTTCCGTTTCCAAGCCCCTATGGCCTTCCGTAATCCTGTGCTGTTGGGGGCTGTGCCCTCGGCGATAATTTGTTATTTGGGGAGTGTACATTTCGTTCGTTGTCGTTGAACGGGACGTTATACACCAAGCAAACGAACTTCGCCCGTCCAAATAAGCTAAAACAGATTTTCGCGATTCCGGCGATGCTGTTGTTCCTCGTATGGAAATGAAACGCTCTTTTAAACTTTACTTTACACCTAAAACGTTTTTCTTCAGTTGCAACAATGATGAAAGTACGTAAGTATTTTACGCTTTGTCAAAGCTATGAAGGTTTAGATTTATTCCATTTCCATATCGCTGTGTTATTTCAGTATATCGTAGCTGTACAGGCGGAAAAAAGTGTATCATATCTTGACGGGGTCCAGTTTAAGCCAAAGGAGATAATTGAAAAGGAAAATTGCGGTAATGAGGGTAAATAAAAAAAGATACACTGCAGGTGAACCTAGTACGATTGGGGGAATGAGAACAAATAAATTATACACTTTTTCAGATTTTTTTACTTAAAGCAAATGAGAAGGAAAATTAACCGTGAAAATTATTTTTATTCTGGCTGTTAAATGCATACTAGAATTTAAAATACAGTGGACTTTTTAGCCCAGCGGACTGTCGTCGGTAGGCTGCACTCATCACTTGTGGGCACCGTAGTCCTATATATGTTTGTAAAATATTTTTCAAAATGTTATTGTTCCTACATTTTTGGTCCGATTTTTTTTTTAATTTGACAGGAATATTCCCATTGTAATCCTCCACACATTTTTTTAGATTTCAGCGGTTTAATGTTATGTAGGTTGTCCTAGTGAAGTTGATAGAGCGCAGGACTGATAATAACGTGGTCATGAGCTCAAACCTCGCTCTAGCTGATAAAGAGTTTTTATGTTCCGATATTTTCATATAATTTTGCTCCAGCTGGTTTACTATATGTGTAGTCCTACAGATCCAGTTCTATTACTTTTGATACCGATGTTGGCCATGAAGCCGCCTACCATATCTAAATTTTGTCACAATTGGCCAGTTTCTATCTCACTTTTGTAATGCCTTCGCGTTTATGGCTGTTCTCAAAGTCCATGGACTTTCTTGTTGTGCCAGTCAGTGTTCACTCTTTGAAGTCTTCGGAAGACGTTTCAGGCTTCCGATACATTTCAATAGGGTATTAAATACATACAATAAAATACAATAAACTGAGTAATTTGTCGAAGAGTGCAAAACAAATTATCTGGGACGTGTTGTTGTGAGAAATATGCCCAGTTGAATGTGATCTCGGTAATAATCTTTATCTCCGAGATTTTTGAAATCACATAAATCTTTATTTATAACAGGCCGTCAATGGTATTCCCTACGAAGAGAAAAATGTTCACCGGAAAGTAGTTGCAATGTCATTGTAATTTCTCATATATTGTATTTTTTAGATAAATGCTTTTGACCAGAGTTTAGATGATCTCTTGACAAAGCTTGACGAATATTTAGGATTAGTAGACCTTGTAAGTATTAATAATGTATACTTATCACTCCGTGTATCTCATATGTATTTCTAAATGTGCAAGTTTGGAAATGGATTTGTCAGCATATTCAGATAACCAGTAGTTTGAGAAGTTTTTAGAATTCGGGAAAATTTTAAGATGTTTCTAAACTTTAGATTTCTTTTTGTTCAGATTCGCAGTGATACGAACTTATGTCTAAACAGAACTATACCAAGTATTTATGAAAAAGGCCTCCAACTTCGAGCTGTGTTTGACAAAATTGACCAGTTAGAGGCAAGTTATCGTATTTGTCTTATTTTCTGACAACAATGCTGAAATGTTCTTTTTAATTTATTGAAACCATATATTTATTTCTTATTATCCTGTAAAATGTGTCATTTAACCGCAAACATTTGCTTGGTAACGATCAGCCTTACAGAGAAGTTGCTCGTTTAATTTTGCAACAGAACAGTTCTTTAGGCCATGTGAGATGTTTTAGTGGCAAAAGCAAAAGAGGTCATTTAAAATTTCAAAGTCACGAGACTTACTGATTCGAACCATGCTTTATAGCTTTTATCAACTGCAGCAACATGATGCACGATATTTTATACAGATCTGACAGATTCACTGAAAATTTCAGTAACTTTGTAAAGTCATTGGTTGCGATTCATTGTACTACAGAGTTGCCATGTAATTTTCAAAATGAATTTTCCTGTTTCCTGACCATTGACATGGGTACATAGGTATGTAAGTGTCTTAGAATGCGAGAAGAGGTGCGCAAAATGCTGAAAATTGTAACACAGTAATTCTTCTCTGACTCTGCTTCATGTGATGGTGTTTGCAGCAATTTGTGGGTATAGTCAAGTCAGACGTTGCTCAGATGGAGGCTTTGCTAGACCAAGCGGAATCCGAAATCGCGCCTAAAAGCCCCGTGGTCAAACTGCTCACTGCTCTGCCTAAGCCTTCGTTCCTAGGAACGGTAAGTTTACACTGGATAGATGATAACACCACGAATCATTATATTTTGCACCAATAAAGAAAATAACTAGAACGGCCAGTGCACACAAAACATCAGTCAACAGGGGTGGGTCGTATACTTTCAATTGAGACCATTTAGTTTCCCCGCGCAAATCCATGGATCTGCAATACCCAATTCACATTTTTCCTTTTACAGAAAAAGGAAAAATTTTCCGTTTCTGTAAATATAGTCGAAATTCATAATGAATTCTCACAAAAGGGCACACAAAATTATTCACAGCAATTACCCGTCAAAATATTCCAAAAAGTATGTAAATGTATGCACTTTGTAATCATTAGATACTTTCTGAAGTCCCTCCCCCCTGCCCCCCCCCCCAAAAAAAACTTACCTTTCCACGATGGGTCCAGTATATTATTTACCCTAACCAACTCCAACTGGAAAACAACCGTGGTCGAGGAATTCATTACGTAATATCATTCAGAAAACATGGTAAAGGACAGTGTCTGAGTCCTGCATCATTGGCGGATGGCTTGTTCTAAGCTGTCACCGTTTTAAACTACGGTGCCTCAAGAATGGAGGCATGATCGAAATATTTCTGTAATCTACAGCGTAGTAAGAGCAAAACAGTTTTACTCACGATACGTCGTTCACTTAAGACCCTAAAGGGGGGGGGGGGGAGAGCATACCACGCAAGAATTTTGTGCAATGACATCATAGGCCTTTCTTAATTTCACGACACGCGTTAAAGGTTTAAAGAGCCGTGCGATGTCCCAAGGAATAACTGCACAGCGTTTCAAGTAGATATGGCTTTTCGTTTTGTAGATATTTTACATACAAGATCTTATTCAAATATTCATCTTATTCCTACACATTTTACGTAATGATGTTATATGCCGCACTGGTTCGTTCTATTTGCGACAAACTTTCACCGACGTTCATTGGGTGAGGAATTTTTTGACACAAGATTTTTTTGCGTAATGACGTCATACACCTTCACACACACTGAACGCATAAACACTATATCTATCCTTGGCTGGATTTTGATCTGTTACGTTTTTAATCGATATGTCGTTGGTTATCAATTACTGGCCATATCGTGATGAGGGAGACGAGCACTCCATTTTTGTCTGCTGCATGGTCTATTCAAAATAACAGGAAACAAAGTAACCGCAATGGCTGATTTCCGCTTATTGATGACTTTTTTTTTTTTTTTTTTTTGTTCACTGCAACTGATCTACAGTGCATCTTATTTTTTTTTTCAGAAAAAGAACACAACGCAAGCCACAGGAAGAGGACCAACATATGCGGTGCCCCTGATATTCAAGACAAGTGATTACATGGATAAATCTGCGAGCAGCGCTGCATCTAACGCCAGCGCTGCCGCACAACATTCCAGGAGCAGTGAAGAAACAACTGCGCCGAATCAGACACAAAAACAAGAAGAAAATGCTGAGACTGTCTCGTAGATTTCTCATTACCAAAAATGGTGCTCTTTATGACTAGTCGTAAATTCAAAGTGCAATGTTCAAATGTCACAAAAAGCAGTGAGACTGAGTGAAGCAAATCAGCCAGCTTAAAATGGGCGCTGTCACTCTTATTACAGTGTTAAGGTTTGTGTTTTGTTACAAGCGTTGCTGGCCGACTGTAGTGCAAGTAGACAGTGTAAAATATCAAAATATTTGTCGTCAGACGGCTTATTCCGTAAAGTGGTTATAAATTCTGTACCGGGCGGGAAAACGGTACTTTTTGAGCAATACTAAGGTAATACTCTGTGGAAAATTTGGAAGAAATCATTTTAAACCTTGGGAAAAGAAGCATTTCAAAAATTGGCGCCACAATGACAAAACATTTCGCCAGTTCGGAAATTTTGGGAGAACGCATTATTTTGTAAGCAATCTAATCAAAACTGCAGATGAAAAATTATTTTTAAAAGTGGTTCCAAAGAAATTTCAATGCCTCAATTTTTATAATTTTTGGCCTATCACAAAAAATTCATTGATAAAAAGATGATTTCATGGCACATCATCCCAACCAACCTATGGGAGAAGAGAAAAAAACTTTAAAAAAAAATTGATTCGGAAAACAAAAAAAATACAGTATTATCGAAAAAAGTAGCTTTGTGGGAAAGAGTGGCATACGAAAGATTTGTTCAACATTTGAAAGCAATCAATTCAAAATTGTAGAAAAGACCATTTTTAAATGGGTTCTGAAACGATACGACCATTTATCCAAGTTTTCGATCGCCGAAGAACTGCTGTTCAAAAGGGGCCGTGACGGGAGCGTTCGTATAAAATTTGAAAGCAATCTGAAGAAGTTGTACTGTTTTTTTATCCGTGACTGGAAAGGGACCGTTAGACTGGTTAACTGTATGCTTTTATAGCCAGACTGGTATCCCGACAGTTCCTCTAGCGACAATTCATCTTTTCCCCAAGGTTTTGATTGATTTCTTCCAAATTTTCCTGTGTATTACCTTGGTAATGCTCAAAAAGTACCGTTTGTTGAAAATGTTTTTCCCAGTTTTGAAATTTTCAATTTTGTGTGAAATTAACGGTCAATTTTGTTTAAACAGTGGCAGACGAGTTATCGCCACTTATTGGTTGCAGACCGCGTTTTCCTCTTCTCCTAGCTGACTGAGCACTAGTCACCCAGACAGGGTGGATCCCTCTGTGGCACTCTCCTGTTTACTTCTTCCTTTCAATATGACCTAACTAAGCATTACTTACGGACAGCAACGCCTAGCCATCACAGCTGACCAATCTGATCAAGTTCCTTTTTCGTCAACTCACTGGTTCGGTTACTGCCGCGAAAATCTCTCTGCTCCCGTCACGTTCAAGCTAGCGGTCAAAGCATTAACATGTTCTAAATAAGCAATTCTTCCTCCATTTCATTTTCAAGAAAAAAAATTATTATTGTCTAATTAATTATATTGTTTAGTTGTGTGTAGAGAGGACATTTTATTGTCCTTAACTTTCTTTTTAATGACTTAATGATAATAAATTTGCCCAAACCGTATTTTGAGAGCCAGAAACGCTTTACTGAATTTCGCTTTTCTAACTTCAGTGTGGTTTGTACATCGATTAATTGTCTAAAATATATTGCCACATACCTGTGGGACAAGACAGATAGTTAACGAGTCTAAAATTTGGCCGAAGGGAGTGATGCCATCAATGACGGGTCTTTCAAAATGAACAAAAATATACCTAATAGATTTTGACACAGATTCACATTTATTACATATAATTTTAATTTGCCTCTTTCTATCACTATCTCTACCACTGGCTGAAAGATCATATTCTTTCGACACTTGATCCTCGCCTGGAAAAGGGTTTTCAGTCCAAGTTAAAGTTATGAACCTTCTTTTTTTTCTTACGAGGCTGGAAGATTTGAAGGATATCGTAAGGATACTTGAATAATTGCGTCTGCAGTAAATTTGTCAATGTGCTCTACTATGCAGCTTTGGAATGTAAATAAAACGACATAAAAAGACATATTTGTCTTTATCAAAAACATTAGTTAAGTACAGTCATCACACTGTCATAACAACCACTGAGCTAGTAAAAATAAATACACATTTGTTTCTATGCATTTCATATAAAATAGGTATCCACAGAAAGGATACAAACAAGTTCTTGAACGAGTTTTGCTAAATTGCCGCTAAGTCAATTTACATTGTAACATGACATGGACAAATGCTGTGATCTGATTGGTCTATTTTCAATTTTTTACGGTTTACCGGAACGTCAATGTTCCAACTATTCGTAATCAAAACGCCATTTACTGACTAGTAAGGAAATGTTGACTCAAAATAAGTCAATATTTGCTTAATGAAGAACTTTCCCAAGACAAAAATCAGGACAGTTATATATTTTGATGAGAACTGAAATGATACGCAACTTCAAAAAAAAAAAAAAAAAAAAAATTAAAACAAAACAAATAAATAACAAAAAATAACCGAAGTCCTAAGGACGGTAACCTCCTTGCCAACACTCACTGTGGCCGTGCACATTTCTGCGTAGCACCAAACGGCTCTAAAATACCCCCGTAATAAAACCCAAGGATATCTGGATACTCATAATAATTAATAAAACTTCACTGGAATAAAATATATATAACTAGAAACAACGACCGCTAAAATTCAAACTGAACAAAAAAAAACTATTGTAAATTTCTCAGCCTGGAGCTAAAACCTGGTTTCCTATTACTCGGCTCATGAAAACCAGGCCTAAACGTAGGGTGAGAACGTCATGCTTGGGGCTTTGCCTTTAAAACCAACGTAAAAACAGATCAAGCTTTTCAAGTACGAGGCCGCAAAGGACAGCAATAAGCAGTGAGGAACAATCACAATAATATAATTATTGGACTAGTTGAAGTTTTACGCCTTCTTCCACAAGCTATCAATTCTTTATATTCAGCTGTATCAACGAAGTGGCACCGAAATCTTTGATTTGCAATGACTGCCGGTTTTATAATTTCGTTTACATATACAGTTCATTCGAATGAAGCGGCATTTGTTCGTTGATTTCGCCACACCAGTAATTCCTTGGCATTCCTCTGTAATTTTTTACACCAAAACATTCCCTTTTTTCTCATTTTTTTCTTTTCGATTCTAAGTCCTAAAGCACAAACAGATCAAACGCCTCGCCTTCAGAAACACCACAGTGGCAGGTGATTGTAAATGTTGCCCTGGTAATGAAAACATTCAACGCGCGAAGTACATTGCAGGCATTCAACAAGACAACTAGGAAATGTTACGACTGACAACGCAATTCACGAAAGCAGCAAAAGAAATCGAGAAAACATCCTAACAGCACGAACGAAGACAACTTCGTGGAATAAAATGTTCTTCGTTGAAATGATCATCAGATCTCTCAACAGATCATTCAGGGGCACTGTTGTTACGATTACTTCGCAGTTGGTCTACGCTCAGTTAGACTACGAATTGCTGATCCCAGCTGGACCACGATTTGATATTAACAGTTGGAATAAGGTTTTGATATTTCCAGTTGGACCACGTTTTTTGTTCCCTATTGGACTGCGATTTTTGTTAGGAGGCCGGTACGGGAGGTGGGAGTGTGATAAGAAAATCGAAATACAGGTCGATTTGAATTCTGAACAACAAGATCAAATTGCAAATACAGATGCCCGTGATCAGTGATCTTGAAAGCATCGATAGATGTTCGCTGATTACAACTGAAGGGGTCCATGCATAAACTTGATAACTGCAGTTATCAGCAGTGGAGAAAAACGCCTTTAAAGTTTGAAATTTTAGTAACAAACATAGGTTTTTCCAATCGCATTTTTCTCAAAAATGCCCACTTCTAATCGGTTTTGATGTGTAAGACTTATATATGTGATCTGAGACCAAGAAATACCGTGAAGGTCATAGTGCATTTTCCTGATAAGTGGAGTTATAAAGTTTATGCCTGGACCCCTTCAAGTATAAAATTGAACTGCAGGTCACTTTGAATTCTGAATTATAAGGACAAATTCTAATTATAGATGCCCTTGATCAGTGATCTTGAAACGATCGACAGGTGTTTGCTGATTGCAAATCATAATTTCCTCTGGTTTACAGAAACATATAAGGAACAATGAGCAAGTAGAACGTACGCATTATTCACGATGCGGTTCAGGTAGAAATCGTTTGTGTAAAAGTAAACTTAAGAAAGTAGAAAGTTAGTTTAATTGCATTAAACCCCCACCTCCCCTTCCGGTCTCCTAACAAAAATCGTAGTCCAACTGGGAACAAAACAACGTAGTCCAACTTGGATCAGCAATTCTTACCCAGCTGGGCCTTAGTCCAACTGAGATGGTGTCCCCCAACTGGGAAGTCACTGTTGTTGAAATTCTTTGAAAATAGATTCTCCACATTTTCTTGTAGTCAGGTAAGACTAGGCTCCACATAAGCAGCTCAAATGCTGTAAATTAACTAAAATAATTCAAGTTATATATATATCAGCACCTGGCACATCACAGACGTATTATCATATCCTTGGGATATTTTATCTTCATACGCAGGTTTATGCTTAGGCATTCTCGTCACGAAATAAAATGGAAACTGCAGATTTGAAACAGAAATATAACGTTCGTAGATAGCCGAAAATCAAACGTCTAAACTTGCACATAGTGCTGGTATTAGCCTATGCTTCCTGGAAGCCACTGCTACGCTGCATTTCCATTACTTGTTTTAGCGAATTCAGTTAAGCCCTCCTGTAGTACGTCAAGTGACATGCCAGAATCCGCAAGGATGCACGTTACCCCTAAAAACAAACCATGATCATATATTATTACTGATATTACTATTATTAATATCCTAAGCAACCATGTTGGCAACAAGTGCCAGATTAAGTCAGCCAAACGCTACTTTAAGTTTTTATATGCTACAAAGAACGAACGCCTGTCATCTAGCAACTGATAAAAATCCCACAAGATGGAATGGTTGCAAGTGAATCTGCAGGCTTTACCAGCTTTGGTCAAATTTAAGGTGAAATTCAGTAAGTTTTTACAGGCCTACCGAGCTTAGAGACGTCAACGATGTTTCTGTGCTCGTCGTCAAAGAACAGCATCTCGTTGTACGGTATGCCAGACTGCTTGTGGAAGCTGAAAGAAACAAGTGCGCTGAACATTTAGTGACGGCTACTCTATAAATTATCCTCATGAAAAATTGAGAGCTAGCAGCTTCGTTTCGACACCAAAGAATTACAAGAAATGACATGCCAAATGAAAGGACAGCCAACACCACACGACGCGCTTATATACAGTGCCTATAAAATAAGTAAATGATCACAGCTGAAACAGATATGTACCCTTTGCGGGGTACGGAAAAAATGGCAACGGAAAAAATGGCAACGGAAATAATGGCAACGGAAAATATGGCAAGTGGAAATAATGGCAACGGAAAAAATCGCAAAGTGAAAAACAGGAAAAAATGGCAAATTCAGTCGAAACAAAGAAATCGTCTACCTTGACTACTCAGGATCAATGAAAGTCCAGTCCAAACCACTTAATGCCACTTGATGTCAGGGTATTTGGGATGCAAGCAAAAATGGCAAAACGTAATCCCTGTGTGCGGTACCGTAATCCTTTGGATGCTCGGGTGCCAACGTAACAATACATCTATTTGGATTGCATCAGGCAAAACTTATTCGCTGTGTGTACAGTGCGGTTAATCTTTCGGATGCTCGGGTGTCAACGTAACAAAACATTTATTTGGGCTGCATCAGGCAAAACTTAAATCCTTTGTATAGTGTATTGCTAATCCTATGGATGTTCGGGTGCCATCACAACAATACATTTCTTAGGGGCGTTATCTAGAATGAGCAACAAGCTCGTGATATTACGCTTAAGAATAAATTTGACAATTATGATAGAATTTTTATTTTGTTATTTTGCCATTTTTTCCGTTTTTTCACTTTGCCATAATTTCCGTTGCCATTATTTCCACTTGCCATATTTTCCGTTGCCATTATTTCCGTTGCCATTTTTTCCGTTGCCATTTTTTCCTACACCCACCCTTTGCTGCGCTAAAATTACAGTGGGACAGTATTTGATGTCTTCTATTTCCTTTTTACGTCTATTTGTATAAAGTGCATTACTTTCTGAATGCAGGACTATCCAGAAGCAGAAGAGTGGCATTCACAGAAACTTACATACCTCTGAAAATGCGGTATTTTAGATCCAGGGTAGATCTCTGTGTAAGACACAATCTCATTCCAGCCAAACATCCTAATCAAAGTTTTTGCGTCTTGTATTGATCCAGTCCTATTTTAATTACACAATTACATTTATACCAAGAACTACTGGACTGTAATTTAATTCATCAATAACTTTAAAGCAAGTTACCAGTATTCAATCGCAGAATTAACCAAAAAAAAAAAAAACAGGCAAAATTAGTTAATCTGATTAGCAATTTTTTATGATTATTTTTTTTCCTCGTCAAAAACACACAAATTTATTAATTTACTTGCAAAATGGTTTATGCTACATACACAATTCATCAAAACAATAAAGGGCGCTATTAATTTTTGTAATAACGATAGAAATTAAATGTATGCATCTTTTTAAGAAACTAAGACTTCAAAACTGTGAACTTTCAGTTAAGTCTAGTACAGTTTATCTTTCAGGAAACAATTTGAAACAGAAGTCGTTAGCAAATTTTAATGTTTACGGCATCTTCACAACGGCAAAAATTCAAGTCGAAATATATGCATACTGGAATTTTAAAGTGTGTGGATTAAATTCACATGACATACATTTGTTCACGCATACTGCTTACAGGGCCAGGACAAATCCAGAAAGGGCAATCCCGACCCGAACAATTGCCGACTAGAGCCATTCCCGACATCTAGAAAACAAGAATGCCCATGGACATTGTGCCCAGCCATGAAAGCAAAGATATTACAAAAGTAAAACGAGAAACCGACCAATTATGACAAAATTCAGTTTTGGTAGAAGCCCTAATAGGCAGCATTGTCATCAAAAGTAATCGGACATTACCTGTGGGGTTAACAGCATTGTTTGTGTTTCTCTTGCGGTCACCCGTTTATTTGGCCCATTTTTGCCGAACCGATAACCAAAATACGACAACCCCACTGAGATGTGGTTGGGATGGAAAAAAGGAGGCAAGAAAGGAAAACGAAAAGGCAGAAAGAAAGAAAAAAAGGAAGGAAGAATTTACATATATTGATATTTTCATATAATTTTGCTTAAGCCAGTTTACTGATATATAAATTATAAACCAGCTTGAGAAAAATTATGTGCACAAAAACTCATTTTCGGCTAGAGCGGGTTTTGAACTCACGACCTCACGATTACCAGTCCTACGGGCTTCCGACTTAGTCGCGACATTTATATCTGGTAATGAAGCCTCAGAAAGGGGCACATTGTACTGGGTCTCAAAGTTGACGGTTTTTGGCCAATATTTTTACCAATTTTTGGTCAAATCGCCAAAGAAAATAAAAGTTTGATGGAGGAGTTTCAAGTTCTAACGCAATCGGGCTGGATTTGTAGGAAGAGTAGCATTGTTTGTGTTTCTAAAATTTGGTCAGTATTATGACTAATTTTGGCCAAATCGCCAAAAATACACGCTACGTAGAGGATTACGCATCGTTCACACAGATTCACAACGGACGATGGATGCCTCAGAAGTGACGAGTAGAGCCCACGGACACTAGTCGGCTGGGCTAAAACTAACAGAATACAATAAGTGACAACACGCCGCACAGTTTCGTTGTAAAGTCGGCGTCGTTGAGGTGCCCTGTGATCTTCTAACATCTGGGCTATCATCACATCTGCCCTTTTGTGGGATGTTGATGGCAATTACCATGAGTCTTACCTTAAGTCTATTTCTGACCTGATTCAACGGTTGATTGCCACTGTCGATTGCAATTTGCGAGTTCAACACTTAATTGCAACTCATCAAGGGCCACAGTCCTCGTGTAAGCGAAAAGAATCAGGCACAACAAAGACAACTGCGCGACCCTCATAAATTTTTCTATTTAAAAACAGGTAGATCTGTAATTCATTTCTTTAAATGTCATGAATTGTCCTAGTTGGCTATTGGCCGGGTCGGGAATTGTCCTGCTTTCACTGTTTCCAACTTCCCATGCACCTTTGGAAGCTTTACCTTGATGCAAAGCCAATAGCTATGCCATAGCTTTTTAGAAGTTCAAAAATTTTTGGAACATCCGGGTAATGTTTTACTTCTCTGCGTCCACTGTCATAAACTTTGTCCCTGAAAACACAACAAAATTATTATAAAACTATATAACTGCGTACTTCTTTACAAAACTGTGGGAAAAAACTTTTACAATCTACATGCATTGAAAGAAAGTTACTGATGTGTAGGGTGGAACGGATCCGACGGGTTCATGGGTCTCGGGTAAAAATTCACTTTTCGGGTCCAAATTTCAGACCCTCGGACCCGACGAAATAAAATATTATAATTATTGGGTTTTTTTATTATTATTTGTATATTTTTGTGACTTGTTAAATCCGAATTCATCCCGTCACGGTTGTTTCTGCTGCACAGTCCCTTTTTCACGGATTTACTTCACACAATCTTTTGTGATCACGGAAGCAGTTTAATTATTACGAGCGGTTGGTGATGTGCCATTTTTTCTCTTTTGGAAAGCAAATGCTCTTATTGGAGCGTAGACCTTGGTCAATGGGTTGTGGCTTCAATTTTCAAGAGGTCCGGAGGTATCTGGGGATGGTTTACCATCTGGCGCTATCCAGTATACTTGTGGTCTCAATGGGGAGTATAGGACCGACACACGCCTATTGCCGAATAGCGCGTGCGGCAAGTCGAGACGATCGAGTAATCTGTATTGTCAGATGCAGTTTAAGTGGTCAGAATTATGCTTTAAGACAATCTGCATTTTGTTACTAGAACAAAAAGAATATATCATGTTTTTTTTTTTTTTAAGTTACGAAAAAAATAAATTGGGTCCGGGTCTCGGGTCCACGCTTCCAAAAATTTCAATGTTCAGACAGCACACTCCTGGAAAACTGCATCAGTGTGTCACTTAAACAGACTTGGCAGTATTTATGCCAGTGAAGTGTGAGTGGGGCAGTATTCAAATGAAAAACTGTCCAATGCCACAACGACGACGAAAACACAAGTGGTGCGAGACGACATCTCTGTCCACTTGATGCGGGGGCTTGAAAGCCTCTGAAAGCTGCAGTCTAATTTCGGAAATTCAAGGAACATTAACTCATCCCAAAATTTAGTTAACATACCCGGTTACATTAGGCAGACTACTTATCATGAAAGAACCATTTTTAACTGAAACATAGTCAACTATTTAAATACAATACTTCAGTATGTTAAGCTATCAATGGGCTATGCTACGCAGAAAAAAATTACCAAAATTCTCAACTCTACTTACCCTTCAACCGTGAAAGGTGGATCAACGTGGGTATCTACCCAAAAAGGCCAAAGAGTATAGTCTAAAAAAGAAATGAAAACTCGTGTTGTTATTTTTAGGTTGAAATCTGATGTGCTTTTCTGCGTTTTAACAAGTATTGTCATTGAAACTATCCGAGTCCCCTGTCGCGGACGAACGGGTGGACGCATCGACACACAACATACTTCGTGCACATCTATGGTGGGAAACATTTTACCATAGGCAGGGCAGCTGTATTCGCCCCCGTAATTGAGACACAGATTACACAAAATCATGTACCTCAAGTCCAAATGTGCGGACAATTACCCAAGTGTGACGGATTGTTAGAGACGAAAGGATGGATGAATCGACAAGCAAAATACTTCTTGCACATCTACAAATGGTGGGATATTTAAGCATAGGCAAAGCAGATGTTTCGCCGCGTGTTTAAAATACAGATCACACAATATCATGTATCTCAAGTTCGAATGTGTAGCAAATTACCTAAGTTTGATGGCCTCTCACAGACGAATGGGTGCCCACAAAATACTTCTTGCACATCTACAAGTTCGCCCCCGTATTTGAGATATAGATTACACAAAATCATGTACCTCATGTGACGACAGAAAGACAGACAAACACCAATATTAGTCCCCGCTTCCGCTATGTGGCGGCGATCAGACCATAGGTTTTAGAGTTGAGCTTTCTTGTAAACCTAGCTTCTAAAATTTCTGTCAATTTTGTCCCCCCCCCCCCCTTCACGAAGTCCGACGATCTGGTGATCATTTACAGGTACTTCAACAGTAAAGTGACAAGCCGTAAAAGGGAAGAAAAAAAACAATTTTCTTCTACAACTCTAACCGTCAACTCCAACCGCTGGATTAAATAGGCCTCCATACATTGCGACTGATGAAGCAGCGTCAAGTACATGTATTTTTTCCCTAATTTTACCGTTTCTTTGATTTTTTTCTTTTTGCTAATGTTTTGGTCAACTACCTCCCCCCCCCCCCCCCAAAAAAAAAAAAAAAGAAAAGAAAAAGAAATGCTAGCTTGACTTGGGCGGAACAGTCCAGTAAAATTTCAGCGCAACTGGACCAGATTTATAGCGAGAGTATATTTTTTTCTGAAACTCCGTCCCTCTTAGGTCAAACTGCCAAAATATTCAAACTGTTCAAAAATTATATTATAGGAACTAAGATTCTTGCTGTCATAGGAAGCGAGAGTCATCTGGGACAAATGGGAACTGGTTACTCGTACCTCGTACATTTTCCAAGAGAACAGTATTTCCAAAAAATTCTGTTGGCGAATAATTCCCTCCAAATACAACGAGATACACTTCTAAGTTACTCTGCTTCTATGTTTATGCCCCAAAACTGGAGTTCTTTTTTTATGTGTAAATCTCGTGGACGAAATCGTGAATCCGCTTATATCGCCCACTTACAGGTAGCCAAATTAAAAATCGATATACGTATAAATAATTTGTAAGATAAAACAATATTGCCTAAATCAAAAACGACAAGCTTTGGTCTTGCCATTCTGCAGCTTAACAAATATACCACATCTTTAAACCAGACCGGTGAAGATGAGAAAAGATACTTGTGCAACAGACGGTGCTGGTTTTTTCATAACAGTACATTTGTAGCTAGAGAGATGGCATTTTATATGCGCGAAAAAAATAAGACTCCAATTCTACCGGCCTGAAAAAAAATAGGGAAAGGAAAAAGTCACTACTTAAAATGAATTAATATTTCGCGAAGGTATCAGCCTTGTTAAAGAAATATCCCCGTAAGTTAATAATGAATGGTCAATAAATATAGATATATAGTCAGGTTTGCTTCAGCAGATGTAGAGAAGATGTCAAGTGTTATAAAGAAACATCTTAGAAAATCTAGGCTAAACACCTTTTTGGTGGCTACTGGCATATAGGGATATAAATCTCATACACCCATGAATCTCGATAACCTAGATAATCGAGATAAACTAAAAATAAGATAAGCTAGTGATGAAATTCATAAATTTTATTTAAGCAATAAACACGCTTTACTGCCTTTTCCTTTCATTTTCAACATTTTTCTATAATTTTCTTTTATCCACCGTATTGCTTAGTCCACTGTAGACTGTCGGAACTTATCCGAGAAAAAGTCAAATTGAGTTTACGTCCAGAAATGTAACTAGGAAATCGTTATTTGGCATATTTTGGAAGACTTTTGCAAAAGGTTTTGGAAATTGCCAAGTCTAGCGCACCCAGAAGCAGGCGCTGTACCCCATTTCCACCATGAGCCCTTACAAACACATGAGATAAAGAGGGCGCAGACTTTAGCGTATGATCGAAATCAGGCGAATTTGTTGTGCTCCAATAAATTAACTTATAATAAGAAAGACTAGCAATTGAGTAAATCTAATGCCAGTTTTATTCCGTGTAGAACGTTGACTTCGGACACTGATTCGTTGCATCGAAACAGAGAATGAACAACGATTTAACAACATGTAACAGATATAATTCTAGCCGTAATCTAGACACTCATATTACGGTGAATTCGTATAGAAGTAGTAATATTTAACTAAAAAAGTGGGCTTTACATTAGGATTTCTGATTGAAATCAACATAAGACACATCCAAATGTGACATAATTTCACTTCTACGCGTACTAGAAGCATGATTCAATACGACATGCACAGAAACATACCAGATGTTGCGGTCTGCTAGGTTACAGACATAAACACGATTCACCACTAACTCTTGCTTTCCGTAACAACATTCACTTCGATGACCGATATGTAACGCTGTCACAATATTTTCTATCGGTTTGAACATCATTAACACTCACAATGAACTCCAAACAATCCTTGTTATATTTCACTGTTAATTACAATACTTGAGACGGTTTTCACTATTGCTTAGTATCCTTTGAAAACTATTTCCATTTGAATTTTTGTTACTTTCACAATAATTTAACAATATTGTGCTATTGTTGTTATCCGCTGGGAAAGTCGCATTTAAATTCAAATCTGTTGTAATTTGTCCTAGAGCGTAATTTCGTTATGATTTCAAGTTGTACTGAATTTTATACTAAGAAACTCAGCTTATATTCACTTTGGATTCACCGGGTGAATTTGGTTCTAGAACGTGATTGGCTAAGTTAAGATGAGTAAAGCTCGCCACCCCAAGTGAGTGAGTAAATGATGTGAAGATTATCGAGGCCAAATTAAGCCTAACATTGGGGATGTAGTGCGACGTTGTGCTAAATGCAAATAGGAGCAAAATGTTAACCTTAATAAAAAAAGTGCAATCAACTTTCGAATGTAAAAGTACAGAAAATTATTTAAGCTTAATTTATAAACCGAAATAAAATTTCAAAACAATTTTAAAATGCAAGTTGTGTTACATTGGCCGCATTTACTCCTTCCGGATAGTGCGCAAGATATTTTGCTGGGCCAATAAATGCGATAAATCTTTCCTACATGGCTATTGCAATATGGATCGAATGTCAAGATTCCATTGCCAGATGACAAAAACGCCAACGGATTGATCTGTTCTCGGACACCTGTTCCTTCTACTACTCAGCACCATTCTCATGGAGAAGCACTTATCTAAAGACCCCTTGTGGTACTGCGGGCGTGTGCTACATGATACAGTAAGGACTTTTGAAGTTTATATGTAACAAGAAATAACATTATACAAACAAGCGTAAAACAACTTCGGTCCGCATAAAATTAATAGTTTTATCTGTGTTCGAAATTCAGATAATTATACATTATGACATATTATTAGACACTTGATTAGATTTAGTTGAAGTTCGATACAGAGTTTTCCCCGAAATTACTTCTACGATTAAGTGAATGTCGCATGGACCTAAAATTTAAAATCCTTCAGCAGAAACGAAAGAAGCTAGTTTACAGATATATTATGCAGGAACCATTACTCTGATAACAAACCACTATTTGTGATCGACGAAACTATCTTAAATAGAACGTATAGAACTGCCCTTTAAAATCAGATGATCTTTTTGACTCAAATACCGCTAGACGGAAGTAAAATGCTTTCAATATTTCCAAGTAAACACATGGTTCATTAAAAATAAATAAATAAATAAAAAACTTGTGAATACGCCCTTGTTGTCCAACAGCCAACCACTACGGTGGTTTGGTCTGTCGTGCATAGCACATTTTTACTCCCCAGATCCGCTGGGAACTAGTCTTTAAAATATCCATAACAGTTAAATCTCTGCAAGGAAATCTGTTCAAGAACAACGGCTTAGCCCAGTTAATTTCTGTTCCTACTCTGCGTATAGCCAAGAGCTAGGTATCCCATTTCTCGTTATAAAATCAATTTATTGGATTTCAGATTTAAAGTTTCGAAGTTCGACCGATTTCAAAATCTTACGGTTTACCTTCTTTATTGACATTATCTATTACAACCTAAAGTACGTTATTAGTTCCAGTCATTGCGTTGTTTAGGATATTCCCGAATGTTTGTAGCTAGATTCTGCTTAGCTCTAAGTAGCTCTTCTTGCGGACACCTTCATGCAATGCATTGTGGGTAACTGGGACGTGTGTCTTTGCAATCGACCTGAGGCAGGGAGAAAATTGAAATTGGGCGTAATATCTATGACTTACTGTGCAAACGACCTGAGGCACACATGGTTTTTAGGCAGTTTTAACGTCTAGTAAGAAATATACTGTCATATTTTATTTCCTAACTCTAACCCTAACTCCCATTACAAATTTGTTATTAAGCAATGTATTTATGTGTGCGTCGGGTCGTTTGCATTTTGATACATTACGGTATGTGTCTCGGGTCGTTTGCTGAAAACATCTCCGGGGTAAAAAAAAACCTGAGGGCATAATGAGCGATATGTGGAGTTTATCGCACTATTTTATACCAATACAAATTCTTCGATATTTAGTTTAAGTAATAACATTTTTCTAAACAGTAATAAATTTAAAGAACTAACATCCTGGTATGTGACAAGTAGGCCAAAATGTATGCAATCGGCCCAGAACAAGAAAAATACTGTTAAATTTGGTATAAAAGAGTGAAAAACTATGCTTTTTGCCCCGACGCAGGCACTTTATGATCATGTGATGAAAATGTTAATTCTCATTGGTGGATGTAAGGTTGTGACGTGAACTCGTCCTCAAGACTGAGTTAGTCCCAAGTGACCCGAATCCATCACCACTCCTCTACCCAGACTATGACTAGCTCTTAGTAAGCCTTTCTTTACACTTTGTCTGTATAAGCCAAATCACACTTTGGGCGTTCCGAATAAAATCTACAAGATTTTGCATTTCGAATACAAAGTAACGTGGTGAAAAAATGAAAGAAATGAACCCACTTATTGTTCCGCTACGAGTCGTAATATGAGTCAACTTCATTTGATCCGAGGCACAAATCCCTCATATGAGTCCCTGTTATTCAAACATTTACAAAACGATTATGCCCACTGGACTTTTTTTTATAAAACAGGCGCAATTTTTGATAAGCCAGTTTGTGCTTTTGGACCTTTCCGATAGAGGTGTCGCTTCGACTGCTATTTTGTTTTGAAATCTCTCATATGCTCTTTCAAAAACTATTTAAATATTAGTCGGCCCCTTTAAAAGCCAACTTATGAATATGTTTCTGGAAAATGGAATTTCGATGTTTTTGCAAGTTTTTTTTTTTTTTTTTTTTTTGGTATCATTTCTTTATGCCTTTATCCCAACATAATTCTGTCGAAATGCAAACCTTTTCGGCAAAAGTTCAAGTAGGAATCCGCTTATGGGCTGCATATGTTTTACTTCTTCGTTAAATTGCAAAAAAAAAAAAAAAACTTGAGCTTCCGCACTCAGCTATCAAATGTTTGCTTACTTTCCGGCCCTTAAATGTAATGTGATCAAAGTCAAATGACCAGAATTTTAAAAAAAGATGTTGTAGATTTTCTGTAAAATATATGCCCAAATAATTGATACTTGCAGAATTAGGCATAAATTTATACTTTGCCCGATAGTCTTTAACTTTTAGTTTTTTTAATGCTTTTCGAAGTTTTCTTTTTAAAAGTTTTTAGGAAGATTATTGCAAAATTTACTGTCACTTTTTCACGTGATACACTCCATGTATGCAAACAAATGGCAATTATTGCGGGAGATTTGTGATTGTTTCCGTATTCTTTTCTTTTAAAGAAAGCGCGGCACAGAAGTTGTATGTGATTGTACTTTGGGGGCCTTTAGCAAATACAAGACTTGTGGGTCATTGAATTTCGCACAAAATAACCACAGATGTGTTTCAAAGAGAGCGCAGTTGGCTTCCATATCGTAATATAGCGAGGAATTGAAGCCGTACGTCGAAACCCTGCAGCGTGCCGCTTTTTGGAGCTAAGTTCGTTCTCTGTGTTGTTTGGTGTGAATCAAAAAATTTTTGCAGATTGGTGAAAAAAATAGCGAAATGCCAAAATTTCGATATTGACCATATTTTGCAAAATTTCCGAAACTAAGACAGATCTCATTTTTAACCCTTCATCGTATACCTTGCAATAAAAAATGTAAAATTCAAGGTTGTTTAGTTTGGCATATTTGGTCAAGTTAAAAAAAATGACTTATCTCAGAAACGTTTAGAGTTACGACATTTTTAATCTCGTTTCCGAACTCCCCACAATAGTGTTAGGAATCGGCCCAACTTTCTCAATCGATTAATCGAAAAACTTTGGCAACGGTTAATCGAATCGACAATCGGAATCGAAAGTTTTTCTTTTGAAGGAAGAAATTCAAGGGGTAGAGGGGGGCCTAGTTAAAAAAAAAAAAAAACAATCTGCCAGAACCACACGTTAGTGGAAGAGTATTTCAAAAATTCTAGTCAAATATAAGGGCGACGTTCCCTCTACATTTTTAGACCCCAGCCGGGCGAGCCCCGGGGGGTGGTCTATAGGATTGCCCTCTGTCCGTGCATCTGTTCGTCCGTGTGTCACACTTTAGATGCTGTTTTGTTTCCACGCAAGTTCTCCGAAACTATTTACCCTAGCCATATGCAACCTTGCACAGTGAAAATATATATACAGTAAAACCTCGATAATTCGAACTGGTCGGGACCGAAGGAATTGGTTCGAATTAACCGGGGATCGGTTTTCAGTATAGGTGGTTTTGGTCATTTGTACAGTCAAAAGGTAATATATTTTGTTTAACAATATAAGGTGTCTTGTATGTATATCTGCGTGTATTTTAATGGTTTGAGACGCGAAATGAAGCAAATTTTAATGAGCATAGCCTTTTTATTTTATTGAACTCAAATCTACATAGGTTTAATATACATGTATGTAAAGTCTAATGCTATGATCAAACCACATGCAATTCTAAATAACATAGAAACTAAACTAAACACTGAACTGTCTCTTGGTCAACATAGAACATTCTGCACCAAAATTCACTGTTTCTTGAAGAAGTCTGTGATGTTCTTTTGCGTGGCACGGGTCGCGCGATGCCTTTCTAAGAAAGATATCACTGAGTTCACCTGGTTGAAGGCGTCATTGGCATTGGGGCATGTGCCAAGGGTAAGGCTATTGTTTTTTCAAATGTAATCAAAGCGTGAGCAGAGGAGAATTTGAACATTCGTCACTCGGATCAACTAGCCTCAGATTATGACAATGAAGCAAATAATAGATCAATGGTACGATTCATCTATTATTTTAAAACAATGGGCTCAATACACAAAGGCCCTAAATAGGACAGTTTTGAAACGCCAGAGTAAACCATGCCTGTATCAGAGTGAGCTGTGTTCATATTTACCGTTATTAAGATTGCAATTAGGATTAGGTTGATTTACATTCCGTCTTTGAGGTTTTATGAGTGTGTCCTTGGCGAAGAATCCCTGAAATTTGGCTCTTTTTGGGGGTCAAAATGGGTTCGAATTAACCGGGTCCCCGTTAATTCGAACTTTTCCATAAGAATACATTGGTCCCGAAATCGGGACCGGGCAAAACGGTTCGAATTAACCGGGGGTTCGAATTATCCGGGGACGAATTAACGAGGGGTTGCTGTATTAAAGTTGTGCAACGTTGTATTATTTTTAAAATCGATAATTGCCACAATGGCGACTTGTCAAAACTTGCCAATTTTCGAGATAACTGTAATGTAACACTTGGGTGGTTTCCACGCGAGTTCTCCGAAACTATTTACCCTAGGCATATGCGATCTTGAACAGTGAAAATATACATATTGAAGTTGTGCAATGACGTGTTATTTTTCAAACCGGCCAAAAACTGCCAAAATGGCGTCTTGTCAAAAATTGTGATTTTTTAGATAAATGCAAAGTAAGACTTGGGTGCTTTCCACGTAAGTTCTGCGAAACTATTTATCCTAGACATATGCTACCTTGCACAGTGAAAGTATATATATTGAAGTTATGCAGTGTTGTGTTATTTTTCAAATCGGCGAAAATTGCCAAAATGGCGACTTTTCAAAAAATTGTGATCTCTTGAGAGAACTGCAATGTAAGACTTGGGTGCTTTCCACGCGAGTTCTCCGAAACTATTTATCCTAGGCATATGCTACCTTGCACAGTGAATATAAATATTTTGAATTTGTGCAACGTCGTATTATTTTTGAAATTGGTCAGATATTTCCAAAATGGCGACTTGTCAAAAATTGTGATTTTTTTTTAGATAACTGTTATGTAGGACTTGTATTTGTTTCCTTTGTGGGGCCAATAGATATCCTAGTACTTTTCTCTATCAGTTCAAGTAATGTTTTTCCTTCCAATCATTGCTATCGGTTGCTGATTCCTATATTCCAGTGATTGTTATCGTTTAGTCAATCACAGTGTGCGGTTGGGGTCTGCGCCCTCGACCATGGCTTGTTAATATTCTTCTGGCGAATTGAAAAAAATGGTAATTGACTATACAGTAATCCAGGAAAGTCTCATATTAAAGAGAGCGATTAAGTTGCTGAGCCTTTCTAAACTGTTACAGAGATAAAATACTTTTTTGTACTTATTATTCGAATGTTGAACACTCTCTAATGGCGCAAAAGGCGAAGGTCACATTGCAAAAGAAATTCACTACTCGGGTAAGGGGATCGTTAATGTTTAAAATAATGGGCCATAATTCTGCTCTGTGTGTAGATTTGAAAGTGTACGGACCTGGGACCCTTTCTACCCCAGGAAGATAGAAAGGATGTGCTGAAACTTTGTCCATCTCAAGGGTCGACATTGTTGTAGTTGATTTTTGCTGCCTGTCACGCTGTTTGCAAAATAAATTGCGGATGAAAAGTGAAATTAACGGTGGTTCGACGGTCCAAAATTAAAAGATCAATAAAAATATACAAAAATGCAATTTTTGATTACTCAAGATACAGCTATTGCGTAGGCAGGTAGTCATCGATTCAACTGTTGGACCATTTTGGAAGTGATGAAATGAATAGTGTTTCAGTTGTGCCAAAAAAAAAAAAACGACAACACAAAATCGAATCACGTTTTGGCGATTGGTATTCGGTCGAAACATCTGACATTGAAATCCATTGGACATTTTGCAGTTGCATCGAAGAATATTAACATTAATCTTCTTTGGTTGCATCAGCAAGCAGCGAATAACGTTCATCATAAATTTTTGCTATTTGGCGGCATTTAGCCTTTTTAAACCCGATTTTTGTGCTCTCAGAAATTAACTAAATCATGCAATAAAAACTGGGGGGGGGGCATTATTTTTTTTGCTCACACCCCACCCGCCAGTCTTGTCTTTGGTAGAGTCAGGATGATAATTTTAACAAGTTACAGTGTTCTTGTTTTCTTTTTCTGTTTTTTCCTTTTCACTTTTAGAGCATTTGTATGACAGTTCTCTACGAGTTCTCGCCTGGAATAATTAATTATTTCTCTCCAACCAAGGGAAGACATATACTGTACATGTTATGTACGTGTGTGTGTGTGTGTCGGTCTGTTATAAATAAAATGTTGTATGTAACATATCTCGACAACGAAAAGTCGGATCGGCTTCGAACTTGATTTGTTTTCTTCTGTGGTAGGTCAGATGTTTCTATTAACGTTTGGCGTATTTACGTTATTAGGACTGGCGTATGACGTCATCACATAAAAATCTTGGGTGCGAAATTTCTCAGCCGCCTAACGTCGGAGAAAGTCTGAAATTGATAGGTTGTTGGCTTTGTAGGTCTGGAAGATTCTGTCAAATTTTGTCGCTATTAGAACGAACACAAACGGTTCATGACATCATCATGAACAAAAATCTTGTGTGCAAAATATCTCGTTAACGCAAAGTCGTATCGCCTTAAAAAATTTTATGGGTATTCCTTGGGTCAGTAGGACGGATGTTTGAACTTTTGACGCGTGTAGTGAAGGTAAGAAAGAATTCATTACGTAAAAATTTATCTGTTATTAAGCAAAATATCTCGATATCTGAAAGTCGACTACAGATGCGGTGTAGTTAATCCTTACTTAAGTCGCACGGTTTTTGTTAAACGTTAAACTCGTGTGGAAAATTAAGAAAGGTGTATGAGATCACTAACCTATCCCCTCCCCCCCCCCCCCCCCCAAACCCGTCGTTTTCCAGAAGTGTTCCTGCAGTCTCTTTATTTATTTTTTTTTTGTCGAGGCGACATGTGAATAAATCGTTACTAGTCTCTATTGATACATATATAAATTAATGTTTTAGTATGATAGAGATAACTCTTCATTATAGTAAAACATTCACTATAAACAGATCCAAAACAATTCTATCTGAGTGGCCCAACCCCCGCTTAATTCGAACCCCGATTAATCCGAACTTATTTGCGTCCCAACTGGTACGAATTAGTAAGGGGCAAGTGTATCACGTAGATTGCGTAGAAATGTTGCTCTTAAGTGTCTTCATAGGTTCTGGCGTCTTGTCTTCTTTAAAGTCTGAGAAGACGAACAGTCAGATGAGAAGTGAACTTTCTGCACAAGTGGTTTACCGGTTCTAGTGTCTTATTTCTTTGCGTGTTAATAATCTCTTGAACGCTTTATTAGTTAGAAAAGAATACATGAAGCAAATAAGATATTATTCATTAAGATTATTCAATAAGATATACGTATTTTTTGAAGGCGAAATAAGGTACTGTCGGCAAATTGAATCGGCCATAATAAATTTATAGAGAATCATAAAGTTGAATTGTCCTTAGTCAAAGTTAGTATATTACTGAATACAGTGCCTTATTTCGCAAATAACGAGAACTCAAATGAATTTTTATTAGCTTGATATATTCTTATTTTAAAAACAGAGTGTTAATTGATTGATTTTATTTAAAAATATTATTGTACTTTGGGCCATTTCAAACCAGCTCAGCTTTGATCGAGATGGCCCTGTGGCCCGTTTAAACATCCTAGTTCATTTTGCAATATCTTCGCAAATATAGTCTCTGGAAACTGATTTCTCGGCAATACTAAAGCAGGTTCTTCGTACATTTCATACGCGCAATGTAAGGAGTGACCATTTCGGTGTGCAAAGTCTGTGGTGGGGGGGGGGGGGGGTGGGGTTGGGGCGAGGGGTGAGGCAGCTTAAAACACAAAGCCAATTTGCAGCTAAGATGTGATGTCAGGAGATATAGTGGATTTTAATGCAATATAAACTTACCGTACTCGTATTGGCAGAGTATCGATTAGATTCCAGCCAGGCTGCCATTTATTTTGTCAAGAAGAGTAAGGCCAATGGTAACGAAATTTTACAATTTTTTCTTACGATAATTTTAATGTGTTGATTGGCAGTCCCTGTTTCCAAGTCTCCATACAAGAGTTGACATTTGCAGAGGGATGGTGCATCGCCGTATGATATATAGAAAAATTTCGGATACACTAATGTATGGGTACACTGGCCGTTCTAGTTGTACTAAGAAAGTATACAGATAACGCTGCAATTTTAATAAAAACCTTTTATAGTGATATATTATCAAACCTGTGAAATAATATGAGTTTTTGACAATTACGTAGAAAGTTAGTGAGATTCCCTTATCATGTCCTTACAATATCAGACCAATTTTGCCATAGAAAAATCGAGATCGTGAATTGGCTGGTTTGATGTTTTTGCTGTGGCGTAACGTTCTCTAAAAGCAAGTTGCAGAACGAATTTGTGAATTAGATAGTAAAACTTTTATACTGGAGTGAAAACAGGTATTCAAATAGAATTACTTATGTCTTCACGATTTTATCTATTGGCAGTGAGAACTTCTGTGTTATTAAGTAATTCAGTTGCTCGATCTTCCGATACTAAACTGGACTCACAAAATGGCTTCTTTCCGTTTTGAATACACTTCCGGTCGGCTTTCCGTTATAAGCCAGTACACTAGATCACCCTCTGAGATTTGCAGAAATTATTTGGCGTTTTGACTGAAACTCGAAGTACTTAAAGTATGAAAAATCGTCAGGAGAAAACGGTGGGATTGTAATAGAAGTCTTTATTACCCGAAGCGTATAATAATGGCATTTTTGTTAAAATTGTGAAGTAGTTCTTGAAAAGTCATTTAAAAGATAATCCGAGGTTGAAAATTTTCATTATTGCCCTTTATGAGTTCTGTATAATCTGGCATCATTATTTCACAATCGTAACAAATCTGCCATCGGGAAATCGAAAATGCGGATTGGCTTGTAAGCTTGTTCACAGTTTCGGCCTCACAAAGCAAAACACGTTTGCTGGTTCGTCGACTGTGACTAAAACATAAAAATTGTTTAAAACGCCAAAAACGTCAGGAATTTATTGGGAACACTGGAACTGTGAATTGACTTATTTTACTTGTATTAGTTTGAATTTTGTATAAAACCGGAAATCACATCGCGATACCTTATCGATATTTAAGTGCAGTATCGCAATATTACACCGAAATCAGTAGATATCAGTAAATACATATAATGTAATATAATAAGAGTGCGTTTCCGAATTAGTGTTTGACGAGTCAGGGCTTTAAGTTAGCTTTCTTTCTCTTGCTTTAAGTTAAGGGATCTGCCTGCCCGATCGCATTCTTTACCTTCCCGGCCGCCAAACTACTCCATTTATTTCAAACCCCTCCCCCCCGTTTTTCTAATTACTGAAAAAGTAACGTGGAATGAAAAGTTTGTAAACTAAGGATAAGGTTATGCTAAAATAGTAGCTGGTATTCTTTACGAAAGCATCACATAGTCTCTATACTCTACATAAATATGGCATGTCAGTACGTCAACTCTAAACCCTTCAACCATATTTCCACCCCTTCCAACACCCTACCCCCCCCACCCCCCACCCTCCCCGCACAAGAGAGTTGCCCGGTCGGACAGGTAAAGGCCCGTAGCCATTTGCCCGATCCGAGATTTTAAGTGCCCAGGCAGGTGGGTCAGTCGTTAATGTAGAGCGTTCCTAGCGTTCCTGCATCGTTGCTATAAAGAACCTCTGAGGAGATCTATTTGTTATGTAACACAGAGCGGATGGATATTTTAAAAAGTAGTTCCGCTCTTTTATGGGAATTATTTTCATGGACTCGTCAGTGGTTCCACCAAGTAAAAAGGTATTGTACGCAACAGACCGAACCGCCGAAGAGGCTGGCTGTTGAAAATATTTTAAAAAGTAGTTCCTCTTTTTTTATGAGTACTGTTTTCGCGGAAGCCCCAGTGGGTCTGGTGAAAAGGCGTTATGCACAACAGACCGAACCACCGAAGAGGCTGGCTGTTGAACAGCAACCGTTCCTGCATACAAAGCAACACGGCGCTTCAAGCCTTCCAACATGACGGTCGGTGTTGCGGCAACCGCTGCCACCATTTCTTTATCTCGCGTGCAGGAATTTCACTTTATTTATAACAAATATAATAATCATAGGAAATACCGATGTTCAGAAATTGCATATCCATGTCGTATCGGTATTTCTAAGAGCTTTATTGGTGAAATTAGAGGCCTAAAAATAAATTTAAAAAAACAGAGTTCACACTTAACTGTTTTCTTTTTCGTTAATTTATAATATATGTTAATAAAATGTTGAAATACCGGGACTTCAAAATTTACTCTCAGTGGTCACAATACGCCATTCTGTGTTTGTGAGGTAGGGTGATTATATATATTTAAGGAAGGGTTATGTCACAAAGCAAAGGTAACCTTTACCGATAAAATCAGACATCGCTTTCGGTCGTGAGTTTATTTTGTACATGGAAGCGAACACATGAAAACATTATAAATATATTTGAGATTTTCTTCTTTTTTTTTTAAAATATGTTTGAAAACGTAATAATTATGTTTGATTTTTTTTTTTTTTTTTTTGGGGGGGGGGTGTTCATAACCTGGAAATTTGCAATTCTGTACGACATTTTTTGTTTCAATGTCGTGTAGTATAGAGACCCTTTCAGGTGTTAAATGCCACCGAGTATCAAACATTTCAGGCTCAACGGACACGTTTCTACTTGTGCATTGGCAGTCCCAGTATTACTGCCGATTCAAGGGTTTGTAACCAGGCATCGTAATCTGAGTGACATTTGTTGCTAAGCGATTCCACTCGCCTGACTAATCTGTTTCCATGCAACATTCTGCAGCAAATTATTTTGTTGCTAAACACAATGCATTCCAAAGGCACAAAACAAGCTCTATGTTGTGGGATATTGATTCGTCGCTATGGCAACCATACATTGTTTGATTTAGGAGCGCTTCCTTGCCTGCCAATCGATGCATACCTTCTGTCCGAATTTTCAGTCTCCATAGCAACTGCAAAGTCCTTGATTACGTGTGATGTAGGCGGCCGTTAGTGTTCGTTACCATGGGTTATGTTATTAGCGAAAGAGATAGGCCAACAGTGCTTGGCTGCAGTTACACGCATTTGCTGTCTCAACGCACCATTTAATAAGTTAGGACTTCGTTATTCAAATACTATAAACGGAATATTACTTTTAATATTGTTTTCGGCAATGGATAAATCGCATCTGGTTAAAACTGAACGTTGTTCTTTTTCGGAAATACTCTCTTGGAATACAAGTTTCTGTCTTATTGCTTGATATACTTTTGTTCAAATAAAACAGGTACTTAAAATAAAATAATGAATTTAATAGACATCAAAGAAAACGTGATAAGTTCCGGGGCATTGGAGAACATTTTTCTTACCTATTGAATTCAAAGATGAGCTGTAGTACCGGCAAAAGCTGGCAGAAAGTTGCTTGGGCCGGTATCATTTTCCGGGCTATTTTATGAATATGGAAGAAAATAATAAAAAAAGGCTGGCAGAATTTCGGTGGGGAGGCAAACTTTCAAAGGCGCCCGCCGGACTCGCATGCACAAAATCAAGTGTTCTGCTCAACTCTACGAATTGATTGGGTGTCGGTAAAGTGGACCTGTTTAAACCTTAATTTGTGAGAACGACACGTTTTTGGCATTTTTTTTTCTTCTTTTTTTTTTTTTTTTTTTTTTTTTTGGAACTAGCTGAAACTTTTAAAGATTTGAAAATGAAAGGTATTCAAATTGATTTGTGTTTTTCGCTTGCAGATGTATACAGCTGTAAAACGAATCGTTTATTGAATTAATCTGGCATAAGACAATGGCGAGCAAATGTGAAGACCATATGGATTTGGGTGGATTTCTGCAGACATATGTGCTTGGCAATCCATTTCAAAACCCCGCCACGCAGGCTGTGACCGCTTTGCCGTCAAGAATAGTGCCTCCGACTCCCGACATTATCGCTGAGAATGCCGCCAGTTTGAAGCAGCGAGTTAATGAAAATAGAGCCGTCAGCCCAAATTTGAACTTCTACCAAAATGGTTTAAATACGATGACGTCGAAGGACAATGGAGAAGGACCCCAGAATGCAGGTACATTACTTGGTGTGTCTGTGGAGACTACACCCAGTTTGGGACACATTGGAAGCAATGCCTCTTATGCAAATTTACTCAGAAAGCGCAAAGTTGCCGACATGCACCGACCTTTACAAGACTGGTAAGTAAAGACTTTATTTTTCATGTCTGATCAATCAGTCATTTCCTCACCTCCTATCTGTACAGAAGAATACAGAAAAAAAAGCCGAAATAGGTTCTTCATGATGCAGTTATGTTTATAATTAGAGAAATAGTACATTTTTGTGTAATCACTAAGCTATGGCCAAAAAAGCGTGTTTCATTGTTCCTTGCCTGCAGAAAATTGTGATGTTGTTATAAATTTCTATCAACATAACACATATCCAAGTTACCGGACAGGCAAATACACTTCAGGAATAACATGAGCTCATAAGAACAGTTCAGATTAGTGAGTAACATCTGGAGTTGCCGAAGTTCTGGTCTTGTCAAGGATGCGTAGTACTAGGGTGTATTTCACCACGTATGGTGTTAAAACATGAAAATATGGCTTTTCTGTCCTAGGCTACTGAAGAATTACAAGTATTCGCCTGAAGTACCAGCCATCAACTACTGTTTGTACAACAATCAGATTTTATTGAAGGAAGTGCAGAGTGAATTCGCAACCATGAGCAGTATAATTCTGAGTCGCGTTGTCAAGTTCACTTTCCCTAATTGCAGCAAAATTATTAACAAAACGGGCACATATTGGCTGGGCCTTCTTCGAAAACCTGAGGTATGCTGTTTGTCTGTCTGCACAAAACACACACGTCAAAACAATGTGACAAGTATAAATGACCATAAATTACTGTTGTGTCTTTTTTTTTTTTTTTTTCAATTTAATTTTCATACGAAGGGTAGATTTTAGGCTTCAAAAAAGTAAAAAAAAAAAAAAAATAGAAAAAAATAATAATAATAATAATAATAGGAAACTACTGGTGATACAGTCAAATCTCATTCTGAGAAGAACCTTCGGGGCCAATAATAATAATTGAATAAATTATAGGTGTTTGAATGAAAAATGAACATTTCCTTGAGGTTCCTTACTTAGAGGTGTTTCTTAATCGAGGTTTCACGCTAATAATGACCAAACAATATAATGTTTCTTTGATCACGAGAAGTGAAAAAAATATTACGTATTTGACCATTACACATTTCTAAGTAGTATCATTCTTATCTGAATAGATATTGCCTAACACATGCCTGAATTCTTTGCCCACACAGCCGATGGACTGCACCTACATAATGGCTGCCAACGCCCTGAAGGAATTCCCAAACTGGTACGAGACAATAAAGGCCTTCTGCCTGCAAGCCGCTTCGGACACTGTGAGGCTCGCTAGTCTCTTGTACTGGAGGGACGGGGCAGGGCAGAAAGTGGACCTGGTGCGCTTGGCCGAAGTATGCAAACAGCAGGACTTCAAGGGGCACATTGTAAGTCTGTCTTTAAAAGAATGCAATGTGATATGATTTAGTACCTCTCATGACTCAGGTGAGTTTTATCGTATCAGTGCATCGAGCATTCTTAAATGTGTTTCATTCGTTTGATTTCCAACTCAAGCTCAAAAACGTCAAAAACGAACTTTCCAATTTTTTTACATATTTTGGTTTAAATTTATGATTTTATGTTATGTTTCAGATGTAACTGAGATCAAAATGCATATGGTCTTGTGTTTGCTTTTCTTGAGTTTCCTCAAGAGCTGTAGGAACAGGTAGAGAGTATAATCCGTTTAAGAAGTCTTCATTTAAGTTCGCCCACAGTAGAATAACATATCTCGTAAAATGCGATGTTGTGTTTTGAAAGGACCCCCTACAAAACGCAACACCTGATGCAGCCGTGGAATTAACTTCGTCGGAGAGTCAGCAACGGAAAAGCAACCAGTTTGTTCCAGGGTTTGATAGGTATGAGCAATTTCTTTGGACTATATTCAGGGCAAAAAGTTTACTTTTCAGCTCGGGGTCCCACGGAACCCCGACCTCTGAAACCAGGAGTCCCGAGGTAAAGTGGTCGGGTTCCGACATTTTCTCGCAATACAAAAAAGTTAAGTCTATAAAATCAATTTTATTGCAACAAAAAAATAAACGTGATTAGTGATATCATGCAAATCACAAAACTACTACTTCTAACAACAAAAAAGAAACACTGAATGATGCTACATTAAACAATGAAAAAAAAAACAATATTTTCGATCTTAGCGGTGATACTGAACAGAGAACACTGTTTTTTCTGGGGTCCGGAACCCCAGGGTCAAATTCCAGGGGTCCCGAGTCGAATATCAAGGGTCCCCGGGACCCTGTGAACTTTATGCACTGTTATATTGTTATCATTATCGTCGTGTTATCAGATAGCAATATTAACAGAGTTGCTGATTAATTTGGTCATTTCAAGTATTTTTATTCAAGATTATGGAAACATTTTGCCAACATTTTTAAAATACATTGTCAGTACAAAATCATTTACAAAGGGACATTAGGAACCGAATTTTAAAAAGTTGAGGGGTTTGAGTAGTATTGCGCATATATAGGTAGAATACTGCGTAGCAGGTACGGAGATGTCGGCAACTGTCTTTACCCCCGCCCCCCTCCCCTGTCCGAAGTAGACAAAATCCGTTACTTTTAACATGAACTGCCCAACATCTTTCGTGGAAGTTCCAAATCAGCTTCTCCAAGACATGTACAGTGTTAGTACAGTACACCAACAGCAAGGATCCTTTGAAATATTGAAAACGACATCGATTTTCAGAAAAAAAAAACCTGCAGTTCTTATTTGAAGATTGTTTGGTAAAAATTGTTTTATTTTCACCTTCAGTAATTGCAGTTTGGAGAATGGCGAAGAAATCTTGGACGAAAGTGACACCGATAACACCGGCAAGAACCGTTCGCTGTTACGCCCCTCCCGGCACGGCCGAAAACGCAAAAAATGCACACCAGTGAAACGCCGCACTCAGTCGTTTTGTGACGACGAGCAGAGCAAAGTATTGGGCGAGATCGGACCCTCCGAGCTGATTGACTCTCTGTTGAGCTCCGCTGATGCCGGCGCAGTGTCCTCGGGCAGTCGTTCAGCCTCCGTGTCCCCGCTATGTTCACGGTTTGTGAAGTGCGATCCAGACGCCTTCGGTAGCCTGGGTGGAGCCGCGGATCCGGACCAAAGTGTCGAGAACGGGACCACGGAAAGCCAAACTGTCAAAGTCCGAGTTAAGGAGGAGCCATCGGATATCACGTATGCACTACACAACGGGGATCACGCGATAAACGCTGGGCAAATGTCCGCAAAAGACATGTTAAGCAGGGATGAAAACGAAAACTGTGATTTTGACGACCAGTCCGACACTCTTAGTCCAAGGCCCACTGTTCCAAATGGTATTGACGGTCCAAAAGGCGATAGCGCCAATGATTTAAAGACTGGCCGTGCCATATGTGATCGTGATGACGGTGATAACCTCCAGCTTGTGTGCCCCGAAGGCGAATTGCCGAGCTACCTTATCTGCTTAGCGGAAAATAGACACCTCAAAAGTAGTTTAAGATCTCATAAAATGAGGATTGACAATGCTGTAAAGAAAAACCGGAAGCTGGAATCAGATCTCGTAAACTCTCGCGAGGAAATTGATTACTTAAATGGACAGCTGAGTCGAAGAGAAAAGCACCTTTCTGATTTAGCGCGTGATTTTCTGGATCTTAATGAAAAATTTCAAGCACTTGCTCGTAAATTTCAGAGTGCACTGCGAGGATCTGTTGAAACAAACCAAAGAACTGATTCAGAATTGTTAAATTTAAATATCAGTGAACTGTCTTGATTAAGGAATTCAGTATGTATGTGTTCATGAGAGAGCGCGGAGGGTGTAGGGGGTGGGGGCTGGTGAGAGGTCTTCGACATATTAGTAATTAGCGACATGTAAATCTTTGCTTGATAGCATGCTACAGCAGTGTTACAGGAATGTTGCCGGCAGTTAAGTCTTGTTCCAGATATGTCTCCTTAACGGGGTTGTGGCCAGGATTTTTAGGTGCACTGTGCCCGCTGGCCACATTCAGTCCCCATTCTAAGGTGGGAGTGGGGGTCGGGGGAGGGAGCTGATCATACGAGTAGTATACAGTCACTGTTGCCGTGAAGGGAGCAGCATTGTATTAAGGCTGAGTGGGTACTGAAAACGTTGAGCTTAAATGACGATACCAGCATACCTTTAAGCAGTTTGAAAATGATAATTCTTTAGATACACGGGTTGCTACGCAACTTGTGAAATTATAATTAAGGCAGCATATTTTTTTTATTTTCAGTATTGTTGCCACCGTTGGTTTTACTCGATGTGTCAAGTAATACTAGGCTTCCAGATGGCTCGAGAACGGAGAAACCCCATGTTCATTTTATAAAATGAGGGGCCGGCCAATCACAATGCAGCTTTTATTTATTTTTTAATAAACACGTTAACTTCGGCTGCAGGTCAGTAGCATGGTTATGACGTCATTACAGACCTTATTTATACTTTACTGTTAGTTCGGCAACACTTGTGATTTTACGTTAATGTTTAATGTATAAATTGAAAAAAGGGTTTTGAACTGCGAGTGATTCCATGTCCTCATGTGATTTGTTATTTTGTTTTTACATCAGTTTGTTTACTTTTCATTTGTTGATTTTTAAGTTAAACGAAATAAATAGCTGTTAAGATGAAAAAAAATTGTTTCTTCTTTCACTGAATTGGACTAAACTGAATAAAGCAAACTGAAAACTGCAAAAGAAAAATTAAAAAATGATAGCCTTTCAATTCTCGTTTTGCCTCGGCATCAAGTCTCCGTGTACACAGATCTCGACAAACACTGAAATGATATCATGAAAACCTGAACGCCATGCAAACTTCTGTTCATTTTATTTTGGTTGAGGCAGTGTTCTGTACCCTTATTTCTTCACAAAATGCTTCAAATTGAACAATTAAATTCTTGTATTTACGTTTTACATCGCGTGCTTTACAGATAAGAAATAAGAGATGCCAAAATTCCCATTCATGCACGCTTCTTTTGTGCAGATTGGTGCCAATGTGATATTAAATTTGGCATACAGGTAGCACTGCTTTTAGGGGGTTTAAATCGGGTACTTTGAAAAGGAAAGAATGACTGTATAATTACAATAATACACGTTGTCGAACCTAAAAGCTGACTAAAGAATTGCGTGGATTTCAAAGCAGTGTTCAAATAAAATAAACACTGGCAGACACAAGGGATTGGGTGTAAGATAACACCGCCCTCCCAACTCCTCCCTCCTTAAGCCTGGAATGCCAAAAATTATGAATCCGCATAGAAATAACTACTTTTTGACTCCCTTCCCCCTCCCTCTACCCCAACTTAAAGGGGATCCCGAATTCGGGCACACGAACCAGAAAAATGACAGATTAATGCATTAATTTGAAAACCATGTTAGCGATAAATTAGAGAAATGTCGAATGTAAAATTCCTTTGTGTAGCTTTCAGGTTTTTAAGCTTCATTTCGTTCGTAGCATTTCAGGGTACGCTACGAACTGCGAGATTTAGGATCTTAAACTTATCTGTATATTTAATGCACCAACTACACTTGAATAAAACTTAGTGTACAAGGTTAAGAAGTGATTGTGTAATGTATACATTCTTGATACATGAAAACGTATTCCTATAAAGTTCGTTATTTTTCGCTGTATATTTTTTAAACAACGATATGGCGTAGGCTTCTATTCGATTTATTCGGAAGCCTTAAAGCAGAATAATACTTTGTTGAGATATTAGAAGTTGTTCACTGAAACAAGCATATGTAAACCAACTGAATATTACCAGCAATTGGATAAATGTTTTACCAGCAACTGTTCTACCACACGACAATGCTGAGGTCCTGTGAAGACGACTCGGCCTGTGCGTGAGTACGGAACGAGGAAAGCAGAAGGGTACCGTGTAAAGGATTCTTGTCCGGTTCTCGCAAATTTTCCTTCTACATAAGGCTTAAAATGTTGGTTTTTATTGTTTAAAAACTCGTTAGGCTTCTGCTTAGCATTTGCTTAGGATTTGTTTAGCTTTTTTAATGTCCACTGCGCTTAATTAGGCAAAGACAATCCTATTAACTTTTTTTCATACTCAGTTTAAAACCTGACTAAGTTGATCCTGTAAGGTCTAAGTCAGTGCTTTTCAGACTGTGGATTTCACCCCCTCCCCCTCTTTCGTCGCCGGAGGGGGGATTTTTAGGATTTGAGAACCTCAAAAACTAAGATTTAAATGCATGGAACTAATGGAAATAGCCCTTGAGGCAAATTTAAATTGATGTTCGAATTTAAATTAATCACTTATACATATATACCTCTTTAGGTTTTTTGTATTGCTTTATGCTGTATGCTAAAGCAGCGTGGAGCATATTGGTCAAATTAGTTAGAAACTAAAATTCCTGGATGAATCTAGACATTGGTAAATTGGTTAACAGCCTAATAAAATAATATCGAAATGACTGCGACGAGGCGCATAAAAAGGCTCTTTGCGCGACACTTTGTCCTTGGGGCACAGAAAATGTAATTAGATCACTATAGGGGCGCTGATTTGGTAAAAGCTGGATTTGTTTTCTGTAATTCGACGTTTCGCTTTGGGTGTGTACTGGACAGTAAAATCTATGGGTTATTAGAGCGTAAACACCGACAAAATATTCGAAAAAAAAAACTTAAGCAAAAATTTAAAAGTGAATAAGTTACTTGTACAAGATTCAATATCTCTTACAAACGTGGCTTTAATTACATTTTTCTGTGATTCAAAATGCCAATAAGGTGGAGGGAAGAAGGGTTGGGGGTCTAGGGGTTTGGTCACACTAATGTTAAAGCCTATGGATGACTCCAAAGATTTTGCTACAGGGGGGAGGGAAGGGGGGGGGGGTCATTGTGTTTGAAACGTGCGTGCATATTTTATAAATGACCCCACAGATGATTTTTTTTGCAACACAGTGTGGGCGGTGGTAAAGAAATACCTGAAAGTTATTGCAATTGACAAAGACAAATTATTTGTCTGTGCAACTCTCTATGACAAAAGACACACTTTACTTTTTTTTTCTTTTTTGCTTGATATTTATCTTTGAAACTTTTTATAACTCAAGAACTTTATCAGTATTACCTAGTGTTGTTATAAGAGAAAAAATCATGATAATCTTTACATGTGCTTCAGTTCAATATAGTTATCTAGTGTTAAACAAAAAAAAAGTATTAAAAAGGGTAACTTCATGATAACATGCAAATTAAAGCAGCTTTTCTGTGTGTGCTGATTTTATAAACTAATATTTACTTATGGCACAAGACAGACTGAACTATTCAGTAAACTGTTTGTTCAACTTGAAAATGATATGTTTACGGGAATACCTTCTGGCTGTTTTTCTGACCGCGCGTGTTTGTATGATTAGTTAATGAAATGACAAAGTACGTCCCACAACTATTATTTAGGGTAAAACCTTTTGCCAATTCTAGCCCTTTAAATCTCTATTTCTGGCAAGAAATTAACTTGCATTCTTTATGTTCTTGTGGTTTCACTACTAAAAGCACCTTGAAGACGCTTGACAGACTGAAAACTTAAATATTTTAGCATAAGAACATTTACTTGAAAATGATTAACCTTCTTAAGAATTATTTCAGAATTCATTGGCTTTATTCAAAGTGCAGAAAATATGAAACCTTTCATCTTTGCAGATAAAAATAATGTCAATTGTATTTACAACACACTGAGTATTTAAAACCCTATACAGCGAAATATAAAAGCTAAAAATGTAGTGTTGTAGAACCTTGCATAACATTATGTGTAAGCATTTCCGGAAATAAGTTATACATTTAAAAAATTACGAATATAAACAAATACAAAATGTTTTGGCAAAAGTACTCTCAACAATATCATACAATCAATTTTTTTAGTCAGTAAACACCCACATCATACTCAATAGATCTGTTATCGGCTATTCAATGAAATACACACCCCGGTAAATGTGCGTATTGTGAAAATGCACTGATTCATATTTAGGGCAACCATTACCAATAAATAGATATTAATCGTGGCAGCAGCGAATGGCATTTATGTGGTTGATGAAACCTTTCAATTTTTAATAAGAGAACGCATGCACAGAATGCAAGCTCGTGCTGTGGATACTAATGTTATATTGTGAATTAAATAAACGTGTTTTTAGAGGACAGGGTGGTGATATGCCTTGTTAAATACTGGTTTAAAAGTTTTCTCGATTTGCGTTATGATCAAAGTAAAAAACATGGATTTGGATGAATATGAGCAATTTGAATTATATAAGTACTTGCACAGCATATACAGTTTTGTTTTGTTTTGCAACATTTATTATCATGAATTTGCTTTCCATTAATGTCAATGCATGAATTATATTTTGGCAAATGCAATTCTATTGCAGGTTGTATTTTTAGTTATAGACACTTCGTTTCGTTTGTGCATTTCAACATTTGGAGAAATACGCCTAAGTAATCCAAATAATGTAGAAGATACATGGAATACTTTTTTTTTCGAAACTCCTGGATACAATCAAATCCGTGATGTGATATGTGATAGAATATAGACACTGGTTTACTGAGAAACGAAGAAAATAAAAAAAAAAGGCGAGATGTATCACAAGATGTTCAAGAATGTAAAGAAGATGAAGAGATCTCGCTCACTTCCTACTTTGGCATTCTTTTCAAAGGTAAGTTTAAAGCAATGTAAAACATAAACTGTCAAGCCCGAGTGGGACCACTGTGAAAATGGGTGTCAGAAACGTGGAGAAGGGGGTAGGTAATTCTGAGCCAATACGCGGTTATTACGGAGCCAGTTTTGTCAAAAACAAGGGTAATTTTCCTTCACTAGCCCGCGCTTTCAGCCAAAGGGGGAGGTGGTGGGGGGTGGGGGGAGGTTCTCTTGGAATTGCGCCCCGCGCTTGGTTCATGTGGGGATATTATTTCAAAACTAGACCGAAATTCGCACAGCGAATTAGACCCCACTTGGAATGATAATTTAAAACGGAAAGTAGTTGATATTGCTATTTGTTAACAATTTTCACATGTCTGAATGTAGAACATCCTCCTAAATACTACCAACTATACCGGCAAGGTCAAGGTCAGAAAATTTTTATCAGGTGCACCACTTCGGATGACCCTCCATACATGTGCCAAGTTTTGTCTGTCCAGGATCAGCGGTCTTGGAGGAGATGTCTGGAAACCGATTGCTCTATCTCTTACCGTTTTTGAGAAAAAAGCCAACTTCCGGTTTGGGGCTCGAAAGTGACTTGGAGTCAAGGACACCGGAAGTTACACCTTACGTAACGACGTATAGGGGATGGGGGTCGAAAATGAGGTCAAAATTGCTCTTTTACCGTTTTCGAGATAAATCATTGTTTTTCTTAAATTACTTTTTTCGCGATTTGACCTTGACCATCAAAGTCAAGGTCAAAATTTTTTAACGGGTGCCTCAGATTACATCGTCCTTTATGTATGTGCTAAGTTTGGCTTTTCTAGCTTCAACGGCCTTGCAGTAAATGTCCTAAAACCGATTGACTTTTTTTCGCGATTTGACCTTAACCGGTAAGGTCAAGGTCAAAAATATTTATTGGATGCACCACTTCAGATGACTCTCCATACATGTGCCAAGTTTGGTTGGTCTAGCTTCAGCGGTATTGGAGGAGATGTCTGGAAACCGATTCGGCGGAAGAAGAAAAAAAATAAAAAAGAGGGAGGAAAAAAGAAGAATTCGAGGCAATCCATCCCCATTTGGATATTCAATACCAAGTGGAATTTAGCGTTTAGGGGTCGTTTTAAAAAGTTATGCAGACGTAATTTTTACCAGTTTATACGTGGGTGCCCCTACCCGGATTTACAAGCTGTCTTAGATTAAGTTCTTTTTGTGAATGAATAATGGCTTGTTCTTTTCAATGCGAAAGTTTTAATTCCAACTGCTTTTTTTTACACCAGCCGACTTCAATGGAGGGGTGTCCGTTGTCTGTATGTACGTATGTACGTATTTTAACTTTTATTTAAAACACTTCTTCTCCTTCAGTTTTGATGGGATTCTTTTTAATTTTTGAAAAATTACTCTTTTGGGTTGCCAGTTTTCAAAATGCTTCTTCTCCCACAATTTTGATTGGATTCCTTTCAAATTTTGAGCAATTGTCCTCTAGGTAGGCTTCTCTTGGAAAATTACTTTTTTGGCGATCCGGTAAATATTGGCTAAATGGAGATCATTTAAAATTTTTTGGTTGCAAATTTTTAAAATGCTTCTTCTACAATTTTCGTCAGATTTTCTTTAAATTTTGCAAGAATGTTTTACGTAGGCCTCTGTTGAATAACTTACTTTTTTGGCGATCCGCAAGAAAAATTGGGAAAATGGGGGACATTTCTTTAATTTATTGGCTTCAAATTTTCAAAATGCTTCTTTTCCCACAATTTGGATCGGAGTCCTTTCCAATTTTGTACGATTGTTGTTTAACTAGGCCTCTCTTAAAAACATACTTTTTTGGCGATCCGCCAAATATTGGTTAAATGGGGTATTTTTAATTTACCGATAGCCAATTTTCAAAAAATACCTCATTTCCCTCAATTTGGATCAGATTCCTATTCAATTTTGTACGATTGTTCTATTGATGTTTCTCTCTTGAAAAATTACCTTTATGGCGATCCACCATAAATTTGCTAAATAGAGGGCATCTATAACTTTTTCGTGTCCAGTTTTCAAAATGCTTCTACCTCTACAATTCTGATCAGATAACCCTTTAATTTTACGTAAATGTTCACCTAGCTTTCTTCTCTTGAAAAGCTACTTTTTGGCGATTAAAAAATGGGGGGGGGGCATTTAAATTTTTTTGGAAGCCAATTTTCAAAATGCTTCTACAGCCCCGACCTGGATTGCATTCTTTTCAAATGTTGCACGGATGTTTACTGAGTTGGTCTCTCTTGAAAGTTTATGGCGATCCACCAAAATTGGCCAAGTTGGGAACATTTTTCAGATTTTTTTGGCAGCCAATTTTTGAAAGGTTTTCCCCCCTCCCCTCATTTTGGATCGGATTGTCTTCAAATTTGGCATAAATATTTGCTAGAAGGTCCGCTTTTAAAAAGTAACTTTTTGGTTATCCACCACAAAATTGGCTAAATGGGGGCTTAGTAGCCAATTTTCAAAATGCTTCTTCTCCCACCACCTTTTATCGGTCGTTCAAATTTTGAACGATTTTTCCTTAGATGGTTCTGTCTTCAAAATTTACTTTTTAGTCGATTCGGTCTTTATTTTTATGGAGTGAAAATATATATATTGTAAATAAGCCTCATGGTATTATTTTTGAAATCGGTGAAAAATTGACGATGTGACAAATTGTCAAAAATGACCAAAAATTACATTGGACTTTTGTGCGATATTTTGTCCTTACCACTTCGCATATAATCATTTGTCTAGTGGAATCCAGGAAAAAACAACTCCGGCAATAAGATCCTCTGCCATAGAGTTTCCGGCATTAATGCCCCTGCCATGAGGCCAAAACGTCCTCAAAGCAAAACACATGTGATAATCTATATCAACGCTTTATTAAGCTTTACACCGGCCATAAGGTCCCCGGCCATTATGGACCCAGCCATAAGATTCTCAAATGCATTTAGAACCCCAACGCAAAATGCATATTCCCCAACGCAAAATTTGTCGTAGTCAAATCCAGGACAAAACGTCCCGTCTATAAGGTCCCTAAATGAATTTAGGGCTAAAACGTCACAAAAGCTAAAGAACGAATGACAACCTAAATTAATGCTTTTTAACCTTTATCGAGGCCATAAGGTCCCCAAACAAAGTTTTACTTTACTTTTTGGCCGTCCGCCAAAAATTGGCATTTAACAATTTTTTCATAACCAATTTTCCAAAGGCTTTTTTTTCTTTTAAAATGCCTTCAGACTTTGCATGAATTTTGAAAAGAGTCTGCCATTTCTTCCAAAGGTACTTTTCTGGCGATCCACTTAAAGTTGACCAAATGGGAAAGGAGCATTTTTCGGTATCCAACTTTAAAAGCCTTTTAAAATCTACTATGATTTAGATCGGATTGTCTTCATATTTTTCATAAGTGACCATGAGGCGGTCCCCTCTTTAACAGGTACTTATCTGGCGATCCGCCAAAAACTTGTTAAATACAAGGCATATAAAAATATTCAGTAGTCAATTTTCAAAATGCTTCTTCTCATACAATTTTGACCTGATTCCTTTATAAATTTGTGTAGATTTTCTACACCTAGGTTGAACCATATGGGAGCCGTTTATTAGATCTGGGCTGGTCACAATGCCCCTCGACATTCTTGCTTCAATCAATTTAATAACAAGCATTGAGGTAAAACAAAGGAGCTCCAGGACTAGCACACGCACCCCTTCTTTTTCTTTCTTTTTTTTACCCCTCCCCGGCTAAAACCTGCATAAAACTCCTGTGATTATTTAGTGCGCCGACGAATTATCGATTGCACGAATCTCCTTTTTAAACCATTGAAAGTTTATACGCTCTATGCATTGAACCGGAACCTACTCTGACTACCTGAAATTGGTCAAGAGACCGAGAGCAAAGTACCGCTTGACCAGCCTGACCTAGTGAGATAGCAAGTCGTCTTTTTTCCTGCTCACCAGCAGGTAATCGCCGAAATATTGGAAAATGATCAACCCCGGGGCTTCTATTTGGAAACAATTTCGTAATTAGAGACCCGGGGCTTCTATTTTTAGATGGGGGTTGTCGATAAGTTTTTATTGGAAAAAAAAGAAAATTTACCATCAATCTTTTATTAAAGCGCTACATGCTGCGGATAACAAAAAATAACAAAACACACAAAAACAACAGTAACTAAAAAAAGTGCACCGTGTCTGCATTACGAGTGAACACTAGCTCTAAAAAGACTTGCAGGGAAGGAGGGTCAAGATCACGCCGCCGGTTTCAGTACTCAGCCCGTTATATTGCCAGTAATACTCCGGAGTAAAGTTGACAGTGGGGAGGGGGGTATCTGTTGGCCTTGTGAGAAGCACAGGATTAAGCGACGACGCAGAACATGTCCAGGGGCTGCCTCATATCAAAGGATTAAGTGCACCGTATCTGAATGCGAGTCAACACGAGTTCTAAAAAGACTTGCAGGGAAGGAGTTGGTTTTTTTTATTAGGAAACGATTTTTTAGGTATTTATTTTAACTCAAAATAGAAGTCCCGGGGCTTCTATTGGGAAACAGTTTCCTAATAAGAGCCCGGGGCTGGCTGGTAAATGGGCGGAAGCTTCTTTTATGAAACTCCCGGTACTCATACGGGTACATTTGCTCTTGATTTGTTTAATAAAGAAACCATCTCTTCGTAACAATTTAAAGTATCCGGATACGTTTGCTGTACGATCTCAAGCAGATACTTTGATTGGCTGCGCTGCTATCTTTGCTTCAAAGAAGCATCCGACGTTTTAGTGTCCAACTTGGGTTTCTTGACCTGTGGTGGTGATACCGTGGAAGGAACAGGTCGCCAGGCTCAATTGCATTAAGGTTTGAAGCTGCGAGATCGATTGTGCTGTGGTGTCAAGTCTCTGCACATAAGTGTGTTGTGTGACTTCCGTCGGACTACCTTGTTGCTTCTTTCAACAAATGAAGTTTAAACAAATCTGACGACACGGAATGACTGAGTCAAACGAACGGCCAGACAGAGAGTGAGTATCTAGCACAGCAAAGTTGCTTAAAATCTGGAAGGCGGCATCATGAAACGATAGTGTGCATTTGCTTTAGAGGGTAATCTCATTGATAAATCTGAAATCTCTTTCTGCCAGCGACACACTCTACTCGGGATAAAAATTGGGCAACCTGGTCCCATGTTGCGAGGATTGGCTTGGAAATGAGTCTGTAATACATCATCAGTAGACTGCTACGTGGCCGCTTTGATATGTAGAAGTTTGGAAGGCAGCAGATGCGACCACTGTAAAGTCCTCCCTCGTTTGCAGTTGGGAGACACACCGACGGTCTCATCACTTGAGGATTTAATGTGAGTGTCCATAGTACAAGACTGTATGCTCGAGCCATGTAAACATGTGAGCACAGGAGTCCGGGATCGGCTGCTCGTCTACAACAGAGAGCAACTCACAAAGTATTTGTTAACTATAGTTGTCATATAACGCCGTGTAAAGCTGCCATATAATGACCTAGAAAACAGTGATATAAGTGACGAGACGTTGTATGGGTATCCCGAAACTGTGTCGAAACAGGTCATAGCAGCGGGTGACACATGATAAAGTCGCTGCCTTTACTACGCGACGCATTGCCGAACTGTCACAATAACGAGACGTGACAGTGACAACACGCTGCGTGGACAACCCTCACAGTGACGAGTCGTCACAGTCACGATCCGTCGCATGTCCGACCAGAAACAATAGCGACTCATAAGACCAACTCCTGCTGAAGCGATATACCAGTGGTAAAGCTGGGAAAAACCTCGTACAATGATGATGCATTCACACAATGATCCGACACAGTGCCAAGATGGCGTACCGGCTACAAGTATGCAGCTGTGACAATCATGTGAAAGACCCACTAGCCGTACCAAATACCAAGTAGCAAGCGCATCCATTATTCGGCACTGTATTAAGTCGCCACAAAGCGTCAACACTTCCAAGAATGACACGAGAAGAGAAACTTGTTGCAACCCTTCCAAGAAAAGTCGCTGCAATATCGACTTCATGATAGCCGCGAACTCACCACATTGGATTCAACTGCATGCCCAACGACCAAACAATGCCCTGTTGTTGGTAGAAGGGAAGGAGGGTGGTGATTGCAGTGCTAAGTCGATACAAACTCCATGCTGACCATGGGGAAAGGATAGGATTTATGACAAAATTGCTAAAAAATCGCTCAAAAATGACCTTAGTGTAACTTATCTGTAAATCACACAAACATTTTTAACGGCAGGGAAGTATTTACTGAGCAAATCCCTGTTTGACAAAATCCAGAACTGCTACGTGCAGAAATTATCAAAGTCAGCGATCCGTTATAAAAGTAAGATAAAATTTGCGGCATACATTAAGTTACTACTAAAGACAAATAATAGATAAAAAGTAGGCAAATCACTTTGAATTTTGAGCCAAAATGTAAACAGTCCAAAAAATCTATTAATCGGATCGCATGAGCTGGTAATGGTTAGATCAGATGATTGACACTGCACCGATGGTGATTGGCCGGTTAGTTGACAACGCATTTTATAGACAGAAACAAGCTGAACCCGTTCAATAATTACATTTGCTTTAATATCCTGCAAAATATTTCTATTATGGGTCGCATTGGAATAAACACATTCATCAACATTTAGTTAACCAACAAATCTGTTTTTGATAAATATCCCACGGCTTTAGAATGTTGCCACATTGGTAAGCATTCCGAAGCTCTCAAAATTTCTTGATAATCTTAATATTTTCAACATGCTGAAAGCTATTTATGCAACACTTTGTACACAGGAAATACTTGCAGCAGTATTTGTGAATTCAAACTTATGAATAAGAAAATAACCCAGTACAACTGGCTATAGTAAAGTACTTGAATTTAGTGTAAAAGACAGTAAATTTGTGCATAAATATAGTTGTTAATATTAAACAGTACCACACGCATTGATGACAATAGTATTGATGTGGTGCTGTGCAATGCGTTCTGAGCCAGTTTTCCTGCATTACTTAACGGTCTACCCACATGAAGTACGTGCGAACTTTTCCGGAAGTTTATCAACAATGGCGGCTGTTTATGAAAAAATTTAAATTTTCGAAGATATAAGGGATAAACCAAAAAGATAAAGTACATGCGAAATACCAACTGTAGGTATCTTATATGTAGAACAGTATGATGTGGGGTTTCGTGCTTCATAGGCACGTTATACCGTCTTTCTCCAATTGTTGATGTCTTTCGAGATAATGTACGAGGGCGAGGAGAATTGATTACAGTAGATCATAATTGGTAGTGACAGAATATTGACTTCTCATTAAACTTTATAAACCAGGCGCACATTTGCTTACCCTTTCGACTGAGATATTCTATATTTTACGATATGTGGTAAATAAAAATTGTTTTTAACTACGGAATATGTTCTTTTCAAGTTCAATAATTTCGATCTACTGTAACCATTCATTCTCCTTCTCCTCGAAGCTTCAAGCAACACCAAACTATAGGTTAGGGTTTCAATAGTACAAGGGTCAAAGGTGTGCATATTTAAATTTTGCAGTATCGGTTGGATTTACCATATCGTTTACTTGTCAGGCGAAAAGCACTCTACCAGTAACCTGGGTCCAATCCGCCTGTACAAGGTAAGGAACATTCAAATTGACCGGCACATCATAGTTGGTTGTTTTACAAACTCGTCTGTTGGCTGATGAAAATTATTATGACCCATAATAAGAATGCAATGGTGAATGGCATGGCTTAAAGTTTGTACGAGTAAATAAACATGGAACAATCGCCGCAAACGCTGTTGTCGCATTAAAAGAACACATTTTCAGTTTTGCCAATTACGATGTGCTGTTCAGTTTTATGTTTCTCTCCTTGTACCTGTACCGTCGCCACCTCCCGAAAACAACAATTATCCCGGAAATGATTTTTTTTGCTAACCTCCCGGCGACTGCCACTGGTTTTCGAATGCAAAATACTGAGCTGGGGTCTAGGACAGAACCCCCCGGGACCGAAGCCCCCGCGCGTATACCCCCCCCCCCCCCCGTGCCAAAACCCGCCGATCGGACCAAACCCCCCTCTCAAAAAGCCAATATAATATGTCAAATTAAACACACGTTTATTGAATCATGATTTTATAACTTGAGATGTAGTTCATTTGTACAACATTTTGCATAAGCTGTTTTACTACGATGACTACAACTGACCAATGTCAACAGTCACTGTTGGTTTAAAACTGAATATTGTGAGCTATTCCTCTGAAAAAAAACCAAGATGTTTCTGGTGCGAAAGTCACGAACAATGTGCGCTATCCTATTTCCTGTTTGGACACTTTGCTGTCGTCGTGGTTCTGGAAGGTGACCTCCTATAATTTGGTTTATGGTGACATTGTTTAGGCTCTGTGCTCGTCGAAGAATGTCCAGGAACCGCCATAGATTGGGGTGTTGAGCGGCAACGGCAGCTTGCATTTTGCGGTGCCACTCTTCAATAGTGTTGTTGGTCCTCGGTAGTTCCTCTTCAGTCCGATTGCCCATGTTCCACAAGCAATGGTCAAACTTTGGAGCAATTCTCTGGTTACGTCGCACCCGACCGATGTAGTATCCTCAAAATATTCCGCAATCGGGGTTATTTCATCGGACAGTTCCTCTTGGAGCTCCTCTAAAGCGGGGGGGGGGGGGGGGTTGGTCCTCTCCATATGGGGGGGGGGGGTTTGGCATGGGGGGTTATGCGCGCGGGGGGGTTCGGTCCCGGGGGGTTCTGTCCGGAACCCACTGAGCTGCTATAAGTAAACTGTCAGTATACACATATGAAGTCAGGTTTGTGCTCATATGTAATCCTTATAGCTCTTAGCAGTCGTTTTGAAAAGCGAGTTGAGTCTTACAGTTTGCACTTAAAATTTATATTTCGGGATGATAGAAGAAAGTGGCGAGTTACAGCTGGAAAATCCTGCCCGAAAAAATACATCGGCATGGCATTTTCGTAAATCACGACATTTTACTTCGCGCATAACAGAAAACTTGTGTGAAATTCTGTATTTGCTACATACAAAAGCATATCCGGATCGCGTTCAAAACAGAAGAATTATTACGCAAAAACCACCATTGAAAAGTGGCGTATTTACTTTCAAATAACTACAAAAAATCAAGTTAATGATACTGAAACACTTAACTTCAAACCACACACTTCTGTTCTCTGTAGTTTCGTGTATATACGCTGTAGAGTAACTCGGATCTGACGAGATATGTCTCATTTGCTGTCCCCTGTGTATGGAATAACCACTTGATTACTTTAGGAACTGACATACCAGTTAGTTTCAGTCTCACCATTGTGGATGCACGGATTACAATCTATTCGTTCGTCTTTGGGACACTGCTTAGAACGATAGGACGACAAAGATTCAGGTCTTACAGGATTCCTCTTTCTTAAAAATGGTTTCTTGTTGTGTGGATCTTTTCCGATTGATTAAAAAGAACATAGACATGTCAAAATTCTTATTTATAAGTGAATAGCAAAGGCGTGAGTATCTGGGAAAAACGGTATGGCGTGCAACACCCCAAAAGAAGATATCGAGTATGCTCAGTGGATGAAAGCTCCAGTCGGTTTTGAGGCAAATATCTAGAAGCACTTTAAGATGTCAAAAGAAAAGAATAAACACATCTGTATATGCAGTCACTGACAAGCTTATCACCAACTGCATAAAAGTGATGGATAAAGATTGGTTGAAAAGATACACATATGCCAAACAGCAGGGAATTTTGCAAGCAGCCAGTTCCTTGGACAGGCCTTTCCAAACTCTCCCCTACTCGCCTGAGATCAAATAAGCTTTCATTCTAACGTTGCTAGCATGGCCGCAGCAGTGTACGAAACGCGCATGTCAGCAGTTTCGGTAAAACAGGGTGAAGAGACGGATCTTGCAAGAATTTTCCCGCTTTGCTAGCTTTATCCTCTGAGAAAGACACGATCCAGGTCAAACATAAGGTGGATGAAAGAACCCGGTTATGTGACGTTGAAACTGAAACCAAACAGAATGTTGGAAACACCAAAAGAAACTAAAAATTGATGCAATATCTGCGTTCTTGTTGACTGTTACATAGAAAAAGAGCGCAATCCTTGTACTACCCCGCTAAAAGCGTTCCCCCCCCCCCCCCCTCCGATGCTTGCAACAGAAGAGGCTACAAACTACAAAGAGTATTGGATTTGAGTAAAGTCCACCAATCTGGCGGTAGAACAATCAGTCAACTTTCCTCATTCATCTCTAGCTCGAAATGTACTTGAATTAGATGAACAGTATTCTACCTCTCCCATTTTAGATCACATGTTTTGTATGATTCGCCACTATATTTAGTCAAACGCTGTTTCATGTGGGCGATTTTGTCAGAACGATAAGTCATACTGTTGCGGGTTTTTTTTTTTTTGGCATTTTTTTTTCAATTATTCATTTATCGCTTATGACCAGATTTTTTTTCAAGAACTGTTATAACACACATTGTCTCAACAACACTGTAGTTAGTTCAGTGATTTTCTACCTCGTTCTGGTAGTAGTGGCATTTTAAAAGAATTACAGCCCGTTTAATTATGTTACTTGTCGAGTAACAGATGAACAGTTTTGGCTTGTTCTTTTTTTTAAGTCGTCCCGTGTTCCGCATTTGTCTCGTCCCGAGGCGCTCTCCGGCGGGACTGTCTCGTCCCGAGACACAGGAAGGTTAAATTTAATTACATTTTTGCAACCGTATTTTATAATGTTGCAAATATAATATTTTAAAATTTATTAAAGTATCATTGAGTTGTGTGCGTTTTGTAAAGTAGTGATGATGCGTATTGTGTGTCTGAATTGTCCGATGTTTTAATATAACAAAGTTGACCCGGTGTAACGGCATATCTTGCCCCCTGTACACAGGGCTGGTAAAAATTTCGAAATTTTTAAAAATTTCATGAAATTTGAAATTTTTGAAATATTTCAGAAATATTGAAATTTTTGAAATATTTCAAAGCACATTAGAAAAAACACACAGTTCCAGGCTATGTGTAATATCTGTTCGTTTAATTTAACAAATACCACCGTCAAAAATGCATAGACAGATAAAATGACAGAATCGCTTACCGGCTAAACGCACAAATCGGTTGATTGCATAAAATTATGTATTTTTGACGGTGTCCAGACAGAAGGGCCTTGGACAAAAGGGCCTTGGACATAAGGGCCTTTCCCAAAACGGCCTTTCCCAAAAAGGCCTTTCCCAAAACGGCCCTAAATGAAAAGTTGGACAAAAGGGCCTTGAGAATTTTTTTCTAGGATTTTGAGTTTTAATTGTTTAATAGAATATGTAATAAAATAAAAAAGTTAAAAAAAAACAGGCTTCTTTGTGTTTTTAAAGATAACTGCCTTGACGCTTTGTTTCAATTACTCCTCATAACTCTCTTGAAATTTTCGAAGCCTTGTGCCACAGGTTAATCCCTGTTTGTACTAATCACTGCCTTGATGTTTTACTCATTGTAAAGACTCTTTCAATTACTTCCCATCACTGTCTTTAGATGCCAGATTTCGGAGTCATTGTGCCACAAAAGATAATCTCTGTCCTTTGTTTCGTTCCTCTGCACTGTGCTGTTGAAACACACACGCGCTAAGCCGGATGATGTTGGCGTGTCAGTGTCTTGCCGATATACGACTTCTGAATTTGAGGTCTTTATTTGAACTGTGACCAACAGCAATGAATACAAGACAAAGAAAAAAAATTTGTCTCGATGAATCAGGCAATAAAATAAAAAAACTTTGTTTTTGGAGTTGTTATTTTATTACACAAAAAATAAAAATAATTTTGAGGACCATATAAAAAAAAAATTGTCAAGGCCCTTTTGTCCAACTTTTCATTTAGGGCCGTTTTGGGGAAGGCCCTTTTGGGAAAGGCCGTTTTGGGAAAGGCCCTTATGTCCAAGGCCCTTTTGTCCAGGGCCCTTCTGTCCCGGATTCTTTTTTGACCGGATAATTGCATACCGCGTTATCGTAAACCAGATAAAGGCAAAGCTTTTTCTCGTTTAAATGGGGAACACCGCTTAATTGCAGAATTAAGGGTGACTATTCAAACAGTGCTAAACTTGAAGAAAAATCGGCGTGAGTTGCTCCCTGTTTGCTTAGCTAACATATTGTCTGCTATATTTTTGACCTATTGTGTACATATCCGACCTGTTTCTCCTGTGCCGTTAACAGTGCGCCCCCTTTCTGCAGTTACTATAAACCCCCTGCCTCTCTCCCCACCCCTTAGAAACACCCGCTCAGATACCCGGAGTAGATGTGTCAACGGTACTATAGGCCAGTAACTGCTAGCTGTGCTACTCAAAAGTCATAGACCACGCAGGATTTCTGTGGCTGCATTGTTTACTGCTAGAGTTATGCCAACGCAGTGTATTAACTGACAACTTAAGATGAATGTCCGTGGATAGGTATCCGTCAGTAATTGGTATTCTTGATGTCCAACTTATTTCTTATTTAAAAATTTCAAAACATGTGAAATTTTTGAAATTTTTACAGTGAAATATTTCATGAAATATTTCAAGAAATATTTCATTCGAAATATTTCATACCAGCCCTGCCTGTACAGCTTCCTCCTCAACCCCTGGCTGGGGGAAGATGAACTAGGCTATCTCCCCCCATCTGAAATTTTTGTCCCACCCCCGCCCTCCCAGTGATATCTTTTTCTAAAAAGAAAGATAAAGTTGAACTACAAGAAAACGCTTCTTGGATAGTGTGGATGTTGTTTATGATAATCATAGCGATCAGGAGTATAAACCTGGGCTCTCTAACAATGTTAAAAAGGATATTAAGAGGAAAAACAAAGAACTTTCTGATCAAGGATACCTTTTTATATTTCTTTTTGAATTATGTTGAATTTAGTCAATAAAGTAGTTCAAGATAGTTTTATACAGTTTAATTGCGTCTATTTCTTTACATGAACAAAAATTATTTAAATACATTTACAGTTAGTGGGGGGGGGGAATATACTGGAGGGGAGGAGATAGCCTAGAATAGCTTCTCCCTCTGGGGGGGGGGGGGGGCGATTAGAATAGCCAGTTACACCGGATGTAATTATGTTCTGTATCAGCTCTTTCCGTTGTATGTATTAGTAATACGCATGTTTACTGGGTAAAAGGTTTCTATTTAATATAGAAAATATAACGAGCCGACAAGGTAAAGCAATTTCAATTATATTGTTCAAAATCTTTTGAATGACACGTTTTTGACTTGATTTTGCTTAAATACGAAGTACCGTACAAAAGTTATTCCTTGTCCGTATTGTCGAAATACAGAATATGAATAAGCTGTTGGAGGAAACCTAATTTTGCATAGATAGCTTTCACTTTAACTTCGGTGATTCAGGCGGTAGTTATTTTAATGATCCACTCAACGAAGTGGAGTCAGTTCGTCCTAGACGTTACCAGGGAGGTATCTGAAACTTGTGGAACGAAAATATACCAATTGAACCGGTTTATATGTTATAATAGACGTCGATCATTTGTCCGTCTGTCCATCAGAGGGCGTGAAATTGTAGAGATACACACGGTTACCTCATACATTTCTGTGGAATCATCTAGTCATATTGGTCTGGAACCTGGTTTTATTTCGGGGACGCTCACAGTGACAGCTGCTCCTAGGTTTTTCGGTGGAGGTACCTTGGAGTGAATAAAGATATATTGAACACTTCTTAGGATGGACGTCAGTCATTTGGATGGGATGGAGACTGTGAACTAGAAGTTAATAATAGATTTATCCTCGACTGATAACCTTTTTTAAACGGTTCTCTCCCACACACTTAAACAGGTGATCCCCACGTTTCCTGCGTGCTGCGACGGACACATTTCTGGGTAAAATACGATCAATCAGTTCCACACTTCAAGCTGGTCGTTGCATCGCGGCTATACAATTTACCGATTCAGCACTTTAAACAGAGCACGGCCTGCAAATTATCCTGGTCTTTTTTTTTTTTCTTTAATGGCAATTTTTTGTTGGCAGTTGTGCATTTAATACCAATCAAAAGCATCATGTTAATGAATCTCTTTTAATTTGTAGGAAACTGGCTGTTAACGGCCGTTCATTTTATACCGGTTAAAAAGCATTGGCTCTGGTGCACGTGTCAGCCCTAATTGCTATTAAAAGGTTCTTAATCATTTCTGATTTTGCACAACTATTATTACTTGGCAATTTTGGCCGTCGAAACTACGTTGCTACGGTGCTCATATTATTCTATTCGAACGGAATGAAAAATAGGACAGATCTGAACATGTGTGCTGGAATAATAATAACGGACTCCTCTTGGCGCAGTATATTGAAAGGCGATTCTTTGGTGTGGGTTTATCAGAAAGCGATTCTTTGGTATTGAGTTAATTGCATTAAATCTCTGCAAACTGATAATGCTCGGGGGTGGTGGGGGTGACTAAAAATGTTTAAAGACAGAAAAAGACGGATATTAATAAGGTCATCGCTGATGAGAAATGTGAAATTTGATACTTATTGGCCTTTGATGAAGTGAGTCATCGGTCTGGGGTGTCTCGTCTATGTGAATTGTTGCGAGGGCACCACAGAGAAAGGGGGTATGGATTTTCGTAACTTTCGGACATTGCTTGTAAGCAGTATCGCAGGTGCCTTCTTCATGGAGATTGCAGTTTGGCAAGATGACAGACTCAAGTTACACTGTGTCTGAGACCCAGAAGAAAAAAACATCATTATGAAGAACGAAGATCTGTATGACAGATAGGTTAGCAGGGCGTTCGCTCTAGCCCTAGTATAGCTATAGTTTTGTCAATTCTTACAACGCAAGGCCTGTCCTTGTTTTTGGGTTTTCACTTGCGGTGGTCTGAAATAAAGTCACTCATGTGGTCAGCTTGGGATTTTTTGATGTCAGCGATGTTGGGTGAAGGCGATGAGTTGTGGAAACGTGATAGTTATGTTGAGCAAAAAAAGCAAAATTTTTATGGATCGGTTCTGATGGAAAAGGCGTCAGCAGGTTCCAATATTGTTCTTGCGTTTTTACTCGCAGTTATTAATTAACAGTCGTTGTTTGAAAAATCCGTCCTGCAACACCTAAAACCTTCTGCAGTGATGTCTTATTGCATCCATATTCCTGTTAAAGCACAGGCCGTGTCAACAGTGTTTGGTTATTGACTTCTGGTTATTGATCTCCAGTTGTGTTTTGTTCATTTCGTCTTTGTTGCATTCCTCGACGTGCCATTGCGTCGCGGTCCTTATCTTGTCTGTGAGAAGCCACAGTGGCTGTGGGATGTTATCCTCTCCGATATATTCGTGGCGGTTCATTTCGGGACTTTCAGTGGTTAAAAAAAACCTTGCAAAAGAGACATTACCAATGGTATTGCTAGGATGACATTTTGGGTGTGCTTACGTCATTTTTGATCTTTCAGTAACTTGCGCTGCAATTGCAAGCAGCCAGAGGAAGGCATGTGGAAATTTATGTGTGAAAGTACTGTACCTGGGCATAATATTAATTAATAAGTTTATTAATCAATAACTTGTTATCTTTTGAATTACTGCATTTTAGTGTACAGTTCTCTTTGGAAGTGCTGTGGTACGAATGTGAATGCATTCAGTCTTATTCACACAGAAGTATGTGCTCCAGTCATTCTGATTTGTTGTGCAAATGAACAAATGGCCTTGTTGTAGCCCTGGGCACCTGGCTAACTAAATAGTAATTACGTTGCATATCTGAGCATTTCCGTGAAATCTCGATATCGTATGAATGTGCAGTCAAACAAGATTCCTTCATCTTTTTTTTTTTTTTTTTGCCCGAAAAATGGTTGATCTGTGGAACTCCTACGGATTAGACCGCCCGGCAACCTCGAAGCAACAGGATCACGTTGTATCTCCTTGTCTTTTGAAGATAGCCTTGATTTGCCGTGATATCAGACAGGAGAATGCCATGTTCATTAGGTTAAAGATGCCGCTCAGATGTCGGGCGAGGATTCGCGCCATGTTGTGACAGCTTCTGTCCATCCTGGATTCTGTACCGTCGCTGCCTGCAAATTGCCAATAGCAGGTGCTGCGCGATTTTTTTTTTGGCCCCTCCAATTCGCAAACAATGGTTTCACCATTCAGGTATTTTCGAGCTTCTTGAACTCTCATTATTGGGTGGGGGGGGGGGGGGGGGAGGGGTGTGATTGAAGCTGTGCTTGGTGACGAAATCGGTAGTCGAGTATTCGGATGCTTATCTGCCCTCGTCGCTCGATGGTAACCGACTGATGTCACTACGCAGTATCTTTTACTGGCGGCTTGCACCCGTCTTCTCTGCAGTTGCCTCCTCGAAACTTAGAAGCAAATGGTATGCCTAGATCGGCATGTTCAATGAAAGCATTGTATCTTCGGAATCCCGAGTTGATTTTTTAAAAACGTCCGAATTCGATTTGTTTCCGTCGGACATCTCGATCTGGTTTGTAGTATTGTATAAACGCCTTACATTCTAGTTTATTGCAGTTTTTGCAGTATTGTATAAACGCAGCTTCAGTAACTCCTACACTCTAGTTTATTGGTGTGCGAAATTGACCACAATATGTACTTCCAATTTCCAGCATCTTAAAGTTTCCAAAGCAAAGAAGAAAGAGAGAGCACCACGGCTCTCTCAAGCTCGAGGGTGTCCCCTTAGTGTTTTCATTAGGTAAACTTGTATCTATGTTAGCTTGTCTGGTTTGCTAACAATGAGTTGTACTTGTTCCCACCCCCTCCTCCTAGAATTATGTGAGCTCGCGATTTGGAGAGAAAATATTATCGAGCTAACTAGATAGATTTGCCAATTAATGTAAACACAGTGGAAATAAGATGGATGTGTACTGCTGGCAAAAATGAAATAATCTTCTTCCTGCCAATGCAGGTTAACATATGTTTCTTGTGTTGTTCATGTTTTACCATCCTTGATTGCCATAAACCATTCACATGTCTCAACGCTCTCACTTTTTTGCCCTGCACCTATTCCAGTATGCATTACACCTGAGTGCAGTTTCATGAGTACATCTTACTTAACTTCTGTTTTGGAGTGGTTTTTTTTTTTCTTACGAAATCCACTCTAACAGAAAGAATAGATGTGTTTTTAATGTATACAAAATTCACTTTCTTTTGAGTTGCGCATGTTATATTAGACAACAATAAAGGTGGACTCTCTGCGTTGTTAGGAAAAGATTTGGACTAAAGGGTATGACATTTGCACGACTCTCACAATCTTTGTTCCGGATACAACAGGCATTCATGGTGAGTGACTGCAGTCAAGGCGAATTATTAAAGTGGACGTGCGAAAGTCAGCTTTTCACAAATACCTGTCAGATACAATTCTGCATTTTGCAGTTGAAAAAAAAAATGCATCGGGAAGAGACGTGCTCTGATTTTGTAGAGTTCATTTGCCATATTTATTAATGAGTGTTTAGGGAATGTTTTGATGGTGTTACATGTAGACAATGCGGAAATAATAATATAATAGTGAGTTTTTTTATATACCGATTTTTCAGATAACCTGCTCAAACCGGTTTACAATGTGCGCATACATGTATATTTATTTATCTATTTTTCTTACATTTTTTTTTTAACTCAGGATTATTATAATTTCGACCTGCCCATATAGTGTCTCTGAAGTCCCTGTCTACTGGCACATACGCCTAACAATAATGCAACCCTAACTTTGCATTAGAGGACTATAAGGCACACCGACATCCCTAGGGGGTTTTTGCAAATTGTCATGATTCCTGACCACGAGCGGGATTCGAACCCGGGCTACAGAACCAGAACAGCATGGCTGGCAAGCGTCTTTAACCACTCGGCCACCGACCCCCTAGTGGTCTGTAGTGTCCTGTTTGGCGGGAAGTTTGTAGGGTTATGGTGAGGCAGGTGGAAAACTTCCCTGGTATATTCCTAGCGGTCATCCATAAGGTTTATACGCACGTGTGGGTGGGGGAGACTGACCAAATAATTGCGGCGTACTTTGTGAATGACCGCTTAGCTGAATTATCCCTGTGTGAATTGTCGTGGCTGCTTGCACTTAAGTGTGGTACATACACCCTTTAAAAAAAAGCACTTACAAACACGCTTAAATCAATTACATCTATTTCTTTTCTTCATCCTATTTGTAGTTATCATTTTATTGCCCTCTTCTGGTGTTACAATCGTGTTCCTCATATGGTTAGTTTTGCTCTTCTGGCTTTCGGTGGCTACTTTTTATGAGTCAAATGTTTTTATAGCTGTGCCAAGTAGTCTGGGGTTCCTATTGAAGGGTTTGTGGCCTTGGTTTGAGTGTCAGCTATGATCCTGCGACACAGTCACTCGGCTTTCTGGAAAACACAAGAATTGACTGCCGGTGAAAGGGGCTACTGGGCAGACATCCTGAGCATTTTTTTATATACGCGGTGTATAATATATATATATATATATATTAATATATACAGTATATGATTTTATTTTGAAAATCGTTCGGATGCTTATACGGAAACCTCGACAGTGGAACGATATAAATAACACAACGTGAGTATACCATTGAATATTTCAGCATTTTTGCAAGTTGTATTTTTGTACGTTGTTTTTTTTTTTAGTTGTTAATTTCGGTTTGAACGAAAATTATCGTTCCCAGTGTTGTGAGTAAAGCCCCTTTTGTTAATTTGAAGATCTGCGGAGTGCCAGTGTTGTAAAATTAGTACTGTGGTTTGGAGGGGATACTAAAAAGTTTTGTATGCGTACATAATGGTTGGAAGATTGATATTGATATTAATATTGAGAGTTCCGTCAGTGCAGTTAAGAATTCAGTGAAGTGCAGAACAACCAAGTCTCTATTTCGCTTTCAAATATTTGGGGATTTTGCATGCTTAGAGTTACCTCGAGGGAAAAACAATCTGCTGGAACATGTTTGATTGGAAATATAATAGGGGTTGTTTTATGAATTAACTTGAAAATATGTTGGTACGCGCATCGAGTTTTTTTCAGGTGATCTGCTACCTTACTATTTTTTTTATTAAACACGGGGACTGAATTAATAAGGTATATTATATCGGTCCTTTTGTGTATACAATTGCCAAAACTGATACTGTAGAAAATGAATAAAAAGAACGGTATATAGCCCGAAGTGTTGGTAAAACTACTTTTCATGAATTAATATAAATTGGTATTTGCAGCTCAAATTAGGGTAATATATCTTTCATCACAAGTGCATAAAAACGCTAATAATAGAATAGCGGTATTTTACGTCAGTGTTTTTCTCAATATAATTGGACCCTTCATTATTCAAATGCCGATTTATAAAACGGATTGCACAAAAAGGCAAGTTCAATGGCGACATTGTTGCAAGGCAGTTGAATAGTGTTACGCCACAGGGGTTCATAAGTAAAAAGTATTAAAAGTGGTGCCTTCCTCCTAACAGCCTTGATGCCCTTTTCCTAAAACGGACGTCATTTCAAAGAAAATGGAAATCTTAGGCAGACTAGAAACTCAAGAATAACATTATTCGAACGTCGAAAGTAAATTTTTGTCGTCGCTACTTGTCGCCAAGAAGGGTGTAAACATTACATTCTATTTTTTTTACTTGGGATAAACGCTCTGTAGATGTATAACATGTAGTTTTTGAAAGCTTACCTGGCTGTTGGAATGGCACTCTTATGCGACATTTTACTGAAAAGAAAGAGGGGGGGGGGGGGGGAGAATGAAATGACAGGTTGTGCTCATGTAATACCTGTTATTTATTGTTTTTGGTATAATATCTATTATCTTTATGGTGATAGGAGCAAGCATTATAATTAGCCAAAAAAAAATAATAAGTTATACATAAGTCAAAATTTTGTTCATTGACATTTGTTTTTTTTTTTTTTTTTTTGGGTCGAATGAAAAAAAGGGTTTTCATTTCATTATTCAGAAAGGTTTTTGACACTGCTAAGTTCTAATGGGTGTCATGGGAGAAGTGTTTGATTAATTTTGATCACATCTTCATTAGTTACCGTCTGTAACACAGAAATCAGAAGAATGGAGGAGATTATTTTGAAAGAAGGAGGCATCAGAGTCGTGAATTTATTGGTGTATTTCGGCATATGTAATAACCATATTGTGATGGATAAAATTTCATGGAATTCAATCTTTGCTCTGATTGACATATGATGATCTGTCCTTAGTGGGAATACATTAGCGATATATTTGCAGGATAATTGCACTAATCAATTACCTCGCCTCCACTGACATTTTTTTTTGTTTTTGTGAAATCTGTTTATGTGTGTGGTGTTGATATTCCAAAAATGTCTTTTTTTTATCGAAGTTGTACTTTAAGATGGTGGTTTCAGCTGCAGATCTTTTATACTGAAGAAAAATGATTTTGCCTCAAGGGGACCTGGAATTTCGAACAAAATGAAAAAAAGAAAAGAAACTTGAAAGACCGGCTATTGCAAAGCAGCTGGAATAACTAAAGCTGAGTTATGGCATTAAAGCATTGCCGATATAGAGTTTAACACTGAAACAAAATGCCAATAGGTGAAAGATATAAAAAACGAAAAGAATTTTGATGCAAACTTGGCTGTGTGTTGGTGACAAAACTTTTGGATAAAAAAAGCTGTTGACGGTGCATCTTGACATAAATTTATCATACAGATTTTCAAGCAGGAACTCGGCTGGGCTATAAAAATGTTCATTGCATTAAAGTGAAATACTATTTGTTTAAATCAAATGAAAATGTCATTACCCTGAAATTGTGCGGTTTTTGAAAGCCTTGGTGAACAAATTTTGTACTATTCAAATACCTGTTTATGTTCGAACTAACAGGCGTGAAATATTTTAAAATTAAATTGGATAAACATAAGGGTTATTACAACTCTACCGAGACTGGTGTGAAACTTAGAAGCTGGGGTTTCATGAGTTTGTCATCTGAACCCTATTATCACTTTTGTGGCGCATCTTAACGCAGCTTGTTCCTGGATTTTTGTGCTGCAAGAAGGAAATGTTGAGAGTGTCGTGAATAAGGATATGGAGGTGACATGGGCATAATGTGAAGGGTTGTCATGTTAAAAGAACCCATGGAATTCACTAAATCGACTGAAAATCAGCCAACAAAACTGTCGAATGCAACGAACGGAAAGTGTGCGACAATAGGCGAGGCGTGTGTCTGGATAAAACTAAGAAACAGAACTAAAGAATGAAACATGGTTGTGCAAAAAAACACAGTTCATGCTCTTGAAGTAGAGAATGGTTATTTCCACGCTGAGGGCGTTCACAAGACTTACAGATTCTTTTACTTCAAGGTAAACATTTCGAGTTTAAGTGTACTGGTAGGAGTAGGGGAGCGGTGGACTTGGTAGGATGAAAAAAAAATAAGACGAAAGATATCTATTCTTAGACCCAACAACTGCAAAGATTTACCAGGAAAAATATAACATTGGTGTTTAAACATTAAAGTACATGCATCGAGGCTCTTGGGCAGAATTTATTTTGGCTAGTTTCCGACCTTTCATCCGACGGCAAAACGTATTTTCATGAAAATTTTCGGACTTTCTTGACTTCCCCCCACCCTCCCCCCCCCCTCCCGCCACCCATACGCCAAAATTATGATATACCAACATTTTCCATTAGGTAGCGTTTTTTTTTATCCTGGAAAGCCTTGTGAGGGATGTTAAATCAGATATGTTCTGGATCATTTGCGGCAGGCGCTTTTGGGAATGAGACAATCACGGTGTTCAAGATGAACATGATTTCGCGAAAAAAGTGTAGTTAGAGGTACTGGTAGGGTGCAAGCGCTTGAAAAGGAGTTCGTTTTGAGGCCAGTTTGATTTTTTTTTATTGAAAATCTTAAAGTTGACCAAAAAAAAAAAAAAGTTGACGAAATGTTTTCGACATCTGTTGAAATGCTGAAATGAATGTGTACTGCATCTGTCTCTCAGTGAGAAGCATATTGACCGCAGCATTGAATATTGAATGGTGAACAAACTAATTGACAAAATAATATAGTCTTAATGGTGTCGCACTGGAGATTTTTCTTTGTATTTGTTCCTTAATTGCTCTCAAGTGCCTTGTCCTAACTTCGTCTATGAAAGAATGGGTAATAAACCCCTTCATCCACCCAACACTGAATCTAGAGCGGAATCGTGACATATTGTGCTGTTAATAAATAGTTATATGGGTCGGAGCATCTTGAAATTTCATGCAGCGTTTGTCTTGAATAATTGAATAATGGACTTTTTAAAAAGTAAGTTACTATGATTTATTTTAGTAACCAAAGGAGTAAATTATCACATAAATGCCCATGGTTGCTTCAGGCAGTTAACTTTTTTCTCAGAAAAATTAATTTGGAGGGTAACCGGAAACACAGTAATTCATAGCACACTGTAGTTAACTTTTTAAAACGAGATATAAAAATGGTGTATGACGTTTATGAACTACCATAGTTCTAGAAATGTTGTGAAACCTCTTGAAATAACGCCCAAGTTTGTTTTGATTAAAAGGATGAAATGTAACCTCTGACAATTGCGTTAGATCACCGTGAACAATATTTCTATTGCGTGCACACTGAGTGTGCGAGAGCCGTAATTGTACAGTGCAGTTGCGCTTGAATTTGAAAGGCAACTCCTCTGGTTAGGGTGAGAATTATGTGCTGTAGAAATTTTCAAAAGCGGTTGAGATTCTGTTGTCTACAAATTTTTTGACGCCTGTAGAGAGACCACTTGGGCAGGGAAGCGGAAGGGATACTGCTTTGAGAGATGTGATTTCTTTTTCTCAGTGAAAAAGTTAAGAAAAACCTACTGAAAAAAGGCGTCAGTTTATTTGCAGAATAAAGGACAGCAAAGAAAAAATGGGCAAAGAAATAATAATAATAATAATAATAATAATAATAATAATAATTGTATATTCCTATACCGAGGCTGCTTTTTCCCTCTTGTCGGTTCCATCAGGTTGCAGTGAATGTAAAGCTCGGTCATTCAGCCGAGACTAGCACAAGGAAATTGTTCATGGGTGCATTATGCCGCAGCGATGATCTTATCCATGGCGGTCGTAGCAAGACTTTTCTGAGCATTTTATTGTGACATCGGTTTTTTTTTGTTCACGCTGAACTACTGATCCTCTGATGTAATGTTCATGTCATGTTCTTGCCCACAGGACATCCTCCCTCCCCCCCCCCCCCCGCCCCAACACCCAACCTTCATACCGTATCGGTGCCTTGGAGGACAACACTGCTGTTGTGTTGTGTATTTGAAATACATGTATTAGAGTTTGAGTCGCCTATTTGCTTCGTTGGAACTAAAACAACTGAATATTTTTTGAATGCTGAATTTGCAGCAGTCTGTTTCAAGAGTGGTTATGATTTAGAACTCGACTTCATCGTGTATCTTTATCAGTGGCGAACAGAAATAGTCTGAAGGCTCTGACGTCACGATGTGGATCCATATGACTTATAAACATACTAAAACAACCGCGGAAAAAGGCTTGTAAACAAAGAAGAAATAGCAGCAGTCTTGGATTGATTACGTAGTAGATAATCGTCAGCTTTCTGGCGATATTGTTTCTTTGTTTTTTTTTTTGTTTTTTTGTTTTTGTGTGTGTGTGTGTGTGTGTTTTTTTTTTTTTTTCGCTATCGGCAGGATTCATCTTCGGACGAAATCGAGTAGAGAAAATAGATTTTAGAATGAACGGCCAGTTTAAGACCTGAACATTGAATAGTTGTATGATATTGCAATATATTTATCTTTCAAATAAAAAGGGTCCTTTTGACAGAATTTGGGAAAGAACGGTCCCAGACTAAATGGCCCTAAATGAAATACGAGACTAAGCAACCTCAGCTTCTATTTTGTAAGACAAAAAAAAAAAACAGTAGTTTTGATACTTTTCTTTTATTCCCACTTGGCATTGAAAATGCCAAATGGGGATGGGTTGCCTCGAATTCTTCACCTATTTTTCCTTTTTTTTCTCGCTTTTTTTTTATTTTTTTTCTTCTTCCGCCGAATCGGTTTCCAGACATCTCCTCCGAGACCGCTGAAGCTAGACCAACCAAACTTGGCACATGTATGGAGGGCCATCTGAAGTGGTGCACCTGATAAAAATTTTTGACCTTGACCTTACTGGTCAAGGTCAAATCGCGAAAAAGGTCAAAAGGTTATCAGGCAATTACTCCAAGGCCGTTGAAGCTAAAAAAGCAAAACTTGGCACATATATAAAGGGCGATGTGATCTAAAGGAATCGATAAAAATTTTTGACCTTGACCTTGACCATGACCTTGAAATTGCGAAAAACGTTATTTAAGAAAAACAATGAGTTATCTCGAAAATCTCCAAGACAGCTGGAGCTAGACCAACTAAACTTGGCACTTGGATGGAAGGTGATCTGAAGTAGTGCACCGGGTAAAAATTTTTGACTTTGACTTTACTGGTCAAGGTCAAACCGCAAAAAAGGTCAAACGGTTTTTAGACAATTACTGCAAGGCCGTTGAAGCTAGAAAAGCCAAACTTGGCACATATATAAAAGGCGATGTGGTCTAGAACAACCGGTAAAAATTGTTGACCATGACTTTGACCATGACCTTGAAATCGCGAAAAACGTTATTTAAGAAAAACAATGAGTTCTCTCGAAAACCTCCAAGACAGCTGGAGCTAGACCAATCAAACTTGGCACATGTATGGAGAGTGATTTGAAGTGGTTCACCCAATAAATATTTTTGACCTCGACCTTACTGGTCAAGGTCAAATCGCGAAAAAGGTCAATCGGTTTCCAGACATCTACAGCAAGGCCATTTAAGCTAGAAAAACCAAACTTGGCACATATATAAAGGGCGATGTGATCTAAAGCAACCAATAAAAATTTTTGACCTGACCTTGACCATGACCTTGAAATCGCGAAAAACGTTATTTAGAAAAACAATGATTTATCTCGAAAACGGTAAGAGATAGAGCAATTTTGACCTCATTTTCGACCTCCACCCCGTACACGACGATACAAGGGTATAACTTTCGGTGTCCGTGACCTCCAGGTCACTTTCGAGCCCCAAACCCGAAGATGGCCTTTATCTCGAAAACGGTTAGACTCTCTTTCTGTCTCTCTCTCTCCCCCCCCCGCTCTCTCTCTCTCTCTCTCTCTCTCTCTCTCTCTCTCTCTCTCTCTCTCTCTCTCTCTTTCTATCTCGCTAACGTGATTTTGAAGTTTATCAGTGTGGAGGTGCGGGTGGGGGTTGTTTAATCACGAGTGTGTATCCTCCGATCAATATGAGCTTGACTGTAAAGACCTTTTCACGTGTTGTGTTGCACCATTTTACCACCGACCTTAATAGAGATTAAAACCATCATAATGTTATCATGTCGTTTACGATCAAAAACATTGAGGGAAATCAAAACACATTCCCTCTCTTTATCTCAGTGTGACATTATTTATTTGGGCTTTTGGTACATTTGATATATATCACATTACTGTCATCGAAGGTAAGTCCTTTTTCTCCCTTTTTCTCTGCTGTGCTAACTCGGAAATGTCTCTCTCGCTCTCTCTCTCTCTCTCTCTCTCTCTCTCTCTCTCTCTCCTCTCTCTCTCTCTCTCTCTCTCTCTCTCTCTCTCTCTCTCTCTCTCTCTCTCTCTTGAAAATGCCAAATGGGGATGGATTGCCTCGAATTCTTCACCTATTTTTTTTTCTCGCTTTTTTTTTTTATTTTTTTCTTCTTCCGCCGAATCGGTTTCCAGACATCTCCTCCAAGACCGCTGAAGCTAGACCAACCAAACTTGGCACATGTATGGAGGGTCATCTGAAGTGGTGTCCCTGATAAACATTTTTGACCTTAACATTACTGGTCAAGGTCAAATCGCGAAAAGGTGAAGCTAGAAAAGAGAAACTTGGCACATATATAAAGGGCAATGTGATCCAAAGCAAATGATAAAATTTTTGACCTTGACCTTGACCATGACCTTGAAATCGCGAAAAACGTTATTTAAGAAAAACAATGAGTTATCTCGAAAACGGTAAGAGATAGAGCAATTCTGACCTCATTTTCGATCTCCACCCCCTATACGACCATACGTAAGGTATAACTTCCGGTGTCCTTGACCTCCAGGTCACTTTTGAGCCCCAAACCGGAAGTTGGCCCTTATCTCGAAAACGGTAAGAGATAGAGCAATTTTGACTTCATTTTCGACCTCCACCCCCTATACGACGATACGTAAGGTATGACTTCGGTGTCCTTGACCTCCAGGTCACTTTTGAGCCCCAAACCTGAAGTTTGCCCCTTATCTCGAAAACGGTAAGAGATAGAGCAATTTTGACCTCATTTTCGACCTCCACCCCCTATACGTAAGGTATAACTTGCGGTGTCCTTGACCTCCAGGTCACTTTCGAGCCCCAAACCGGAAGTTGGCCCTTATCTCGAAAACGGAAAGAGATAGAGCAGTTTTGACCTCATTTTCGACCTCCACCCCCTATACGACGATACATAAGGTATAACTTCCGGTGTCCTTGAACTCCAGGTCACTTTCGAGCCCCAAACCTGAAGTTTGCCCCTTATCTCGAAAACGGTAAGAGATAGAGCAATTTTGACCTCATTTTCGACCTCCACCCCCTATACGTAAGGTATAACTTGCGGTGTCCTTGACCTCCAGGTCACTTTAGAGCCCCAAACCGGAAGTTGGCCCTTATCTCGAAAACGGTAAGAGATAGAGCAGTTTTGACCTCATTTTCGACCTCCACCCCCTATACGACGATACGTAAGGTATAACTTCCGGTGTCCTTGAACTCCAGGTCACTTTCGAGCCCCAAACCGGAAATTGGCCCTTATCTGGAAAACGGTAAGAGATAGAGCAATTTTGACTTCATTTTCGACCTCCACCCCCTATACGACGATACGTAAGGTATAACTTCCGGTGTCCTTGACCTCCAGGTCACTTTTGAGCCCCAAACCTGAAGTTTGCCCCTTATCTCGAAAACGGTAAGAGATAGAGCAATTTTGACCTCATTTTCGACCTCCGACCCCTATACGTAAGGTATAACTTGCGGTGTCCTTGACCTCCAGGTCACTTTCGAGCCCCAAACCGGAAGTTGGCCCTTATCTCGAAAACGGTAAGAGATAGAGCAGTTTTGACCTAATTTTCGACCTCCACCCCCTAAACGACGATACGTAAGGTATAACTTCCGGTGTCCTTGACCTCCAGGTCACTTTCGAGCCCCAAACCGGAAGTTGGCCCTTATCTGGAAAACGGTAAGAGATAGAGCAATTTTGACTTCATTTTCGACCTCCACCCCCTATACGACGAAACGTTAGGTATAACTTCCGGTGTCCTTGACCTCCAGGTCACTTTCGAGCCCCAAACCGGAAGTTGGCCCTTATCTCGAAAACGGTAAGAGATAGAGCAATTTTGACCTCATTTTCGACCTCCACCCTCTATACGACGAAACGTTAGGTATAACTTTCGGTGACCTTGACCTCCAGGTCACTTTCGAGCCCCATACCGGAAGTTGGCCCTTATCTCGAAAACGGTAAGAGATAGAGCAATTTTGACCTCATCTCCTTCAAGACCGTTGAAGCTAGACCAAGCAAACTTGGCACATGAATAGAGGTCATCTGAAGTGGTACATCTGATAAAAAGTTTTTACCTTTACCTTGCTGGTATAGTTGGCAGTATTTAGGAGGATATTCTACACTCAGACGTGAAAATTGTTAACAAATACCAATATCATCTACGTTCCGTTTACAGTTATCATTCCAAGTGGGGTCTAATTCGCTGTGCGAATTTCGGTCTAGTTTTTAATCAATTAAAAGAGGGCCTGCTATGTAAAACTTTCATTTGAATACCGAATCCATTACGATTACACCAATGGAATGAATTAACGACATTTAGCCGTGCCTTATTTAGCCGATTGACAGCTAGCCTAGCGACATTTAGCCGTGCCTCATTTAGCCGATTGACAGCTAGCCTAGCGACATTTAGCTGAAATTGACATCTACGATGTTTAGTCGAAATTTATAGTGCTGAGTGCTTTTGTTGGATTGAAACTCGCGCGGAAGGCCTTTGAACGAACAGAAATTCCAAATCATCCGGCAAATTGCCAACATAGAGCGGGAAATTAACTTTTCCCTCTTGGACATTTCACAGTATAATTCCTTCGTCTGTGGGTTGCATAGCAACTTCTGTTACGTAACGCAAAACAGGCTCTCGTCACATCTTTGGGCAGCGTCGTGCTTATCTCAACGACATGTGTATGCGCAATTAGAAAATGTAAAATGTACTTTTCATTTCTTGACACTGGACGTGCGTGCCCTGTATATGTGTATGTGGGTCTGTGTGTACAAGTGCTTATTTTATTTATTTATTTATTTATTTATTTTTTGGGAGGGGGTCGGTTAACTGCATAAATTTTCCGTCAATATTACGAGCTCGAACGAAAGCTTGGGCCAAATATTGGACATGTTGAGTGAAAGAAATGTTCCAAGGCAGAATAAACATATACACTTGCCTCTACCGGTCCAAGACTGATATTGTCCTGGAATATGAAAAAAGTCAACGGGAGAAAAATACACACACTCACTAAAATGAATGGATGAACCTGAAGACATTGAAGAACAAATGAACTTGTTCCGCATCATTCCAAAACTGTTTGACCTCTCTTTTGAGTGGAAAAACTTGGTTTGGTTATTCGTGGTCTGCTTACAGTTTTCGAATCAAATGCTGAAGGCAGTGCATTTTGTATGTTTGTTTGTTCACCAAACAGATCAAACATGGCTTAGTGTTGTTGTTGTAGAGCTTATCCTCAACACGATGCCGATTAAGCAATTAAGATGGATGTTTAAAACTTTTCTGTCTGGTCTCACAGGGTTATGTTCCTTTCATTGCGTGGGAATTGTGGGATCAGGTCTTCACAGTCAGCTCCTGGATGATTGAGTTTTTAGATTCAAAACTATTTGTGTGCGGGAAAATTAGGTTGCATTCACAGAAAAATTGTTTCTCGTGAGGAATCCTGATTTTACTTAACTTTGTGTTTTTTTTTTTTTTGCCGGAGGCTGGTAATCTGGTCATGTGAGGTTGTTTCTGTGCGGACAAGTGAGATGGCGTGAAAATTTTAACTCCTGTAAAAACAAATAAATATCTAAAAATGGGCGTTTTGTGTGGGTACTACATGAGAGCATTTGGAATCTTTGCATACATTTTAAAAAGATATGTTACAAATAGTTATATTTGCAAAACAGTGCTTTACACTAAGATTCTTTTTACTGCAGATTCGTTGGTTCAGATTTCGATCTTTGGAATTTAGAAAATCCTTTCCCGTGTGAGAGAAGAATTTGTTGTAAGCGTCAGAAGAGATTTACTTGGCTCCACATTTGAGCTGTGGCTTATGAATATTCCTGCTCATGTCTCAATTTCCCGCAAACGGCGCTTTGTTTAAACATTTCAATTGATAGGACACCATTCCTACGTTGTCCATCACAGAGAAAAAAAAACGCAGGTATTTTTGGCATAGTTCTTTGGTGTTCGTTAAGGGCGATGTGAATAAAATATTTAGTTTTTTTTTGTTTTCATGACATTGTGGAGGATTCGTGCAAATGGTGTCCTTTAAAGTAAGACGACGGCTGTTAAAATCGAAAAATATCAACTGTAAAAAAGAAGAGGAATTGATCATTGACAGGCGAGTCCTATTAACTGGTGTCGAGTCAAAAGCAGGCAGCGTTGATAATGATAGCGCCCAGTTTGGAACGAGAACGCAATAATTCTCCAACCCGTAGTATTCAACATTTGGGCAAAAAAATCAAAAATTACTTTCTCATTTTGAGTATAATATTAAAAACTTTTCAGCCTAATTTTGGTATGCTTTTTATTCACAGACAAAATAATTTTTTTTCAGATTCAGAAACCTTTCTAAGAAACTTTTGTGCCAGTTCGAAATCTTTCTGGAAGAAAAACATAGCTTTGTTAGTTACTCTATTATTATTATTATTATTATTATTATTATTATTATTATTATTATTATTATTATTATTATTATTATTATTATTATTATTATTATTATGTTTTTTGTTTGTTTGTTTGTTTTTGGTTCACGTTTTGATCATGAAAATGTAAACAAAAGGCAAGATGCTCAACTTCAGATCAAGTTTATCTATGTAGGAAATTTGAGAGTCCAAGAGCCGGTATAATCAGAGGAGCAGTAGTAAAGCAAGCACGATTGACCAGTGCAGAGAAAAAAAAGATTGGCCCGTTTTTCAATATGTCAAATAAAAGAGTAGCATCCAATTCGATGACTGTTGAAATTAAAATCAATAGTTGTTGTTGGGGAGACCTCGTGCTCTTCGAACCTCGAGCCTTTCGTTTAGAATCGTAAGCAATGCCCATCGACGCGACACGTGGAGTGAAAAACCAAAAAATGGTTTAAATGGTTACAGTATAAAAATGGTTATGAATACAGGTCCTGGAGAGAAGGTACGTGGTGTTACTTGCATCTGGACTAATTCTTTATTTTCATTAGAAGTTATTTCTTGGAGGAAACTTAATTTTCCAGGGTTTGCGATTTTGCTCTCCTGTGGAAGCTGACCCAATCACACCCATGTAAGAGGAAGTGCGTTAAATGTTTCCATGACTATTCTGCTGTTTTATGTTGACAAACATAGAAATGAAGAATTTAGGAGCAAAATGCATTTTTGGGGGCAGAGATTGTTCCCAGAAAGAAGTCCTGTAAACTGATGAACTGATTAAAAAATGTATGATAGCTAGGAAGGCAGAACACGGTTCCTGGCATGCTTTAGCTTTATTCTAAAGTCACAAATATGTGAACAAATTATAAGATTGCGCAAAGCTGTACTGAGCATTGATAAGGAGTTAATCGCCGGGTGGTGCGCTGTACCTTATGGTTAAAAAGAAATTTTAGCAAACAATAATTCTGAACGAAGATCGCACGATCTTCTTTAATAAAATTTTGCATCAGTTGTGAGAAACAGGCAGATGTTTTTGACAAGACGGAAGACCGAAAATTCCAGGTGTTTCTTAACTAAGGGGTTCAGTTGTCATACTTCATGAATGAATGAATGAATGAAGCACAGTTTTTTGGACAATTAAGTGTTTATTTGTTAATTGTGTTTAAACATGTTTTTTGTTCCCGCCTCCCTGTCTGCGGGAGTGGGGGCACACTACCGGCGAACGCGATAGCAGGCCGAATTATGGCCTCTATGTTTATTTTACAGATGTTCTTGCTTGCATGCTCACTCCTGAGTAATCCCCTAGCAGCAGGCACCGAGCCCCTCACACGCCCCCCTCTGTCTATTTAAACCCCGTCTCATCACAAAGAGGGCCTTCCCACGTGTTTCAACTTTAAATAATAATAATAATAATAATAATAATAATAATAATAATAATAATAATAATAATAATAATAATAATGTTGTATTTGTAGATGTTTGTGGTTTTTTCGACTTGAGCCTTAAACTTACTGTTCAATTGTGCAAATCTGTTTCGGCCTTAGTGGCAACACTTGTTTTAAAAGCAAATATTTCGAAAAGAGGAGAAAAAAGGAGACATAGGTTTCGCTTGGAAAGAGCTGTAACGAAAATAACGATGATATTACCGGTAGCCGTATTAGGCAGATATTGTTCGGATAATGTAATTTCCCTTTGTGCTTTTTGGCTTCGATCTGATTGGGAGTTTTAAAAAGACTTCTAATGCAAAGCCAAAAAAAAAAAAAAAAAAAAATACCGGCTGAAGTATTTGATTTTTTGAAAATTTACTTCATTGCACGTGGATATGTTTAAAAAAAACATACAAAGGAAATATGTTTTATTGCAGAATCTGTGAGTTGGTAATTCACGGAACACAGGGTTTGGGTTTGAAACTATACAGTGTGCTGTATATAGAGTCCTGAGCTATTAGATGTGTGGATATGTTTTGATGAGGCTCTGGTTATTTCCAGACATATTCTGAGAAGTCTGAGAAATATCGAACTGGTTTGGGCTTTGTTCTATAAAAGTTGGTGTCTTAACAAAACGATTCGATCGAGACAGATGTTGCATTACTTTTAAAATGGAATTTCATGACACGTTTGGTTTCCTGAAGGGGGGGGGTGCTTTTAGTCAGCGTGGGTGGGCGTGTGGTTAAAAAATTGATGAATATTGAAAACAATGGAGTGCGAAGATGTTTTTCAACGGAAGTTTGGGAAATTGCACCAGGATGCCAACTTTGGATATCGAATAACTTCAATGCTTGATACAAAGAGTGATGCGGATGGTTCAGTATTTTTCTTAAGAGGAAAAGGCAGTTTTTCCTACTTTCACTTATAATACTTGGTGAAAGGATATTTTACTGCCTGTGACAGGTTATGAAACACTGATGTGGTGTTTTTTCAAGAGCGGTGTTAGAAACGTGATAAATACTTGATTGATAAAAGGCAGTCCTGTGTTGTAAGCGGAAATTTGGACTGTAACCTGTGAGAAGCGTTAGGTAATGCGCCGCATTGTTCGTGAGATATTTGCGTGGCGCTGAATAAGATTTATGTTTTTGTGTCTAAAAACCTTTTTTCACCTCTATGGCCTTTCTTACTTCTGGTAATTTTGAGCCAATTTTCAGATTTTGAGAAATAAACGAAAGATAATTATTGGGACTTCCTTTGATTTGAAAACCAATTATCTTCAATTATTATTTCAGCTCTAAAGCTAGATGGTAGCTATTACCATACTAAGACCAAGTGTTTGGGTATAAAGAAAGGTGAAAAACCTTTTTTTTGCGAATTATCAGGATAATAAATGGTTACTGCTGCTGCATTTACTAATGTCGAACTTTTACGGCAATGTCGAACACTGAAGAGAACAAGCGACTGCTGTATACGAGGGCATGATGTTGTTTATGGATCTGCGGAATTTTCCATGGGAATGCCGGTGGCGGGTTGTTGCCGTTCTTGAACAGTCTGAGAAAATGTGTTCAGAGATACATTTAATCGCATGAATTGTCAGATAATCTGTCACAGTGAGGACTAAAAAAAAAAAAAAAAAAAAAAAAAATCATGGGTCTGGATTCCTGTGCGATGGGAGCATAATCAACGGTAAACAGTGGCCTGGCAGAGAATTGTCACGGTTTTCGGCGTAGCGTTCTGTATGACGTCATCACCTTTATACTAGCAGTGATGTTATTATTTTGAGACTTTCTTTCTTGATCGGGTTATTTCACTGCAAAGTTTGATTTTTGAAGGCCTACATTTGGCTCCAGGGTTCTACGCTTTGAAAATTTGAACCACGCCAGCCACCTGCAGATCTTGCTGTGCGCCCGGCACTGAAACACATGGTTGTGTTACACGAAACGTGTTCGCAGTCGCTCTGCAGGTTGTGTCAGCTTCATTCAGACTTTCAGATTTTCTGCAAGAATTTTAATTTGAGACTATACGGGTTATTTTCGACTTATTCTGTTTGATTATCACTCAACAACTGTTACTCATATTTTCGACGAAACGTACAATAAGTCTCCAGGGATCTTGAAAAATCAACCTCAATTGACCTGTAAGAAAATCTCATTGCAACGTGTGAATCGGTACATGTATGAACAACTTTGTTAATGCGACTTTCTTTATTCGAAAATGTTTAATGACTTTGTTTCACGATATGTATATTATATGCAAAAACCGCATTCGCTGAATACATTTCGTCGTGAAATTCTGTTAAAAATGAGTCACACACCAAGAAGTTGAAATTAGATTGATAAAGGATACAGTGGCGTGCCATCACCCTTTGCTGTGTTCACAGTGTACGGCAGCGTGGAAAGCGAGAGATTACACAAGATAGTATCGCTTGAAATAGGAAGTGATGAAGAGTGTAGAATATAATATACATATAAAACGGAGTGCGTATATTCCTATGCAACCAATCAGCTTGCTTGTTTTTTTGTTTTTTTTTTTTTGTTTTTTTTTATTGTGGGAAAATGAAGAGATATTTGGCGCTATGAAAGTGAAAGGTTCTGTTATAAGAACTTTCACCATCTGAATTCATGCTGTTGTGGACGGATTGATATAGGAAAAAGTTTTTGATATAAACACTCTGGTTGCCGATACAACTGTAAAAACACTTTTTAACGGAATTTGGTGGGTAACTTATTTAATATGAATGGGAAGTACTTCTTAGATTTCAGAAATAAGATATAATTGCGCTGAGCTTCACTGCTAACTTTCCCACGCGTTGGATAAATGATGAACAGAGCCGGTTATCTGTAAACAGGATATTGCGATAAGTATATGATCAAGTACTGTGCTTGTGATAAAGCAGTGCAGACTATGTACTTGTATATTGCCGGTTCCTAGAATATGTATCCATAGCGAAATGAGATGACAAAGTTGCTATGCAAGCCAGATGGTTACCATGGCAGTGCATTGATGATTGAACGCTTATTTTCCACATCTGCGATAAGGTATGGCCGTGTTTGACGTTGCTGTTAGTGATAAAAAAGTTGTGGATACTCAAAACAACTGCACCATGCTAACTGAATCCAGTCCTCTCTCTTGTGATACCGCGGAGCTCCGGCGCAAGGCTAGTTTCAGCGGGGATGTGAAAACAAACTCGGGCAATTTCTATAACGTCGACATGAATTCGGTATGTCGGACAGGACCGTCACGTTTCGCCAGGAATAGGCATAAACGGAGGAGTAAAACGTTGCCGTCGGTGTTACCGAGTCTGCTGAACGAGATTCAACAAAACTCGATTTCGTCTGTCAAGAGCCTGGCAAAAATGTTTGAATTGAAACTGGTAAGTCTAATCAAATACTGGTTTTGGGCACATGAAGTCTTTGTGTTACTTGTCTTGTTTTCAAAAGAGCACCGGTTGTGATGGATTTGGTTGTGTATTATTGAACAGGAATATTTTGGAATGCTACCTCGGGAGTATCATAATATACTGCCTCGGGAGTATATAGGAATATTGCCTCGGGAGCGTCATGGTATACTGCCTCGGGAGTATCATAATATACTGCCTCGGGAGTATAGAGAAATATTGCCTCGGGATTGTCATGGTATACTGCCTCGGGAGTGTCATGGTATGCTGCCTCGGGAGTGTCCTGGTATACTGCCTCGGGAGTGTCATGGGATACTGCCTAGGGAGTATCATGATATACCGCCGTGGGAGTAATGGAATATTGCCTCCAGAGTGGCATGGTATTCTGCCTCGGGAGTATCATAATATACTGCCTCGGGAGTATAGAGAAATATTGCCTTGGGAGTGTCATGGTATACTGCCTCGGGAGTGTCATTGTATACTGCCTCGGGAGTGTCATGGTATACTGCTTCGGGAGTATCATGGTATACTGCCTCGGGAGTGTCGTGGTATGCTGCTTCGGGAGTGTCGTGGTATACTGCCTCGGGAGTGTTCTGGTATACTGCCTCGGGGGTGTCATGGTATACTGCCTCGGGAGTACAGTTAAATCTGCCTGGGGAGCAACATGGAATACTCCGTTGGGTGTGTGAATATTCATTTGTTTTCACAACTTATACGTTTGTTATTCTAACATCGCGAGATACTAGATCCACTTTCGCTTCATTGTTTATCATTGTTTATTGGTGATACGTTGATAGGAACTTTTGAACGAAAAACAGCACCTGCCGAGATCTAGGCAATCAAGTTAACTCCTTCTAGGAGGGTGTGGAAGGGGCGGGTGGTTTGGGGTCAAGAGTGACGCGGGCATATTTCTGCTGTGAGAAAACATGTGCTTTCATTTTTTGGGTGCTTCATCTTCTGTTTTAAAGTCTTCACGCGACATGTATTAAACCTTGGCTACTTTTCTGGTTAGTACGGATCTTGTTATCACTTGACTCTAATGTAAGCCTAATCGGAACTGCTTCTAACGTTTCCAAGAAAAAAGTAGTAGAATTCATTATTTTCACGTTTTTTTCCCAGTCTGTTTTCATAAAACTTTTGTCAAAATGTCTTTAGACATCTTGAGCCACTGCTGGCACTTATAATAACTTGCCATTAATGTCTCGTGGAACATGGGGGGGAAAGAATGTTTTAGGAAACGTCAAATGTTATTACGCGTATGCTATATTTAGCGATTTCCTCACATATTCTGAAAAAAAAGTGCAGTTCAGCTTGGAATCGACAGAGCGAGCACGGACACCAGTTTTAGGTTTCAGAATATTTGGGTTATGAAAATCGGTTTGTTCATAATGTGCTGGTGATGTGAAAATTGTTCCACTCCAGAACTCTTTTCAGCTGTCCAGCTGTGGCTGTAGATATTTTCAACAGAAGAGTTTCTTATTTTGACATCCAGAAAATAGAAGTGGAAATTATGTCGTGAAAATGTTTTCCCAGTAATAGTTTATGGTCTTGGGCACAGCACATTTGGATTTGGGTAGACCTGCAATTGTCATGGAAGGGTACGTTATACAACCCACTTTACTCTTCAACTATGCACTCTTAGCAAACTGATGAAAAGACAATGATCAGTTTCACACTGAGCAGATTTCTCAACATCTCGCCGCTGTCTATGGATTTAGCTTTAAGGAAAAACCTGCAATGACTTTTCACATTATTTGCAAATAAGTAGTAGAATACGCTTCAGATGAAATACTGGGGGGGGGGGGGGGGGGGGATATTTACCTGAAATTTTTTTGTAGGGGTAGGGGTCGCGTCAGTTATCTTAAATAAACTGAAAATGAATCAAATATAAGCCTTTGTACGTCTCTTGTTGCGCTGTTTTTCTCAACGATCTTCATCCGAGTAATAAAGAAAAAGGGAAGTTAGCTGTCGTGTGAGAACAGTTGAAAGGATCCACTGAAGACACTGGGTGAATCGTCCCAACACATACATGAGAGTTAATTGATGAGGAAGCCCTGGGCAGAGATCCATCACAGCATATGGGAGAAAACCGCTGAGGCCAAGTGGTGAAGGGGGGATGCCTGTCAATAACTGGGACGAAATTTAGACTGATTTGTTTGCGATTCCTGTGCCTTTCTTCTCTTGATTTAAGAGCGTTTTTTTTCACGAACCTATGATGGATTAGCTTCTAATATTATCACTTTTGGTTGAGCGAGTAACATTGGAGAGCAGTTCAACAGTTGTTCTGCCCGCTAGAAACCAAATTATATTGCAAAGATAGTTGTGAAAGCAGAAGTGTGACCTGGTTATGTGAATGTTGTTGGCTTAGCTTCTCGTGTTCCTGTCAAATTTGTTAGAACAAGAATTGAGGCTTTTCTGGCAGTCTGTGTGGGAGATGCCGTGATGGGCTGTATCAGGACATCGTAATCACTGTCACGTTTGCCGTGTCTACTGGCCCTACAACAGCAGCCGGGACGGGCGAAGAAATTGCCATTTCCACGAATGGATCTGCAGACCTTTCTCACACACATCTTTTCTTGTGGTCAGATTTCTTTGTGGTTCATTTTGGTGAACATCATTCAAGAGGAAAAAAACTGCAAAAACTGTTCCCGAAAATAAAAAAAAAAAAAAAAAAAAAAAACACCGGTTGAAAAGTGTCATTAAAAACTACCAAATCGGATGCTACCGATCTAAGGGCGCTTCGGTTGCTGTGGTTTAAAAATGAATAGTGGACAAGTGTTTGAATACAAAAACTCCCAGAACGACGACGCATAATATTTGCATAATATTAACCTATATGTTACGAAGATTGAAACATTTGATTAATAATTGCCATTAAGTGCCGCATGACTTACGGCATTATTTTTGTTGCAAACTCAGTTCCAGTCTTAATTATTATTCGCAAAAGTGATTGTTTTCCTAACCTGCTCACTGAAGTTGTGTTATTTATCTTTGAGAAATCACAAGCGAATCGGGAAATAGCTCTACAATGAGTTATTGGCATGTCTGGATTGAATGTTTCTTTGACGAGCCAATCATGATGGCCGTGGAGTTAGTTTTGAACCTGGGTAGATTACTTTTTATATTGCTAAAAAATGAACAGTAAGTCTTAGAAATGTGAAGGGCTAGAAAGCTACAGTATAACATAGGCAAAGGCTAAACCGGAAGGTGATCTCACACATTAAGCCGTGTTTGTTTTCTACAGTTTTAAATTGTTTGAAGGGTTGGGAATGAACACATTTTAGAAAAAAAATCACATATCTGAGTTGACCATTTTTGATGGAGTTCAACATTTTTACTTGAGTCCTTGAATCGCCATTGGCCTCCCTACCACCTTGTGTATTTTCGTTTTACGTCACACAACCCGGTAGGAATTATTTAACACATCTGGAACGGAGATAGGAATAAAAAAATGTTTTAAGCGTGAGGAATCCATTCTCTGGGAATTCTTCGTTTGTTAAGGTTAGCGACCAGGTAGAATGTTAATTTATATTATAAAGGTAGCTTTTTCCGGTGGACCGGTTTGCTGCAGTTATACAAGCTAAACATAGAAATGAGGTTGACATTCTTACCATGTTGATAATGACAAATCGCCATAATTGGTGCGCCCTCTTGGTGGTTAATAGCTGGTGTTACGTCACTTGTTGCTGCCTTGCTTGTTTAAATAAAACAACTGCTACATTTTAGTGGTCGAAATACTGCTGCGTGGGTTAGAGATTTTACTGAAAATGAAAAGGTTTTTCCGTTGAAGGAAGCGTCGTTTAAAAAGGCAGTTGAAACACCCTTGATCATTTTTGCCCGCTGGCAAACAGTAGTTTTAGCTGAAAAACGCTTCGCACCAAAATAAAGCGGTATTGACATTTTCAAGAGATGTTTATTTCAAAACGCGTACATTTTTGGATGCGATTCAAAAAAGTTCTTTTGAACATCATGTCAGAGTGAGAAAAAGCCCGTTGTTGGTCCGGAGGATTGAAATATACATACTAAAATGAATTTTTTTTTAAACTACGCTACCATTCCAGAGTCATTTAGTTTTCGAAATGCGACACGGAACGTTTCCCCGGATTTTCACCTCTCCGCCTTAGCACGGTTTCAATGTGTGCACACAGAAACATTGTCCGCCCCTCCCTTAAACCAAATCAAAGCGGGTAAAATGCCTAAAATCTTTCAAATACAGATCGCTTCGAAGCAGAAATATTCAGCACGACGGTACTTTCTAGATTTGGAACGATGGTCCAGCAGCATTAACGCTGTTTATGTGCTAATTATTGCTGTAATCGCGTAATCGGACATAACAGCATGTCTAATTATCAGCTGTGATTTGTTCGTTAAAAAAAAAAACAGTGGCGGCTTTCTGACAAAATCTCGCTTCGGAGCATCGTACTGCTGCCGAATTTTAGTGTCAGAAATTTCAGTTGTCTCTTTGCACTGCGTTTAGTTTTGCTATTTTTCTTCATACTTTATCTTGTTTTCCAAAATTACAGGCAGTCTGTCTTTGTAAATATTACATCTGTATTCCCTAACTGCGATCTCTCTCAGTGGGTGAATTTACATAACAGCGGAAATGGTAAGAGAGTGTAGTAATGCCATTTATCGAGTCTTGCAAAGGTGAAGTGTTTGGTGGGTGCCAACCATATAGGTGTAAAGCTGGATCTGTGAGCTGTTCTTGAGATTTCAGCAAGTACATCCTAAAACTTTTTGCGGAGAAATTTCTCTCAAGTGGATCCCGATTGATGTAAGATCCTGTTAACCATCATACAGTCTCATGCATAGTAGAATACAGGGAGGAATTTAGCGGTCTGAGGCACGTTTCAAGTCCTGTATTTCCTCGGTAGTCTAAACAACGTTTGTAGTACGCTGGCATCTGCTAGCGGCCAAAGCCCACTGCGCCTGCGTGACCATAGCTGGGACAGAAACTTTTGGGGAAGAGTCAACCCACAGAGGTCACTTCCACCCGGTTAGGTCGAACTGAGGGTATAGAGTTGAGGAGGGGGGTGGGGGCTGTACATACGTCATTATACCCTAGTGTTATGGTCAATGGAGGGAGTGGGTAGGAAGTCCGATCTGTTTTTGCGTACACACTTGTAAATGTAAAATGGCAACTGCTGACCTGAACGCATACGTCCGTCAATCAGCTGATCTTCAGACAACTCCGTGATACCATCAAACGTATATACATGAAACCGGCTTCTCGCGCAGTAAAGCTGACTTTAGGCGGTAACACTGGCTACAAAGTACTCCGCAACCTTTCACAGGAAAAGTTCTTCACAAATGGTCAAATCAGGTTCTTACATGAATGGAGGAATGTTCACAGAGAACGGCCAGACCTAGGAATTATTTTGCCAAGCGTTTGTATGGACCTTTGTGGTGATGTTTGTTTTCAGCAAAGGCAGTTTTCGCGGCGAAAGTTGAGGGATGCGAAAGTTAACGAAGTTTTGCCGATTGCTTCAAGTATTCCAGGGAAAGCTGCTCGTTATTAGAGAGTAATCGCTTCTGTTTGATGTGTGATCTGTATAAGAAAGGTCGTAATTAGTTTGTCGAAAGAATGCGCTACGAGAGCATCTTACGAGAGGCAGAAACTAAAAGGCTGAGGGAAAGAGAAAAAAATTTCGGTTTCTGTCAGGAAACGGCGAAAAAGTGATTTAAACAGTAAAAATAATACCGTAAATGTAGTTTTGCGCGGGTTACACAGGTGTTCGTTCAGGATTTCAGATTTCAAGATTTGTAGTGTGAATTTTTCAGTTTTTTCATCCGGGACGCCTTATCTGAAATGTCTTTATAAAAAATTGGATAAAATGGGCATTCACTAAAGGAAAAAAAAGCATGTCATAACTCTGTGTTGATATGGAAGACAACAAAGATGTCTCCAATAATCGATTGGAAATTAAGATTTATAGGTCAGTGGTTGTTCAAGGCCTTAGCAGTACTTATTTAATGTCGCTATGCTCTGTATTTAGTAAATGGTATATCTACCAAGCGGGACGGGGGAAGGGGTGGCTGGTGCTGAGAATGCTGCAACTACGGGCCCCTTAGAACCTTGTTTCTTAGCCAGGTGCCCGTAATTCATCATTCATGGTCACATCGACCCGCTAACCTTTAACAATTTTTTGCTTCGGCCTGTTACGTTAAACATTTAATAAAATAGTCACGAGTTCCCGCAAACGTAAACTGCCCGCATTGTGAGAAAAAATTAGGTAAGCAAGTGAACATGGCTGGATTAATGTGCCTGCATGACGCCGAAGTAGCTCACTTTATGTGCCGATGAGGTACCGAATAAAAACGATTATTGTGCAAATGAACAGCATAAATTTTGGACTGACGTGTAAATGACCAATGACTGCACCGAATCAAAAGGAGTATGGCATGAAACGAGCAAATAGGAGGAAAAAATCGGGTCGAGTTCACAACAAACGTATTAGTGACGCAACTACGGAATTATGGGTATTATTGTTGCAGTGTTCCATAGTTGAAGAACAATAACTGATTGATGGTAGATAAACAAACTTTGCTTTCTGCGTGGTTTGGGAAGAGAAAACTAGTAAAATTATGTACAGAAGCACTACATTTCGTATTTCTGATTGTTTGTAAATAAAAGTCTGATGAATATTACGTAACATAAATTCTGATTTTTCTGTTAGGGCGTTTACATAAGCACAGAAACGTAATACCAAGACAAAAAGATGTGAAGAAACAAATAAAACCTTATTTTAACCTTATTTTAAGGCGGATTGTTATTAAACGTGAATCGAAATTCCGATTTTTCTTTTAATCTTCCTGCCATTTTTAGATAGAGTACGCCTGTTTGAAATCTGAATTGATATATTGATATAAAAAAAAGGCTAGTTGAAGTGCGAAAACCAGTTTCTTTACGTCAAAGAACAGCCTTGTGAAGAAGTATCCTCAATGGCTAAATTTTACTTGTCTGATTGCGTTTATTGTTTTTTTTTTTTCTTTAGCAGAAATTATCTGTTTGAGCAGTAAAAGTATATGACTTTTTTTTTAGTCCAAACAAATGGTCGCTTTGAACAAAGGCCGTTGTAATGGTCCTATATGAATGCCTGTATGTGAAAATGGACTTTCGGCGGGTGAGACCAAAGCCACAGGACTTAAAAAAACTTTCAACGTTAATATACTTGCAGAGGCCATACTTTGTTGGACTTTCAGAATCACCCGTCATGATTAAAGGTGAATGTTCCAAACATAAGAAAGGAATTTTCAAAGATTTTTTTCTCAAGGTTAAAAAAAATTATGCGAGCTTTGTTTCAGATGTGGATAATGCGAGTTCGTGGTCGTTAGGAACACATCAAAAGGCCCTGTCTTCAATGGCTTTGCACCATAAGTAATTAGAAGACCAGTTTTTTTCTCAAATAAGTTGCTGAAACGGCATTGAATGTTGAAATCAGAGGATTAAAATAAAAGTAAATTAGATAGCAAATCGAAAATAAACTGCTGTGATGAAACTAAAAAGAGAAAAAAAAGGGGTTGATCGAAGGATAAGTTGCAACGAAGAAACTGAAACAAATGGTTTTATATTTTTGCATCGTAGTGTGATAAATTAATAACAACATTTGCCGAGATTTTCTTGCCGAAAATTGGCTAAAAAATGGATAATATAAAGTATCGGGAGCTAGGAAGGCCTGGTTGTGTTGGAAAGGAGAAAAATCAGGACTACACAACACTTCTTGGTAAAATGTTGGGCAAAAACTTCTATTGTTTTGGTGGAATGGGATACAACTTTAATTGTCTGGATCTTGAAGTCTATGAGGTAATTGCTCGATTCTTTGTGATATTGGTGTTATTGAAAAAAAAAACGAGAACCTGTTTCTCAAATCTGAAATATTAAAAACTTGGCAAAAAAAAAATAATGCTTTTTTAAAAATCACTTTCTCCTTTCGAGTAGAATTTTTAAACTTTTCAGCCTGATTTTGATTTGTTTTTTCTTTACAGACATGGAAGGTTTTTTTCAGATTCTGAAATCTTTCCAGAAAAAGAAAAACACGTAGCTTTGCTATTTACTCTCCACCTCAATGAAACGGCACCCCCGACTATCACAAAAAATAGGGCATAACTGAAGTTGATAAATTATAGGGACAGTCAGTGTATTAAAAAAAGTGACCGTTTAAGATTTTGCATCCATGCATCGTTCTTAAAAAACCAACACGAGCATTTCTTAGTGCTCAGCCTTCACCTTATGCAATTGAGTAATGCACACAGTGTAGCTGTTGGCAGATGCGAGAGGCTTGTGCGCAAATGCTGCTGCAGACCTCACGCGTTTCATTTCTTGATAAAAATAACTCGTTTTGCTTCATGTTTTGATCAGGAAAATGAAAACAAAGGCGAAAACAAAAAGCGAGGTGCACAACTTTAGATCAAGTACTGCACAAATGTGGGAGTGTTAGAGCTAGTATGGTCAGAAGAGTAGTGAAGACAAAATGACGAGCCAGTAAAAAGAAGGGAAAAAAGGTCCGAAACACTGGCACCGTACAACTTCAATATGCGCTGAAATATCTTTAAGTGGGCGAGGATATTCAAAAAATATATTACAACATCATTTGGACGTTGTTGTAGACAAAGAGAATGCATGTCACAATATTGTTACTTCCAGATTGAACAACATTTGATAAAGTCTCTGATAGCCCGTCTTTAAAAAAAGTACACTGGACTTACTACATTTTATGTTGCTGATTTTCTTAATGTTTGCTGACCAAGTATCCGTTGATATTGTGTTGCCTTGTCACCACCCTTTGGTTCGCCACACTCATCTTTCCTTTGATTCAGCTCTAGGCCTATCTGTTGTTGTAATTGCCTTGGAAGGTCAAGGCCGATTAATCGGTCTCTTGTATCTTGTTTTGTTCCAGTCAAACAACGGTCTTATGTAGTATCAGTGAAAGGTAATTGTCATGAAAATCAATTCTAGTCGTAAGTGAACCGCAGAAACTTTCCACAAATTCAGTTTGCTGTTTAAAGCATTCACTGGGCCATCGGCTGTAGCTCTGTACGGGTGCATTTTTTGTTGAGAATGGGGTTTTTTAGATGTAACAAATATTGCGAGGATGACTGGTGAATTAGGCATGGTCCGATCTGTCTTCTTGGTGGGTTCGAACCTGGAACAACGGATGTCAGACAACTCACCCAAAAAACCAACTCACCCAAAAACCAACTCACCCAAAACATGACCAACTCACCCAAAACCTTTGGACGACTCACCCAAAAGTTTTGGATGACTCACCCAAAGCCCTTAGACGACTCACCCAATTTTACAAAACCGTTAAACGCTGTGAAATGTTTACAAGAGACTTTTAAAAATATTTATTTAAGTAAAATATTCGTTTATTAAAGTGTGTAACTACATATCAGTACAGATCTCAGATGCATTTAATACGAGCAAAGTTAGTTTATTCAGTCATAATGTCATTCGATGCGCGACTCCGGAAAAATCTCATTAGTATGCCAACAAATATGAGGCCCTCTGGCTGAACGACCCCGGGAATCACTAATAAGCTGTTCACCTCAGGAGTTAAGGGACTCCGAGCTGAACAGTGGTGACAGGCCATTGCTTAGTTAATTGCACTTTATAATTACATAGTTACTTTTCAGCTTCTGTGTGTCGCACTATTGGGATTAACACGAGCGACTCCGAGCGATTTGCATTTGGCCAAAATTGTAATAAATATCTGTTCACCGAAAATTATACAAGTTTAATTATCGAAAGAAAAACGCTGACTTATTTGCGGTTAAATAATAAAATATTTTTTGGGTGAGTCGTCCAAGACTTTGGGTGAGTCGTCCAAAATTATTGGGTGAGTTGTCCAAAATTTTGGGTGAGTCGTCCAAGATTTTGGGTGAGTTGTCCAAGGATTTTTTGGGTGAGTTGGTTTTTGGGTGAGTTGTCTTGCTCCCGGAACAACGACTTACCGACCAGCCATTAAAAAATTAATCAATATCAAAGTCAATTTCTAATAATATGGAATAAAATAAATGTTTTAAAAACTATCTCGCTCCTATAAACAAATCTTATGCATCAGAAAGAGGCAACAGTTAAGGAATTATGGGTTAACGGAGTAAAATCGGATGAACGACCATGCATTTTGTATTTACTATTTAGTGTTATTTTTCTAACGTATTTGAGCATTCCGTGCGTTTTCAAGTTAACGTCAAAACTATATGAAAGTGAAGTCAAAAACGAAAAAATAACCTAATACTTGTTGATCGATTTCATTACAGGATGAAAGAGTGAGGTTCCCTGGAAATCAGGGAATTCAGGGACCAATGAGTCGGCATTTTCCAGTCAGGGAAAACTCAGGGAATTTAGAAATTCCGGCAAATCTCAGGGAAAACTCAGGGAATTTAATTTTGGGAAAATTCCAGGTTTTTTGCAGGGTATTTCCACGTAATTGTTTTCTTTTACAAAATTAGATAGATCTAGTAAGAATTTGTGGAACGTAGTTTTCTAAGCGTTGAAGAGAAGTAGTGGGATACGGAGTCGACGACTATAGTTTTTGTTTCTGTCATGTTACATCGTCGTTTTCCTGAATATATTATATTGCCGATGGCCACTACCTTTTAGCATATATACATTTCTTGGAGATGACCTTTTGAATCATGTCAAAATTCATTGCATGGAAAACCTCTGGAAAACTCCATGTGATTCCCGGTGGCCACCCTGCACTAGGTCGCTTATTCTCGTTCGGGATCAAAGACTGAAAATAAGGGTTAAAAAGTGGTACTTTCTGGAGTTTTTACTATATTGCCCGCATTGAAAACTGTTTTTAAAACATCAACTACCTGTGCGCGGTACACATTGACTTCTAAAAAAAGAAAAAAATTGTCATAACAAAAAAAAGAAAAAGAAAAAACGAGCATTTGTCTGACTGGGAACACAAGTCGTAGTGACCCGAAGCGATACATTCATTGGCCGGTATGAAGCCGCTTTAAACAGTAACCAACTTTTTTATGAGAGGTTGTCTCCTGTTACATGTGCCCGTAGACAGGATGCTCTTGTATTATTTCGCTACATGTCTTGATGTTGGTATTTGGTCTCTCTGCTCTCTCTCTCCATCGGATACGGTAAAATGCGACTGCATTGACATACGTATTAGCACTAGCTACTGAAAGGATTTTCGCTGATTGTATCGCAAATTCTCCCTTATTTGAGAGATATTGCGTGGATACCTACTCGCTCCCTTTTACCATAAGTGGTTTTACGGGACGATAATAGAACAAGAAGCGTCGTGATTTACCATTGTACCATTGAGATGAACTGCAGTACCGTCTGTAATTTGCTTGTGATTGGATAAATGTTTTGAATATCCCGCGGTGATGATCTGTTTCTGGCGATGGATGTACATTCATATTCTGAATTTTAAAGATCTGTATATATAGTTGTACATTGAATTTTTGGGGAGAATTTACCTGTTCAAAAATGCGTCTGAAAGGATCAAAATCGGCGGATATGCTGTGCTGTATGGTAGGTACAAAAAGGTCAACTGGACGGTTGTCACGTGAGCATAACTTGGCGGGAGAACAGATATCGGTTGGTTGCGATAATGTCGTAGATGCGTTGTTGTCCATCAGCCAACCTCTACAGCGGTCTGCTGTATATAACAATTTTTTACTGCGCAGACTACTGGGGATTCCACGAAAATTGTACTCATAAGGAAAGAAATATTTTTTTTAATGTTCATCTATTCTTTTATACAATAACAGATAGATCTGCTCAGTGGTCAACAGTTCTATTATATTACAACGGTCGTAGATGTAGTTTTTTGCTCGCTTTAGGGAACATCAATTTGTAAGCGAACACAGTCCCACACTGTCCGAAGAACACGTTCCCCCATATTTCCGGAGAAAATGTACCCACCCATCGTGGAGAACACGTTCCCACGTTTCCAGAGAACACTTTCCCACGTTTCCGGAGAACATGTTCCCACGCATCCTAGAGAACACGTTCCCAGGTTTCCAGAGAACACGTTCCCACACATCCTGGAAAACACGTTCCCACGTTTCCAGAGAACACTTTCCCACGTTTCTGGAGAACATGTTCCCACGCATCCTAGAGAACACGTTCCCAGGTTTCCAGAGAACACGTTCCCACACATCCTGGAAAACACGTTCCCACGTTTCCAGAGAACACTTTCCCACGTTTCTGGAGAACATGTTCCCACGCATCCTAGAGAACACGTTCCCACGTTTCCAGAGAACACGTTCCCACACGCCCTGGAGAACACGTTCCCACGTTTCCAGAGAACACTTTCCCACGTTTCCAGAGAACACGTTCCCACACACCCTGGAGAACACGTTCCCACGTTTCCAGAGAATACGTTCCCACACACTTTCGGAAAACGGCGTTCCCACAGTTATGGTGAACACGTTTCCACACTTCTGGAAAACATGTTACCATATTTCGTAGAGAATACGTTCCCACACTCAATAAAAACATGTTCCAACACTTCCGGAGAACATGTTCCAACACTTCCGGAGAACACGTTTCCACCCTTCCTGAGAACAGGTTGTCGCACTTTCCGGAGAAACTTTCAATCGGTTCTGACACAGCCCAGCAAGTCCTGAGCTCTTCATTCAGCACTACATGTGTGGGTGTGGGGTGTGTGTCTTTAGCACTGCATTCGATTAATATTCGGCAATATTAAACAGTATCTTTTGTCTAAGACTTAAAGAAAATTGATCCGAAGACCACCATAGCCTGTAAACAAAGTCGTGTTGGGCCAGGATGCGAGGACTGCTGCCAAAAGGATGATGTTTCATATTGAAAATGGGCTGAGACACGCGTAATAAAATAAAACGCGGCAAATATTTCCTATGCAAAAACTGCTGGCAATATTAAAAGCCCGAATCTCTGTTTGGTGTGTTTTTCTTCGTTTTTGTGTCACTTCTATTAAACGGGGATTGCTAAACTGGCACATTCTATGCTCAAGAGCTGCAGGCAGGAGCTAGTGATGCTTTCCGTGTGTACCTAGCCGCCCAGGGGCCTCAACACAGGAAGTTACATTAATAATTGATAAATTTAAAAGCAGAAAGCCCCTCGGTTGCAGTGAACTAACACTGTTACGGGAATTAGAAAGTGATAGCGCTGTGAAATGCGAGAAAAGTAGAGAGTGACCACCTGAGTCTGATATCCCATTTGAGACTAACTGTCCATTTTGAAGTGCTACCAGAGATTTTGGTGTTGAAATTAACACAAATGAACGAAGGTAAAGCTACGAGATAAGTCGGGCTATCAGGTGGCTTCAAGAGACGCTGAGACGAGTATGAGTAGTGATTCTGTCTCCTGCTAGACCGTCGCTTCGTTTGCTGCATTCTGTTCATGTTTTAACTTGTCGCTCGCCGATACAAGCGATTGGTGTTCACCTGAAAATAGGCCAGTGCTGCCCCATTGCTGGCCTTGAAAAAATAAAAAATAAACACCCATTTTTCTCACCGGTCCCTTAGTGCCGTGCACATTTGCCCCTGTTAGGTGAGAATTCTGTGAGACGCCAACGACCTCGTCGTTATTGTGTGTGCTACTCCATTTGTCAGAAAGAAAAAATCAAGCCTCATGGCAGTGATGTTCATAAGTCAACCTTATTCCCACTTGGCATTGAAAATGCCAAATGGGGATGGATTGCCTCGAATTCTTCACCTATTTTTCCTTTTTTTTCTCGCTTTTTTTTAATTTTTTTTCTTCTTCCGCCGAATCGGTTTCCAGACATCTCCTCCGAGACCGCTGAAGCTAGACCAACCAAACTTGGCACATGTATGGAGGGTCATCTGAAGTGGTGCACCTGATAAAAATTTTTGACCTTGACCTTACTGGTCAAGGTCAAATCGCGAAAAAGTTCAAACGGTTTTCTGACAATTACTGCAAGGCCGTTGAAGCTAGAAAAGCCAAACTTGGCATATATATAAAGGGCGATGTGATCTAAAGCAACCAATAAAAATTTTTGACCTTGACCCTGACCATGACCTTGAAATTGCGAAAAATGTTATTTAAGAAAAACAATGAGTTATCTCGAAAACGTCCGAGACCACTGAAGCTAAACCAACCAAACTTGGCACATATATGGAGGATCATCGAAAGTGGTGCACCTAATAAAAATTTTTGACCTTGACTTTACTGGTCAAGGTCAAATCGCGAAAAAGGTCAAACGGTTTTCAGACAATTACTGCAAGGCCGTTGAAGCTAGAAAAGCCAAACTTGGCACATATATAAAGAGCGATGCGATCTAAAGCAACCGATAAAAATTTTTGACCTTGACCTTGACCATGACCTTGAAATGGCGAAAAAACGTTATTTAAGAAAAACAATGAGTTATCTCGAAAACGGAAAGAGATAGAGCAATTCTGACCACATTTTCGACCTCCACCCCCTATACGACGATACTTAAGGTATAACTTCCGGTGTCCTTGACCTCCAGTTCACGTTCGAACCCCAAACCGGAAGTTGGCCTTTATCTGGAAAACGGTAAGAGATAGAGCAATTTTGACCTCATTTTCGACCTCTACCCCCTATACGACGATACGTAAGGTATAACTTCCGGTGTTTTTGACCTCCATGTCACTTTCGAGCCCCAAACCGGAAGTTGGCGGGGGATGGGCGTATGATTTTATTATCGCACTTCTCTATAATTCAGAGACGATTATATATATATCATATTGCTGTCATCGTAGGTAAGTCCTTTTCTATGCTGTACTGACTCGGAAATCCCTCCCTCCCTCCCTTCCCTCCCTCCCTCCCTCCCTCCCTCCCTCCCTCCCTCCCTCCCTCCCTCCCTCCCTCCCTCCCTCCCTCCCTCCCTCCCTCTCGCTAACGTGATTATGCAGTTCCACAATGTTATCATATCGTTTACGATCCCAAGCATTGAGGGAAATCAAAAATACCTTTCCTCTCTTTATCTCAGTGTGACATTATTTATGGCGGCTTTTGGTACATTTCGTCGACATTAATTGCCCAAATGCAACAAATATTGGATGGTGATGGTGGTTGTTAAGAGGGGGTGTGGGAGGTTGGTGTGTTAGATTTCTTTTCCCTTATCGTCCTTCAAGTTTTACATATCCTGTGTGTGTTTTTTTTTTCGTGTGTTTCTGCTGCATTTTTTGGAGTAGTCTTGCTTTTCCTATGCGCTATTTTATGTACAGTATCAATTCTACATCATCCAAGTTTGGATCTCTCTCCCTCTCCCTCTCTCTCTGTCTCTCTCTCTGTCTCTCTCTCTCTCTCTCTCTCTCTCTCTCTCTCTCTCTCTCTCTCTCTCTCTCTCTCTCTCTCTATATATATATATATATATATATATATATATATATATATATATATATATATTAATCACAGGATGCACACACACACACGCACACACACACACATATATATATATATATATATATATATATATATATATATATATATATATATATATATATATATATATATTATATATGTGTGTGTGGCTGCATCCTGTGATTAAGTGATTTATTCTACTATATGATAAACATTTTTGGTGTGCGTATGATTTTATTCCCACTTGGTATTAAAATTACCAAATGGTGATGGATTGCCTTGAATTCTTCACCTATTTTTTTCTCCCTTTTTTTCTTTTTCCGCCGAATCGGTTTCCAGACATCTCCTCCGAGACCGCTGAAGCTAAACCAACCAAACTTTTCACATGTATGGAGGGTCATCTGAAGTGGTGCACCTGATAAAAATTTTTGACCTTGACCTTACTGGTCAAGGTCAAATCATGAAAAAGGTCAGTCGGTTTCCAGACATCTACAGCAAGGCCATTGAAGCTAGAAAAGCCAAACTTGGCACATATATAAAGGGCGATGTGATCTGAAGTAGCCGGTAAAAGTTTTTGACCTTGACCTTGAAATCGCGAAAAACGCTTTTTAAGAAAAACAATGATTTATCTCGAAAACGGTAAGAGATAGAGCAATTCTGACCTCATTTTCGACCTCCACACCCTATACGACGATACTTAAGGTATAACTTCCGGTGTCCTTGACCTCCAGGTCATTTTCGAGCCCCAAACCGGAAGCTGGCCTTTATCTCGAAAACGGAAAGAGATAGAGCAATTCTGACCACATTTTCGACCTCTACCCCCTATACGACGATACGTAAGGTATAACTTCCGGTGTCCTTGACCTCCATGTCACTTTCGAGCCCCAAACCGGAAGTTGGCCTTAATCTCGAAAGCGGTAAGAGGTAGAGCAAATTTTTGGCCTTGACCTTACCGGTATAGTTAGTAGCATTTAGGAGGATATTCTACATTCAGACATGTGAAAATTGTTAACAAACTGCAATATCATCTACCTTCCGTTTAAAGTTATCATTCCAAGTGGGGCTAATTCGCTGTGCGAATTTCGGTCTAGTTTGGAGAGCGTTTATTCTGTTCGATGCAATATTGGCGCTTTCTTGTCTTGATCCTTCCAAAGGCAGCACAACGCCTATTTCAGCCAGGGCCTGCACAATACAGGACTATTAAAAAGAGAAGGCATGCGTCGTCTGCGGGCCTTTTGACCCTCATCTCCACGGGGAGTGAAATTTTGTATATACACAGCGCTTTATCAACCCTCAGATCTGTTCAGTTTCACTTTCACTTTATTCAGGAATTGAAAAGTTTTGGTACATGAACAACATGGGTCTTTTGAAAAAAAGGAAACAGCAAAAAATACAGCAGCAACTGACATGTGCTTCGAAACAGAGGCTAAAAGTTCTTCCCATTTTGTCGAGGACCTCCTGTGCCAGTTTCTCAACGAGTTGTACAAATAGTAACACCAGGGTTGAGACATCGTAAAATTTTCTGGGCGCCCGGGGGGCGACCAACTTTAAGAACTTAGTCGCCCGGCAGAAAAGTAAGTCGCCCAGCGCAATTTTTTGCAAAATTTGTCTAGCCCGCCTCACATAAAAAACAACAACAAATAGGTGTCTTAAGTATCCATAATTTGTAGTTATTTGAAATTTATTTCAAATGTGAAAATCTCCCTGAAAGCAAAATTTATACAAAAGTCATTTTCATGTAAAATGGTGTTTAAAATAATCAACAGTATTTACCTGAAAATACTCAGAAAAAAGTTAGTCGCCACTCGGGCAACCAACTCGAAAAAGTTGGTCGCCCGAGCCAAAAGTTGGTCCGCACGGGCGACCGGGCGACTGCAAAATCTCAACCCTGCACACTTCTCGTATTGTGATCATATAGTGATAAAAAAAAATAGCAACTGTTGTTTCTGGCTATTATATTTCTGATATTTTTATCGGGATTTTTTTATTGCCTGATATTACGGAGATTAAGCGTGCTCCTTCTTTCAAACCGAAATATATGAGGCGTGTGTGCCCCCCCCCCGATTTGGAAATCATAGCTTGCACCCCAGCTGCCCATATTTACATATGGTGCACCAGAACGCATCGCGGCGCGCCACTCTTCCGCCTTGCATAGAAACTGTCTGCAGGCATACGGCGTTTCAGGTTGGGACTTGAGACGCAACTGGCGCGACAAGGAGCAAATTAGTTTTGAGCCGTGTACATTGGATTGTAAAACGATATACATACATCGTATTTTCATTCCAAGATATTTAAGGGGCCACACTATTTCTATATGTCCGAGAAAGTACATTAATAATCGTAGCGTGCAAAAATGACCAGTTCTGCATTTAAATTGCGCCAATGATTTCAAGAGAAACATTATGGCATTTAAATGTTTGGCGTAAAAATATTGTATATTGAAATACGGACAATTTCGTGAGCTGTTGGGACTGAGAAGCATCTGTGGAATGCTTTTACTTTGCTTCGGTGTAAGGACGTCTGCAAATTACCTGTGGCATGGATAGCGATATCGTATGGAGTTTGGTTACAAAAATGAATTTTTACAAAGTGGTTGGTTTGTTGCAGATGTCGGAAGGGAAGAAGACGGAAATTCTACTTCTCGATGAACGACGCTTAGAAATACTTACACAGGTTCGAACAAAATGTTGTTAAAAAATAGTAAATAAATATATAAATAAATAAATAAAAATACATGAATGATCAATAAATAAAAACCGACCGCTGGACTTGAGATACGGTAATTGGAAGCGAGGTATTGAGGTGATTTCTTATTGTGATATTTCTCAAAAGTGCGGAGTTGATTAAACTGATGTAAAATTAGACGGCTGCTTTTAGAGCTATGGTTTTTGTTTTTCTCTGTTAAAAATATCTCGCTGCAACCTACTAAAATACGGCTTGGGTTTCATTTATTAATTAAAGGGCTGCAAAAATTGGCAGTGAAATATTTTTTTCTAATTTCATAATTTCATTATTTTTTAATAAAGTCTTGTTTGCATTGCAGCCCAAACTATATGCTGGGGAACTGTTGGATCTCGTTGCTTCACACTTTAATCTCAAAGAAAAAGAATACTTCGGCCTCGCATACAAAGATGAAACGTATGTATATATCTATGACCTTTCTTACTTTGTTCCATTTCGTTGTTCCGAAAAAAACACGCCTTAAAAAAAAAATTGTCAGTTTGGCTTGGAGAGCAGATTGTTTCCAAAAGTATCTTACTGGTGCATTGTGGAAACGAGCTTTATCTTCACAAAGCACTCGTGCGCCACATGTACACATCCAGTGGCATGTGACGACGGATCATCCCGTTTGACGTTATGGCGGTATGTAACAACGACTTATGTTTTTTTTTCATTGTGTACGTGTAAAGCCAGAATTTCAGAAGCAGCCTCTCTTTCAAAATAGGTTAATCACTAATTTGCAATGCTCGTAGCCTGTTCAGTATTTGATGAAAATATTGTTCCGAAATAAAGTGGAAACTGTATTCCAATGCAGGCACCGCTATAGAGACTTGTGTTCAGAAACAATTATTAAAACGAAAAATAAACAGTTTTATTTGATTACGTTGCTTATGTGTATAAAAACCAGTGCTCGAGCGGTGTCGTTTTTATCACACGGCCTCTTGTTTGTTGATGAGTTTCATTGAAATTTTGGGTGATTTTAACCGCAAGTAACTTCCGGGAACCGCACCTAAAATAACACCGCACACGCGTTGTTTAATCTAACTTTTTATGTCTGAAAAAATAACGTCAATACTGAAATATCATGTTTGTGTGGCGTCACGTGAAGCGGCCTGAAAGCTCATGAGTTTTGTATAAGTTGTGTTTGCAAATATCCTCATTTATTGAATAAAATAATCAGAGTATATACCTCTGCATATACTCCTTATTAATTGGGTCACATATTTTGTGTGCGCAAAATGCCAGTCAAAAGAAGCAGTTTGTTTGCTTGCCAAAGAAAAACCTTGCTAAGTCGGTATACAACCTTACTTCTGAATAAATTTAAATATCTTTGAATATCTGTATGCTAATATTGAAACATTCCGTGTGCATTTTCCTCTAAACTATACTTTTCTTACACTACAAAAATCGGACACGGAAAAGTTTGAACGGTAATAATAAAAATGTTTGTTTGCAGGGGACATTTCCACTGGTTACAGTTGGACAGGCGGGTGCTGGAACATGAATTCCCGACGAAAAAGTCCAATGATCTTGTTCTTTATTTTGCTGTTCGGTTAGTATTATACAAACCCCCATCTAAACACGAGGTTAGCCCAAGACGGTGGGACGGGGGTGGAGGAGGGGTGGCATGCAACTTTTTCAGCTGATGATGGTGATATATCAAAATGTCATTGCTGGATTTTATACAAGGTATCGACAATGATTGTGATCGTTTTTAGCAGTGGAGACCCCCGCAATAAATATTTACAAGTTATTGAAGTTAAAAAGTATAGACTCATTTTGGTTTACATGTAACTCTGTATGTAACGGCGAATCCTTGTTGAGGTGACGTCTGCTCTGTCACATAGGTTCTTCATTGAAAGCATCAGCTACCTCCGCGACAGTGCCACCATAGAGCTGTTCTTTCTCCAAGCAAAACACTCGCTCTATAAAGTAAGTTCTTTGGTGAATTTAAACATTTTAAAGAATAACGTAGTGATATAATTAACACACGTGACTAGATTTCAAGTGGAGGTCACGTGTGTTTGTTTTGGGTTTTCCCTTTGCCTTGTTACCGATAATGCAGTCTTATTGATTTAAAATGCCTTGTAAATTAAAACCTGTCGTTTTGCTGCTGTGGTTTAAAATCAGTGGTTTTTCAGAATGCTTGTGGCAGCATGCAAGATAAATGCATTTTATCTTGAATCATTATTAGAATTATATTTGTAAATTTGCTTATCATCAGAGACCTATGTGTACTCAAGGTAGATAACTTTAACTTCCAAAACAACTTTTTAGAGTAAAATTTTTGAGAGAGAACTGCGTATTCAGAATTAAATTTAAAGACCAACTTACCATCGTAATCCGAGCTGACCTTAAGCTGTCTTGTTCACAATGATCAGTACCGTTTTACTTCAAAGTCCAAATTATTCAAATAGGTCCCTTGCTTCATAGAAAGTTAAATCTGAGAGGAAACTTGCGGGATAAAAATAATCATGAGGTAGACCAAAAAGAAAACTAATTTACGAACATTGTGTGTTGAAGACTTCATAGACCTTTAAAGAAAATGTGGTGTTGTCACATAAGAGGTTTATTTTATTTAATATCTAAGCCCAGTTTATTTTGTTACGTTTCGCGCTTGTATGGGGTTCAGCATTATTATACTTGTAGTTTATGTTTTCGGCTGTCGTTATGCCCCAACTTTATTTTAATATTTTCGGAGCAACACGTTTAGAATATGTAGATATCAGGCCTTGCCATACTGGGTGTGTCATTTTGAAACGCTCAGGTTTAGTGAAAACTGATCACATTTCTCGCATTTTCGACCCCCCCCCCCCCCTCCCCCCATTTTGCGCTGCCATGCGCAGCCAGGTACGGCTATTCTGACGTATCGAGTGTGCAGCTGCGGTGTTGTGACCAACTAAGGTATTCTTACGCATCCCATGACCAGCTACAGTGTTCTGACGCTTCACACATCACTAGCTGCAGCATTCGGAAGCGTTACGTGATCAGCTGCAGTTTTCTGAGGGGTTACGTGACCAGCTGAAGTATTTGGTCACGTCACGTCCCCAGCTCTAGTATTCGCGCACGTCACATGACCAGCTGCAGTATTCGAAAGTTCACATCACCAGCTACAATATTATGGCTCATGTTGTAATTAAACATGTTCAGATGTGGTTAGTGAGTTGGAAATTTTTGAACTTTCCGGTGAATCCGGTTTAAGTGTAAAAACGAAAAAAAAAACAAAAAAAAAAAAACGTTTGGTAATTTTGCCAAATAGTGTTGTATTCAGTTTTTGCGGAAACTATTAAACTGCACTAAATATAGGTAATCTTTGTTGTAATTGTATAGCTGTGAATTCTGTTAACTTGACGCAAGCGGTGGTTGTTTCCAGTGTGCTCTATATGTAACAGTTAACGTCATTGGCTGTTGTGTGAAGCCATCTCCAAGCAGAGCAGGGCACTTGACATGTAAATGTGCAATAACATAATGACGAATTCTTTCAGGTAAATGGCCATAAGTGTAGTCAAATATTTGATTACCATGTTAATTATTACGTTGTACTTGAACATTTCGACATTCTTGCGCCCATTGTCGAAAGCCTTGGAATGGGTGCCGAAATGGAAGTTATCAGTTGATACCTTTTATACCCAGGTCTTCAAAGTTAAAGAAGGGGTATCTGTTTATTGGTTATATATTGTTATCATTCGATTGTCCTCGATATATCTCAATAGTAATACTTTTTTTCTGGAGACGTCGAGATATTTGTTATTGGAACAAATAGGCTAGATAAGGGCAGTTCTGGTATGTGCCATCTGGTGTCTTTGGCCCCCACTGCCTTTTGTGACCGTTATTCACGTGTGACGCTACAGTCGTCACTTGCTGTCGTGAACTTCCGCCGTGGGTGTGCTCTAATTTCGTAAATTTCCGGAACGGACTATTTTAAGGAGGCTATGCTGATTTCAGCGATGGATTTTTTTTTGTAAGCTGCACGGTTTTGGAGTTAAATATTTAAATTACGTTATTCATTGTTGGGTGTCATAAGTTTTGATGTTTTTGACTGTAGAGAATTATCACGTTTTAGCCAAGCGGAGAAGTGTAACATTTAGCATATTCGATATAACAACGTTTCACTCTACATGGTATTTTTCCTTACAAATATAGATCTCCTTTAAGGAGCTTTCCAATGAGACTTTACATAAGCACTGAAGGTTCGGTATAAGTATTTTCATGTTAGATATTGTTTTTTGTTGGAGACACTTCGTGTGACGCAAAATTAAGCCTAGAGGAATGCACAATAGATTATGTCAGATCCCTGCCAATATTCTGCGTAAAACTTATCTTTTAGTGTCTTAAGGCCAAGCCCAAAAAGTGACTTTCTCTTTGCTTAATGCCTCATTTATGCCAAAGAATCAAGTCACAGCACTTTCTGAGGTTCAGACGGTAAAATAGAGAAATGTGTTTTTGCCAAGCAACTTTGAAGACCCGGATAAAGCATAAAGGGTGGTTTTCCGGTTTCATGTTTCGTTTGATCAATTCATAATATGTGGGAATTTAAGTGGGCAGTGTTCTTGGGTGTTGAAAATGAAAAACGAGACACTCAGTGATTTTAACTATATGAAATCAGCTGTATTAGTTAACTGGAAGCTGGGCGAGAGAGAAAGAGAGAACAATTTGTAAATTCACACAGCCCCATATTACACGTATTATTTCTCTTCATTGAATTATTCTATAGGGTAATTGTTAGGTATGCGGTGAATTAAAGCATATTTTCCTTACAGCCACGAATGTCGTTGAAAATGCTATCAAGTGAATATTATCCTTTACCAAAATATGTTCTATAGAGTGGGGGATTTGCGCAGTTACTTCTAATATGCATAGTTTTCATTCATACTTAGTACACAACACAATATGTGTTGCATCAAATTGCATTGAAATACCTTTAGGAGGCCTCGGTATTGTTGTTGATTTTTTTACCGGTTTGAAAACTCGAAAGTGTTGCTGTTTGAATTAACAAAACTTACAATTGAAATACAGTATAGCGGTGTAATTGAAATGTCAATGCAAATAAAAGAGAATAGGATACTCGGAAATAAACGCTTTACATGCAGTTAGCGGGGTCACTAACTTACACCATTAGCATAATTTGACTCATGTTCGATTCATAAAGGATATATGAAAAAAAATGTGCTGTTTTGGGATCATTTGGATTAATGTGTTTTGAATTGATTCTTCATGAGATTGAATGTCGCGCTGCCATATTTTGACAAGGAAATGTTATGGTGTTGTAATCGTGCCTAAGAGGCGATGGTAGCGTATTTCATGGTGATTTCAATTCTTACAGGATACCAGAACTGGATAGTATGTGTATGGATAAAAATAGAAATAGAAAAGTACTGAATTACAGCTGCATTTACGCTAGGTCAAAGTAAAGTTGTGGAGAGCCTTTACGTAACGAGTATGAACTCGTTGTGCTGCTAATCTTGTGCTTTCAAATGAGATATTCGCTCAGGAGATCAGGTAGATAGTGAAATCTGATAACCTATAAATCCAAAATGTCGCGAGAGGAGTCGCTCGAACAACCACCACCGGTACCACCGCGCAGTTACAAACAGGCCACCACCAGAAGGCAACCAGCACCTAGTCCACAGACCTCATTCGTTGACCCATTAGAGCAGCCGGGAACTACTGCCATGTCCCCGTTTATCACCCAGGTATCGTCTGTTATCTCCCGGCCGTCACCAGCGCTGGAACCGGGAGAGCCTCCGCCCCTAAGCAGCAACGTTAGTGCCAAATACGTGATTGAAACTGAAAGGGTCGCTCATCCCCTGGCAACTGGAAATCAAACAAACCAGCCCAAAGCGGTATCAACTCAAATGGGCTCGTTTTCAAGACAGTCTGCTGTCCAACGCCAAAAGCGAAACCAGCCGATTAAGAAACGCCCGCTATATCTCAAGTCGACACCAGGTGTTGGTCAGTTGAAGTCACAGGTGCCGACGATTGTTCAGAGACATGCCTCTTTTCACCAGACTCAGTCACAGTCACTGCCCGTGGTTCATAAGAGATCTTCGTCGCAGGACAATGGGGTGTTAGTAAGTGATATGGACGTAAATATGAATGATTTTGGTCTTCAGGATGAAAATTCAGATATTGTTAGTAATTTAAAGAGTAAACATTCCTCTTTGGTTGGTGATAATTACGGGCATCTCGGCACCAGGAGAGTTAGTTCTCCACAGTTGAATCGTACGTTGGACATCTATAGTTCTCCACAAATCAACCGAAGATTCTCCGCACAGCTCCTTGCTAATCGCCAACCACTGGCCTTACACCAAAGTGATCCGCCCCGGGACCCGGCTCGCGATCGCTCCGCCTTAGCGAGTACTACTAATACAGTTTCCAGCAGGCGTAGAGTTAGTTCTCCGCATATTAATCGCAGTGTAGATCTCTATAGTTCACCGCAAATTAATCGTCGCTTTTCCACACAGTTTCCTCAGGAACCTGCCCAATCAGTCGACAGGTATAACCAGCAGCCACAATCCTCCAGTAATTTGGCGGCAAAGAAACGCCTGCCGATATTTCACAGTCGCTCATCGTCACACGACAGTCCTCTGATTGACTTCTCGCGAACTGGTCATGGGGATTTCAATTTTACGAACCACCCTTCTATTCCGGAACATGGACAAGCAACAGCTAACAATGATATGGCCGATTCCTCACGTTTCAAAAATAGTAAACCGTTATCTGATACCCAAACGGAATTACAACAAAATCGAGCACCACAAACTGACTTGGTCGATTCGCAAAATGTGTTGGAAATCGAACGTCCCGACACTACAGCCCCTTTGCAAGAGTCGCAATCGGTTGACGAAGCGACAAAATTGCTTGAAAATCCGCCGATTTATTTTTCTAGAGCCACTTCGCATAGGTATGCGAGAGACAACAAGAGCCTTGATCATTCAAATGTATCATTCGGCGATTCCGACGATGGCAAAGTTGAGAGTTCACAGAAACCGCAAACAGAGCAAATTGTTGTCAGCAAGCCGCTCGTGGCGCATAGTCGTTCCATGTCACATGACCGCTTGCATCCGGGGAAGAGGCTGAGAGGTGTCGGGATAGGCGAGTACTCGGCGAAGAGGCTGGAGCTACGGAGACGAGACTCGAGCCCGCAGCTGAGTTCATTGTCCCACGACGAGCAAGGTCTTAACAGTAGACGTCGCAGCTCGTCCGAAAGAAATCTGCCGCAGTTAATGGAACGATTAAGCGTTGAGGAACAGTTACATCATCCGACCTTTGTGCGTTCGCAAAGTGTGCGCGTCGGTAATGTCACCCGGATTAACCCGTTCTCGCGACATGCGAATCACACACAGAGCCTTAGGTTCGGTACACTGACGTCATCAGTACTGGCCAAACTACAACATAGCAGTGATGTCGGCCTGCTGGGCAAATTGGAAGAGACGAATAATGCTGAAATGTTTAACGTGTTGCAGGAGACTTTAGACTGTGAACCTGACACTGTGTTTGAGTTAGCTGCCTACGCACTGCAGGCGTCCGTCGGTGATTATACTGAGTAAGTATACCGTACCTATCACATATATCAGTGAAAAAAAGCATGTACAATAGTTCCCACTTGCAAGCATAGTTTGCAAATGGAAGTGCTTTGCAAAGAATTCCGGCCGTTTATTCCTTCCTTTTTTTTTTTCTTTTTTTTTTTTCGTCACGGAGGTTTCAAGAAAATTCCTCCTACGCTATTTGACGTAGGACGATGAAATTTGGCACAGAGATAGAGGGTGATGAGATGTCGTAAAATCCGCAAAATTTTTTGACCTTGACGTACAAGATCAAATTGAGGTCAAAATATTTTTTCAAAAACCTATTCCATCACGAAAAATTGCTGTAAATAGCGCTCAAATCCTTGTTTCAACACGTGTACGGTGTCAGTAGGCAGTAACATCATGGATGGAATCTCGATATTCAGTGTCAAGGTCAAGAGCATGTGACTTTTGTATATTGAATTCCGTTAGATAAAAATTGTCCATTATCTCAAAAACGGTTAGAGATAGAGCGATTTTGAGCTTATTTTCGACCGTTTGGGCCTAAACGACGTTACATAAGAGGAACCTCGGTGACCTTGACCTCCTCCGTAAAGGTCAAGGTCAAAAACCAGAAGTTGACCATCATCTCGAAAACGGTTAGAAATAGAGCGATTTTGAGCTTATTTTCGACCCTTTGGGCTTAAAAGACGTTATATAAGAGGTACCTCGGTGACCTTGACCTCCTCCGTCGTGGTCAAGGTCAAAAACGGGAAGTTTACCATTATATCGAAAACGGTTAGAGATAGAACGATTTTGAGCTTATTTTCGACCCTTTGGGCTTAAAAGACGTTATATAAGAGGTACCTCGGTGACCTTGACTTCCTCCGTAATGGTCAAGGTCAAAAACCGGAAGTTGACCATTATCTCGAAAACGGTTAGAGATAGAGCGATTTTGAGCCTATTTTCGACCCTTTGGGCTTAAAAGACGTTATATAAGAGGTACCTTGGTGACCTTGACCTCCTCTGTCAGCCTATTTTCGACCCTTTGGGCTTAAAAGACGTTATATAAGAGGTACCTTGGTGACCTTGACCTCCTCTGTCATGGTCAAAAACCGGAAGTTGACCATTATCTCGAAAACGGCTAGAGATAGAGCGATTTTGAGCTTATTTTCGACCCTTTGGGCTTAAAAGACGTTATATAAGAGGTACCTCGGTGACCTTGACCTCCTCCGTCATGGTTGTCCATTATCTCAAAAACGCTTAGAAAACTGAATTTGATTATTTGAGATTACATTATATTTACTTCGATGTCCTTGTTCATGGTAATAATTCGGAAGCTGACAATTATGTGGAAAGACTGAAAAATATGTCTTTGACCAGATAGATTGTGCCATTGCAAGTAGGTTTCATTTCGCTACGTGTAGCGAAATTCGGTCTAGTTACCTAGTAAACTCTTGATTTTATTAGCGAATCAGACTACTTTTCATTTTTTTTTGTGAGAACTTTAGCGATGTGAAATCAGAGTTCATAAATTTGTTGTGTTCCTTTTTTGCTTTTGAAACGGGTTTGTCATATCACATGGAGAATGACTTCACAGTCATCAGTTCTTCCCATTCATAACCTCAAAACAGTATGTATTCTTGGAATAATCGGCATTGTATTCATTAGCGGTTAACTTGTTAAGTGACGGAGATTGTTACATTTCTGTGAAAATCTCTTATCAGCACTTCCTTTGTGAATTCTGGCTTAACCACTGTATGTTACTCTAAACCCATCAAGTTGAGGTGTTTCTTGTCACGTACAGTATAAGCTTGTTCAAGTGACATTGCTGGGACCGAATTATGTCGTTATATCCGATATGTCTTCATAACCGATACTTTTCAACAGCAAACAGCTTAGCTGAGACCACAAACTTTTGTTGTTATAGCCGATTTAATTACACGAGGTTCGACTGTACTGTTATAACTAAATAATAATGAACTTGGTCTAAGCAATGCCTCATTTTCCGAAGACTCGAACCTGCACTGTTCATACAGACTCTCAAAGCCTAGAGCCGCCCCGAAACATCTGGTTAGATACGAAATGTAGTCGATCTGAGAGGTTTTTTTTTTTTTTACAAAGGTTCGCATTTACATTTTCGTGTTGTTCAAGTCTCATGGTGCGAAATGCGGGTTAACGAAATTAATGTGTGTTATCATAACCTGTAGTCACCTTGGACTGCAGTCATGAGTTTCCTCGTCATGGGGACTCATGCTTCTAAGACCTAATTTATCCCGTTTGCACAGATGAAACTGTGGCGTTCTGTGGTTAAAAACCAACAGAGAAGCAAAAACAAGGAAATAAGATTCCAGAGGATGCGAATGATCGCAGGCAAAGAAATTAACGTTCGTTCTGTGATAATTGGTAGGCGGTCCCTTTGTAAAAAATCGAACACTTAAGTGAAGTATGGAGTCCAGACGATCGTAAAGGAGACATGACGAATCGGCAAATAGGTGTTCATGATATGCTGAAGAATTACGGGCATTTGGGTCAGTTGATACTGAATCATACGTGCGAATGGTGAAGACGTAGCAGTGAATTTCCGAGCCTGAAATATGAAGAAAACATTCAAAACATCCGCTTAAAAACGCCCTCTTGCTCATGTAGTTCATTTAGGTGGCAATCGAGTTCACAGCTTTTTCACAAAAGGAAAACATTCAGAAAAACCAATGAACTTTTGAAAACTAGAATGAAGTGGATTGTGGGAATTTTAAGTTGATGAAAAAAAGACAGTAGTCAGAACTGAATTGTTCGCAGCTGCTCTTCCCTACTGAAGTTGCCCGGTAATTTCTGGTAAGAAGAAAATAAAATATTATATTACCATTTTTTATTATTTGTTTATTTTATGTTTTTGACAATCCACTGAAAATTTATGGCATTTTTGTAGCATACACTGATTCGTACCTAAAAAGGATTTCTTATGGGGGGTCACAGAGTCTGTGTCAAAAGAGTTCATTAGTTGAAATATTTTACCAGCTAAACATGCAATTTATCACACCTCCTACATTATTTCATGTTTATTTAACAGCTCTATGAACTGATTTTGACAAAGATTTATGTGGTAACAAAATGACAGTGTTATAATAGCACAAAACAACGCCAGATTTAATTCAAGATATGATTAAAATATCATCCTATTGTAATTTTAAACCAAGTTTGTATATATATAGTTTTTGTTTAAATGGGCATTGAACATTAGGTCTTAAAGAGACCCCATCAAAGACACTAAGGGAATGGGAAAGAAACTGCTTGGCCCCATTTGCTTGAAATTTAAAAAAAAAAAAAAACCTTGTCTATGACATACCTCGATTTACCCAGTGGTTCACTTTTATTTTCAACTTTGAATTCAGGAAAACTTCTGAAGCTTTTTTAGCTGTCATTCATTCCACTTTTTCCCAATTCAAGATACCACCCATGCCTGTATGGAAAAGGTTACGACCAGATAAACGTTATCGCCGCGCTGTCTAACCACTACCATTCTTCCGTGGTTTCTAATAATGTATAATTGAAGCATTTAAATTATAATGGATGGAATTTTCATTGGGCGCATCGTGCGTTTGCGCCGCATTTTACTGAGACCGATGAGGTAAGATCAACTGTTGATATGTGTGTTAATTTTCAAAGCAGTTAAGTAATTTCAAAGGGGGCAAGTCCTTGAATAGGTGTCCTATTCTGTTTCCAGTATGTTTTTAAATGAACAGATTATAATATAATCAATCAATAATTGCGTAAATTACACTCAGGAATTTTTTGAGAGCTGCAATGGAACTCTCAGTGAAACTCAAGGCGTTAAAAAAAAGTAGTTTTCTTCAAGTGACATTCTATCGGTCTATTTTTGGAGCCTCTACAAATAAATTTTTAAAGCTCCCATCATTTATTTTTGGACAGAGATCGGTACTGTTAGAATTAACACACAACTCGAGGTGGTTTTCCTACCCGGTCGAAACCCCTGCTTTGTTTCGCCCATTTTCCGAAGAGAATTGTATTTTAAAACGTTATCGACCCCTTTGTTTGTTTCCCTGGCTCCTTCGCCTATTTCATTTGGCATATTTAGTTCCCAATAGGCCAAGTTTCTGTAGTTTTGCATTTCTTTGAAAATATAAGCAAGCGTCAATTCTCAGATGTCAGGCTTTGAAAGTCCAAAGATCAGGGTAAGTGTGGCGGTTAGCACTTGAAACAAATGTAATATTTCAAACGTGTCAAATCGACCATGCAGTATCCAAGGTAATTCTCTCGAAGATAGTAGGTTTCAAACATTTGCAGGCCACTCCTTTCCGGTTTACTTTTTCCCACTTCTACAAATAAATGTCTTTAAAAAATGCAGCAAACATATCAATAAAGTGATAACCGAGGAAGGACATGGCCAACGTTATCTGTGTGTGAAGATGTGGAAAAACAATATTTTCCTGTTTCCAAGGGTTACAGGAAGGAAATGCCTTTCTGTTTAATTTGATTAACATCAAGCCTCGGGGTTCTTACGGTGTATAAAAGATGTCAGATTATTGCGCAAAATACATTTTCACGAAAGCCGTTCGGAGTTATCGAAACCAAAGAGCTCACTTGTTTCGGAATATTTAGTTGTGTGAACAGTTTTGCCCTTTGCGATGGAGTAAATTGTAAGTTATTTCACCTACGATGTACTAGTTTAGAGGGGTAAGGAAGGGGGGGGAGGTAGGATACTCCTACCTTTATTCAGGTGGGGGAAGGAGGGGTGCTTCATCCCCAGTCTCATCCAAAGAATTCGGGCCTAATTGTTAACTGAGAAGTTTGAGAACATGCATTTCGCTACCCAAGTATGATGCAGACTGTTAAATTCTACAACGCACTGGTTGTCAATGTCCGTGTATGTGACGTATGTGTATTTTTTATTTTTTTTTTTTTTTTTGCTTTCAGTGATGACGCGGCACGGAAGCACATGAAGAAGTTGCCTTTACTGCCAACACGTGTCTTACAGGAGCACCCTTCCATCTCATATTGGTTAGTGGGCTTTCTCACGGCTCTTATTATCGCCCACCAAATCTTGAAGTTTTATATGTCAAGTCGTCCTTATTTTATGCGGTTTGCTTGATTATAACGACGATGCTTTGGTTGGCTGGGGTTAGTAGGAAGAATATGGAAAAAAAACGGACATTATGGTCCTAGTGATATCCAATGTCGCTACGTCCAAAGCTGTTTTATTTAACGGTCTTTTTTCAAATGCAGTTTACAAAGAGCGATAATTTAAACTTTTGCCGTCTCTGTCGATGTTGTTACCCAGCGCTGTTATCAGTTTATCACAGAGTTTTGACACTTTTCAAGGATTCTTTTGGGCTTGCATATCCAATACAGTTACATAACTATTGCAACTTGGCGTTGTTGATAATTGGACAAACAATGCACTCGTGTATGTTGTCACTGTGACATCTCAACATAATGTATCAATGTACATCACAGTATACTTGAAATTCTTTCCAAGTGAAGAAGGTTGGCGGGAAAGGTTTTTCATGGACGGAAGAATGCTGCTAAGGAAATATTTTCATTCGGCAGTCAATTAAAAAAAATTCTCCTGAAAATGTGAAAGCAGAAAGCAGATGTAATTTCTGAAAAGTTCTCTAATGTTAGCAATGGACTTCCATGTATCATCTCATTTGTTTTTCTGATACACAAGGCGATACCTATCAGAAATGGTCTTAATATGACACTTACTGTATTTCGCAACTATGGCAGTATCCTGCGTAAACAATCATGTTTGTATTAAAGAGATTTGAAAAAGTATCAGTCTTTTATGAAGCGGTAAGCCATGAGAAATGTCAGCTGTAACGAAATGCCCAAACTGGAGTGATTATGAGTGGTTCTATTTTTTTTAAGTTATTCTCATTTCAGTTGTGAAAAAATATGATTTTTACCGAGGTGCAAATAAGCGTTATCTGTGCTGAAACTGGTGCTGATGAGAATGGTGTTGTTTCGAAGAGATGACTTTTTGATATTTGAAGCTCTTTGTCTCATAATGCTGCGTGCTTGGGGCTTGGGTGAAAGAATAATGCGGTTCTGCTGCAGGCAATGTTTCGGAGCTTGAGTAAAGCAAACATGAGTGTGTTTTCCTTGTAATAAATACATGGTAGTTATTGATACGAGAAATAGAGAGAAAAAAAACAGAGAAAATGAAAATGATTAGAAAATACAAAAGGAATCAATAAGTATTGATAAATCAAAAATCAAAAATGACATTAAAACTCGCAGCTGTAGAATTATCATTTAAACGTGATGAAAGGGTAGAATTCATGTGACAAATGGGTGTGTTTATATTGATTGCAGTGAGAATAAAGTCATAGAGTATTACAAGAAGATCTCAGGAACGTCGCGAGGATCTGCCGTGGTCAGGTGAGTGAGCAGTGCGTAACCACGGACGTGATGTACACTCAAACCGTGACGTGTACACTCAGGCCTCGTGTACGTTCAAACTTTGCACCCGAGCGTGACGTGTACGCTCAGGCCTAATGCGCGCTCAAACCTCGGGGCTACGCCTGACGTGTATGCTGAGGACGCGTATAAACCTGATATTTACTGTCTGGCGTTTAGCTGCATCGGGATTATTTCGTCCGGATATTATAAAATGTAATTCTTCCTGCTAAATTGACGGGAGTTTTTGGTTATAACTGGCTGGAATGCACAATATAACGCTCGACGGCATAACGTCCGAAAAAAATTGCAGGGTGCGACAATTGGACCGATTTTTATTCATTTTTTTTGTTACAATTTTCTTTTTTGGTAAATCGCAGTGCATTTAAAATGTGACCAATCTAAACAAAACCAACAATGCTGTACACTTTACCGTCCTGAACTCATCTGGACACGAAGTACGCTGTAGTTCTAAACATATCTAAACACTACGTACGTTCCACTAGTTCCACTACATACTTGCACGGTTCTCAGTCCTCGTCGTTTTCCGGATTGACGGGCTAGAAGGATTAAGTAGGAGATTATTAGCGACTCGCGTACCCGCAGTCGCATGGTTTGCACGCTAAACGGATATCTTTTCGATCTGAGTCAGCGTGATGGAACTCCGGAGCGGGATTAAAATATAGGCTTTTAATGTCATTTGAACAGAGTGACGCTAATTGGAGTTTGGAGCAATATATTAAAGCCCAAAAAAAAAAAAAAAAAAAAAAAGGAGGAGCAAAAATGTCGCACCCTTCACACTTTTTCGGGTGATATATCGTCGGGCGTTATGTCGGGATACCGACTGACTGTCGTGTTCAGTTTTCGCTTGGGGCCGAGTGGCATAGTTAATGGTCGTTGTGACAAGAAATATTGTCAAATTTCTTATACTGAAACAAAGTGAGATAGGAAAAAATGTGAACACAGTAGTTCTAGAAGGCAGATCGACTTGTGTTTACGTTTGAATGGTAACGCTCTTCCAAAAACACCGCAAGGAACTTTAAAAGAAAACGAATAAAAAATTTAAGTAAACAAACAAGTCAAATCGTGATTTTCCCTTTTATAGAACTGCTGACGCATCCTGTGTTCTAGTCAGGACTTAAAATGAGAGGAGGGGGGGGGGGGGTGGGGGGTGGTGGGGGGACCTTGAGGGGGAGGTTTTGATTTCTATTAGAACCATATTTATTCATGCGAAAAAAAAAAACTGTGCGGAAGGCTGCTGCTGTGTAATGCATCACAAACAGACGTGGGTTAATGCAAAACATTGGACATGAACTTCTTGTGGCTGCACGCAGTAAAACAAAGGCCGGGATCCCGTGATTATTTTGTGTTTAGCCTAAGGAATTTTTATTCATCTTTCCCACTGTTTTTACTCAGAACACAATTTAGCTGTCCTGTTTGTGAAAAAAGGAATGCACATTTTTTCATGTGTGTGTGTTTGGCCTTTGGGTCATATGCAAGTTGCTGCGTTTGATTGATATATGCCAGAGAGCACCATGGATCGTGCTTTTGTAGGTTCTATAATGTGCTGATGCCCAGGTATACATATAATGTACTACAGTGTGCTCATGTAGAACATTCATTACGCGCTCTGATCGGCGTTGATATTAGCTTCATGCCCAGTCACGCTTCAAAATAATTTGATGTTCATAGTAAAGTGCACACGAAATAACACAGGATATGCAATAATCACATGCAATTCGTAGGATTTGATGAAACAAACGGTTGAAATCCTTGTGACCGAAGACGAAAAAAAAAACACAATTTAATTCAAATCAAATCGACTGGATTCACAGTTAAGGCTGAAAGTTAACATGAAAAAGGTTGTTAAAATATAATAAAGTAAACATATACTGAAGCTTTAATGCGCATGCCCATTGGAAGCCTACGGTTTTACTGTGGAGTTTCGCAATTGATGCAGTTCTTCCCTGCTCGAGAGAGAGAGCGAAATACGTGACATGTTAATTTAGTATGGCACACATTTTTTCATGACACCTCACGTTCAAAGCTGTCCCAAGATTTGGGCAACCATTTAATTGGTGAAATCGACACTGTCGTGGGTTAAACTGTTTAAAAAATGTGCTAAATTGTGATGGATTATTTTGGAACCACAGTGTGCCATCATTCGCGCTGGTAACAAGTTAAGATATCCGCAAATAAGATGTGCAAAGTATGTTTTTCTATGCCAAGCCTATCTATGTGCATGTTAACGTCTGTCCAGGGCCTTGCAATGGCGTCGGGCGGGCAGATCCTTAAATTACCTGCTTTACCTTTTGAATTGTTTTGCTGGATTGGATCAGCAAAAAATAATAGTAAATAAAATTAAATAACATGTTGCAAAACGTTAATGTAAAGCCCTCCATTTTCTTTTTTTCAGCTAGATGAAAAATGGCAATTGACAGCAGGCTTTTTCCTGTTCCATTTCAGTTATATGACCTTAGTAGAAAGTCTTCCAACGTATGGTATACACTACTACGAGGTGAAGGACAAGGGTGGGATACCCTGGTGGTTAGGGCTCAGCTACAAGGGCATCTCGCTCTACGACTACTCTGACAAACGCATTCCCAGACGGGTGAGTGACGCGACTAGGCAGTCGCTTCTTTTCTATTCTTGTTCTGTGAATTGTGTACATAAAATATGTAAGGTAAAATAAATAGGGATCTAAACAGTGGAAAAATTCAATTAAACCCAGTTTTTTTTCTTCTCAGCTCCTTTGATACATCTTATATAGTGTGAGAAGTTGAATATATCTCACTACATAACCATTTTCATGTCAGTGATGAGATGTTTGCTTGTGTGAGAACCCCTCGAACACTTAACAAAATATGTTGTCTTTTTGCCCCACCCCCACCCCCCACCCCCACCCCACCACTCCACCCTTCCTTGAAGAAAAGTTTGTCCTAACTGAACTGATTGAAATGAATTGCTCAAAAACGGGGGATATAACGTTTATATATTTCTTTTAACGCACATAAAAAATTATGCTTTTTTGCCATGTCTACCTTATGGAACTTAATCTGAAAATTCCATTCTCTGAAAAAGTTGGTTATACACATATGTGATCGATTAGAAGACAAAAATAAGGCAAATATTGTGATTTTTGTCAGGCGGAGATTTCAGCGAAATAAGTGACAGTCCCATGAGTAATTTAAGAAGAGAAACTAGTATGAATAATTAAAAATCTGTCCTGACAAGGTCTCCTCTAGGTAATTTGCTAGACATTTGTTGAAGACAAAGAGACCAGACCCTAATGTTTTAATTATGCATAGGATGGCACGGTCTTCAGTTGTCGGCTGGCGTTGATGGCAAAATGTCAGTGTTCGGTGCTATATTTGATTCTGTGTCTTATACCAAAACTATACTCGATTGGAAGAACTTTCCCTGGGCAAAGCTTTGCAGTGCCGTGGAGGGCTGGGGGGGGGGGGGGGCATTGGTAACTAGGGAACAAACAGATGGGGATTGCCCACCTGGATAGACAAGGCGGCGCTATGTTGAGCCCTGGCCACATACGAATGGATGACAACTACGTGTTGGTCGGACCAGTAAACACAAAAAATTAAAAGATGTTAAATTGCTAGTCCTTTGGGATGAGCAATGCCGTATGAGCTGTTTAAAAATATTGTGAAATCTGCGCTTCACTGAGCGACATCTGGGGAAGCTGGAGTTGTAGCTGTCAAATTGTGTTTATTAAGAGTGAAAAATTGTCGGAGCATCAGTTGACGAGATTATTTTCTTTCCTGTACCTGTAAAACGTTAAAATGTTATTCCTTAAGTTCACACCAGTAATGGTAAACAAATCCTAGGGGAAAAAGAAAACCCTAACGAAAAGCAAAACTCAAGGGGTTGCTTCTGTGGGTAGCGATAGATTATGTCTTAACCTGTGAATGATAGCTTCATGTTAAACACTCGGTGGCATTTAGTTCTAATTTGTCTTCTTTCAAACATTATACAGGTATTTGCCTGGAAGCAGCTGGAAAACCTGTATTTTCGTGACAGGAAATTCTCCATTGAAGTTCACGACCCAAAACGGTAAGAGTCTCTTACAGTGTATTCAGTTTTGGTAAAAAAACAAAAAACAAAAACAACAAAAGCAAAAAACGTGACGACACTCACTCCTTCGGTGCAGTCGATGTGCCAGTCATTGAAACCTTCATTGAACCGTATTGGTCTGCGACATTTTGATTGTAATTACAAAAACGTTACAGCGAGTGAAAAGCTTCTCTAAAATTACAGAGGAATCAAATCACTTCTGGTTGGTTGAGTATTTCTAAGTTATTTTACAGCCGTAGTAGTGAGTGCCTGTATTCCGGAAATACTTCCGTTGGTAGTTAATTCGTTTATTTTTGTAGCCTGTTCGCTCTTAGATTTTTGCTTGTAAGCGTACCTTGCATTTTTACATGTTGTGTAGCTGTTTTATGTATTTCTTCTGTTTGACTTAGCATGTAAAGTTATGCTATTGATGTGAGTCAAAACTTCGAATTCGTGTTTCGCTTTTATCTGTTGAAAGTCTCCCATTTCGGTTTCCAAACATGTTTTTATTTCCTAAAAATGTACTTTAATAGTTAACAGTGAGGAAGAAATAGGGTTTTTCTTAACTTCGGATCGCCGTAGCGTCACCTGGAATACCGTCTGTGTTAGTTTTGAATGTGCAATAAGTGTAAGGATTCTCGAAATAGAAGCCGCTGTTATTACTGTAAACAAGCACCATTGTTTTTTAGATGCTTGCCTTACATTGTCGATGGCATATCAGATTTAAGAACAATGACTTTGCTGTGAAATTTTTTAAAAGGAAGTTCAGTTTTGACACCGAATTTGATTACGTGCGTCGAATTTGTGACATATTCAAGACATGCACGTCGTTTGTTATGTAGATTTCGCACCCCCACCCCCTACCCCAAGCCCCCACGCACCGGTTCGGATATAGCTTAAGTGGTTTGGTCGGTAAATGACTGCATGATATTGACGACCGGCCGCTGGTTCACCTTGCGGAGGAATCCGGAAAACAATATGTGTCATTTACAACAAATTTCAATTTTCACTCGGGCCATCTTGGTCCACATTCCGTTTTGAGATGTCACACCCTTATATTTGTTTTGTTTCTCGAGTTTTCTGCAGAAAGTGGGGGAGGGATGAGGAGGGGAGGGGGTTGACGGTCAGTTCAGTTGATCAGAGCAGTTGTCTGGTAAATTCCAAGGTGCCGGGCTCGAAACCGGCTCGGGCTGCAAAAAGTGGCTTGATGTTCACTTCACTTGCCATATCTGAAACAATATAGTGGGTCAAATCACCTGTTAAGGCATAGAAAATTAATGCAGATTGATTCCTTCGGTCTTCACTGAAAATGATTACAATAGTTCGATGCAAATTTTACGCGCGGGCTGTCCAGTTTTCGGCTGCTGCTGTGATTTTGCTTCGTTACGGAGTAGCATGCTCTTTTTCCAACATATTGTTTTAGTGAGATGTTCCGAATTAAATGCGCATCTTTTTATCTCTGCGTTAAATATATTTTTAATTCTTGTTTCCACAATAAATTTTTTCATTTGTGGCAAAATTTTCAATTATAAATCTAAAAATGCTCATCCAAACTATTCAGATTGCCCGTGCACGAGTTGAATTTTCTGGTCATGCGCGCTTAGCTTCTGCGTTAATTAAAAGATGGAAATTTGATTTGAATGGGAAAATAGACAAAAATTTTGTTGCAGGATTATCACACGCTCTTTGTTCAATAAATGAAATTGAAAGACACCTGTAAAATATGATGTTATAAGGACCTAGATTGGACCAAAAAAAGTAAATGTTTATAAAACATGTATTGTTAAAAGCTATACCACATGAGGAAAACTTTACACAGGAACAAAAAAACTAGGCCGTTGGACGCGGTATGACGCCACGTCCGGTGTATAAAAACCAAAGATAATAAATAAAAAAATAAATAAAAAGAAAGAAAATCAACTGCAGTTGCTTGGCATAAAGCAAAACAGAGGTGTTGATGGTTTGCGCCGTTCTTCCTACAGTATTGTTCACACGCTCAGCAGCTTTAACCTGTACGAGGAGGCGATCCAGGAGCCGCGCGAGCAGTGTGACGAGCTCAGCGACGCCATCTCAGACCCCACTACTCAGTAAGTATGACGTCACAGGCCGGACGTCCGGAGGGGCGGGGGATGTCACTCACCCGACCGGGATTTTCATTGGTTTGCACTAATTACCTATCCCCTTTGGCTTTTCAATTTGTAAATGACACCATGAAGGTAAGTATATGGCCGTTCTTTGAGTGGACAAGTACGTTTGGATGGAATTTTGTTACAACAATAATTATGAGGGTGCAGGATGGCTTATTTTGTGTTAATGTATATAACACTGTACTTTTTAAAATAAGAATTCTGAAGCAAGTAAGAAACCAGAATAGACCACCGATAAATCAAATATCATAGAAATCGAAAACTTCATTATTTCACCATTTTAGGATGCAAACTATAAAACTATTCATTTTCTTGCCTTAGAAAAAAAAAAAAAAAAACAAAAAGAAAATTGGTCACTTTTTAGGCTACTTAATACTGAACATTAAAAAGAAAAAACTACTGAATATCAATTAAATTTCCAAACGTCCTTTGCTATTCGCTTGTAAAAAGATGAAAATTTACATTGTTTTTCACTCAGACGTAAGAAAAGTAAAAAGCTTTGGATCTCTACCACATTCCATGCGTCGGCAGTCCGGAATAGCCTACCAATAAAAAAAAATACGTAGTTTCTTATTGGAATAATGCGATGTTTTATATTATATATCATATAAGAAAACAACAGTTATGAAGAGAAGTGTTTAATATTTGTAATTCGCAGTCACAATTGCAATCGATGCGTCATCGCCTGGTGTTCTACAACATGTTTAAGAAAAGAACTTGTGTGTTCTCGAGCCTGCTATAAGTTTATGTTGTCGAATGATATGGATTATTTGAAAACTAATGGCGCGCATTAGTCTTCTTTGTCGACCAAAGCTGTAGTATTTTCTGTTGACTACTGCACTAAATCAGTAATTTGGCTCTAGCGAGATAAATCTACAAATTTCAAATTTGCAGTCATCTAAAGGCGTTTATTATTTTTGTTCCATAACTCATTGTCGTGTGGTTTTTTGTTCTTGAAGTGACTGAATAGAATGCCTGTTGAGTTTCCAAAAACTATTCTTAATTTGGTGACGGTTTTGTAGAGTCTTATTTATATTTTGGTGGTGGTAGATCTCGTCTATATCATTGTTTTGAGTTCCAACATTTCTGAGAAAATAATTTGATAGAACAGATTTTTCCTGTATATTTAACTGTGTTTCATTTGTTGTTGAAAAAATAAACAAATAAACAAAGCCTGAACGAGTAAGTAACAGTATATCAGTAAACCAGTCACTTAAAAACTTAGTTATATTAAAAAGTCAACGTTATGGATTTTAATTTAAATCAGAGTTGAAAAAAAGACAATTCAACGTGCAGATAATGGGCTTTGATGACTATAAAATAATTGCCTTTTTTGAAGCTCATGTTGGAAGCGTGTTAAATTGTTAAGACTACAGTCTTTTTCAATAAACTATCTACAAGACTAAATATTTAAAAAACTGAAAAGGAACGTGATTTTTATAGAGGTGTTGTGGTGTTAATTTATGAGGTTGATAAAACTTGAAGTGACTATACTCGAACGTGTCTCATAGACGACCATAAAAAGGATCTTCTACTTGACTTTCTGTCTAGAAAATATGCAGCCTTCGATATACCTGTGATTTGGGGATGTTGTTTTATGTCATAGGCAAAAAATGTGGATCACTATCATCAGTCAATTCAAATTAACTAAAACGATACATAAAAGCTCGTTTCTTTTTCAAATGGTTCTTAATGACTGTTTTTGTTTTAGTTTTAAGCATTCGATTGTGTGAAAATTATAGGCCCAACATAAAATTATATCTAAAAAGATAGTGATATTCACATGCTGTGCTGTGCTTTGTCAGTGGCACTTAATAAGACCAAAAATGCAAACCGTTTTTATAACCAATCAAAAGCACCGTTGATTTCAACAGTTTTTGCCATTGGATATACAAATTCTTTTTTTCAGAAAGTTTTGTTTTTAATTATTCGACGTAAGTTTTCTCTAAATGAATTTAAAATCTTTTGTCCAAAGGTTTAGATTTTTAGATAACTTCAGAAATGTATTATTAATTCAATGTGAAAACTTTGCGCGTGTAATGAGTAAAGGAAGTGTTTAGGAAATGGCATGAAATGTGGGATATTAAGTGAAAGTGACGTTATAACTGGAAAGTACAATGTCACATGGCGTTATTTCCAGAGTGTCAGTGAGCCGGCGAACATTCGGCCCCGGAAACGTCAACGTGCATGCGTGGTTCGCCGCTACGCCGCAGCTCACCAAGTGCATCTGGTCAATGGCCGTCAGTCAACACCAGTTCTACCTCGACAGGAAACAAAGCAAGGTAAATGGGCGCCAAGATTACCCCTGAGACTAAAGCGGTTGACTCAGATGTGTTCGTGCTGATATGTACGGTTCTGTTTGGGGAGCCCGTGCCTGGAAAGTGTAAGATTTCGGAGGGAGCGCTGAACATTGGAATGTGAAACTAGAAGTCTGTTCGTGCCGTATTAAAAAATGTAACGTTTTCAATGTAATTGGCATTTGGAGTTTTTATGCCAGGAATTTCCGAGCTCTTAGCTAAAACTTCCCGGAAGCTGTGGTTTCGTTTTAACGTATTCCGTGACGTAATTCTGTTCCCGGTCGTGATCGAAACTGGAACTCTTAGGACCCTTGTTTTCACGGTCATGACCACGCTATTAACGTTATGCATGATTTGCCATTTCAAATTGCTCAAAAATTTAGTAATTTATTGAATAATGTTGCCTGTAATTACATTTTTTCACCGACTGGTAAGTTCCCGAACCTTCGTCAGCTCAGCACACCGTAAACACATCTCCTACGTGCATTAACCCTAAACAGGGCAAGGTTTTCTCAGGTACTAGATACAAAGTTCTGTGTTTCAAAAGTATTTTCCAACAAAGTCCCATATGAAGGCGGTAGAAAACCCAGCGGCCCCTGAATACCAGTTAAATTACCTTACATAAGAACATAAAAGCAGAAGCAACACATTTGTCATAATTTCCTTTTCATTTGAGGCAAATTCCATTCTAAGTTATTATTAAGTGCGTGCCAAAGTTTTGGGTAAATAAAGTGAGGATACTAATTTTGAAAGGCTTTAAGTGGTCCTTGGGAGGTCTTCATTCCTCAGAGTTATTACTGGGCGGGTTAAGCATACAAACCTTGTATAAGCGTGTTGAATTATTTCTTGACTTTCCCATTTGTGTTTGAGTGAAAAAAATTGTTTCAACCACAATTAGCTAATCTGTTGTATGTTGTTTTGCTGCTTCTCAAAAATGAGGATAAAATAATAAGTAGAGGAAAATTTTTGTAAGCTTAGCTGTTACTGATGAGCGGTGAGTATGCCGACTGCTTGATTCGGGACATTTACATCGTCTACCTGTGTTAGTACCGGTGATTATAATTGCATAACTTCAAGAGGTATGATCAAAGACTATTCGTGTCTGAAGTATTATGAACCGATGAATCAGTGCTATCTGATATTCATATTTTGTTCGCTTAAGTCCTGACGAGTATTAGTTTCGGGGCCAAGTATTATGAAGTGATTAAAGATATTTTGTTGCATTAAGAAGTGTCTGAAGGGCAGACACGTTCTATGATCCAGTCAGACTGGTATCCGGGTAGAGAGTGGCGACTAGGCCGGATGGCAGTAGAGGCTCCCACCCCCCGTCATCGCACTCCACATTGTGCGTAACTACTGCTTATCTCGAGAAACAGTATGTTTTAGTCAAGAAATTTTTTAATGTCGAATTGCAATGGAATTACGTGCACGATACTCCAGTTAAGTTAGAAATCACGATTTTACAGAGTGTACTTTAAGAGTGTTTACAAGTGTAAGGCAGCAAAAACATTTGTAAGGGGCAAGCCGATATTATTAGATACTACTGGATTATCCTAAAAGCTAGTTGTTTACACCGAACTCAAATACCCCCGATGACTTGGAGATTTCAGACAATTGCAAGTGCGGCGCGTGCCAGATCGCAGTTTTTGCCTGGTAGTCCTATGCAAAAGAACGGGTCTGTGGTCCGTTAAACTATTCTCCTTAATCACACTTTACGCCAACAGAACAGGTCGTTTCTCTTGAATTGCGGAATAAGATATTTCCCTATGCAGTTCTACCCTCGCTACCATTGTGTGACTTTTTTAGCCCTGGGGATTTCATGTTATTTCAACACCGCTGACAATGCTCTAACTGTTTTGTCCACAGCCAAAAAGCTAAAAGATCTAAGGTGTTTATCGTACTTATGGCAGTTATAAAGTGTCTTACGTTCCCTGTTTTTTATACGGGTTGATTCAGTAGTACAGCAAAAGTCCTGACCAATGTGTGTGCGAAAATCTGGTGACACGTCGTTCCCATGAAAACTGCTGCTTTTGTAGACAAGCACTAAACAACGCAAAGCTGCGAGATTGAAGTTTTACTGGATGTTTGGAGAGAAAAAATGTGGAGGAGGTAATTACCTGTGTGCTGTGCTTTTAAAAAGCGTCATTGCTATATACAGAAAGAGAGAGAGGGAAGCTTCGTTTATACCTTACAAAGCGCACATAATACGAGGACGCGTCTATGCATTGAGTGATAAGTGTTTTTGGTGGGGTAACATATCAAGTGCTTGATAAGACATATCTAGCACACGGTCTAAAGGTAGTATGAATACCGTGCGGATAGCTAAAGGGTGAATTAGCACGCTGTTGACGCGCACCACCAAAATATATGATACACGGAAGTAGCTACAGGATATGAAAATATCGGAAAGGTTTGACACGCCATTAGAAATACCAAAATACATGTGCTATGTGGTAATACTTAAAAAAAAAAAACACTATGTTTTAACACTTTTAATGCAGGAATATATTTCTTGATGGGATTAATGTGGACTTAATTTTGATGCTAGTGGCAGTTCGATGTTCCGTCCAAGGTAGGACTTACACCGGTGTGTGTTGACAAGTACAGAGTTCATATAGAAAAATCTTGTGTTTAGCCGTGGGACGGATCTCTGTCACACGTCATCTAGATGGAAAAAAGAAATTGGTCATTGAAAGTTTTCTAAGATTTGGTCAGCTAAAAAAAATTATTCTTGGCTTGTGATTTTTGGTTTCTGTAGCAAAAAACATCGGTACAATTTTTGCATGATCAAGCCCTTATTCTTTGACATACTCAAGGATATGACTGGCCTCCCAGGTAGAAAAGAACAACAGTAGCGTTTATCGGTCGACCAGCTTTACACCGGTTCACAGTGCTCTTGAACCATTCTTGCCATGTCACAAGAAACGCTACTGACAGATTCGTGTTACGTAAAAAGTTGAGATATTAATGACAGTTTAATTTTCAAAGTAATTTTAAATGTCTTTTAAACAATCGTATGACTGAACCTTTCCGGCCACTTTGTTAACCACAAATACCTGACTTGTGTAATTTCGGCGTATTGGGATTGGCATTTTAACTAGCTGCTTCTTTAAACCGGATAATTATGTCCCAAGCGAAACGGTAAAACTAATAAAACCTCAATTTGCGTAAAATGTCTGTGCCATTAGCGGTTATTAGCGAATGTCTTGTCAAATAAAAGAGAAATAAATGCTGTAAATTTCTTCACGAATGAGTCTCCAAAGCTGACAAATTAGGCCTCATTTCGCTCAGCACAGGGGTTGTCTCACGCTTGGCCGTTGATCAGAAGGCAGTGTGGTGTTTTCGTGTCCGAGAACAGGTAACAACAAGTTTTGAGTTTTACGTTTGGCAAAGCAAAACGAGCAAGCTATCGGCGCTGTACCCCTGGCGTTGATCGGATGGGTCCGCTATGACTGAATCAGAAGTTAGTGAGTATTGGCTAGGTTTATCAGTGGCGCTCAGTTTCAATGAATACTTAAGTTACATAGCTCTCTGTGTAGAAAGTATGTCAAATATTTTTGACCATATGAAGTCATGTGAAAAAAAAAGAAAAAAGAAAGCCATTTTGATTTGATCCAGTTACGGACCTCAGAGGACACTTCACTGATGTCGTGTCAAACGCTTTGCTCTAATCAACTGAACAAGCGCTTGGTAAACTGTGAAACCGTCCTGTCAAGTAAACGAAGAATTCGGATAAGTATGTGCCTCATATCTCGAGTGCTCTCATTGGCTAGATCCTATTCACATTAATTCATCACCTTTGGTCGTCCGGTGTCAGATAACAGTGACACTACACCAACTGGGCCTGGTGATTCTTCGTGACACTCCTCCAATAATATGGCAAAGAGCTGAAAGTCATCTCGTAAATAAATGTTATAAATATGTCCTGGATAAGTGCGCTTGTTGTGTTATGCTTTATTATTATCATTATTTTTTTTTTTGGCAGTTTGTTTTGTTTGTTTCGTCATACAGCACGTGGTCATTGCAAGTAGTGAAGTTAACATATTGCTCGAACTCGAATTAATTTCAAGACGAAGTTCAAATATTCAAGTGTGTTGGCAGATAAATTTAAATCTCCCTTTGCCATAATACTTATTTGTCAGACAGTACTGATTTTTCTGTACAAGCCATTTCGACGTGGGAACCGTAACGATATTGGTCTAGTACTAATAGATTGCTACTTATGTTCAAATGTCATGTTTTTACTCAATGGGTTACCAGACCTCCCGCAAGGGATAGTTAAATGGCGGCGGTGTTGACTTGGTGACATACAGCGGTTGCTAATTTCAATGATAAACAATCACGGAATAAATATGCTTATTTCGATTATGTAACAAGTAATTTACCGTGGTCCCTAATCTATTTGTTACAAGTTTCAGGAAACCGACAAAACTTTGAATGAAAGAGAACACAAATGTTCAAATTCAAAAATGAAAACGTCACAGATACGTTCAAACGCAAAATGTCCACAGCTCCCAAAAGCACGAGAACAGAAGAAGCAGAACTTTTTGACGACGGCTATATTTTTTTGTTCTTTTCCTGGTCATAGTTAATGACCTGTCCGTTTGCCTACCCTGTTGTTAGGGAAGCACACCGCCAAATTGTTTGAGTCTTTCATGCGTTGAATGCGAATACCTAAGTCCGTTCCATGTACTGGGAATTCTTCCATTGGGTTATTTGCATGCGTGTGACAAGTTGATGTCGGGGTTGAATAAAAAATAATTTAGTTTAACTTACGTGTGGGAAGGATAAATGGAAAATGAATCCCTCAGGGATAGTCGTCTATAAATTGAATTCTGCTATATTTGGACACAGGTGAAATGTGAATATTTGATAGATGATAATGCACTTAATGGCAAAGCTGTGTTGTTCCTGAGGGTCACCAAAGGAAGTTTTGAAATCATCGAATAGATCTCATGATCATTTGCCTAACTGAATACCCAGACTGCCTCTCAACTTACCTTTTCTTACATGCTATTCTTGTGTATATTTGGTGGCAGAAGGATCAAGACTATTGTTGCTCTTTAAATGAAGTTGCTCAGTTTCCCTTGTTATAGGTCTTGAAATGTCAGTGAACGACATTTACCTGTCCTTCTCATGCCGAAGAATTCTGACCTTTTAATAACATTTACAGTCACATGTATATTATCTGTCAGAGGGGAAATTAAGAAAATATAATGGCAAAGTAGCACCCGGAAAATGAGGGTCCCTGTGTGTGCTTAAGAACTCACAACTTAACCAGGTTTGTTTTTAGTTTAAAGCGTGTGAACATGTTTTCCTCCTTTCTGTTACGCTGTGTCGCTATATTTCCTCGTCTTGTAGATCTAAGATCTACGTGATAGGTTTTAAACTTGTAGAATAATATTCTACAATTTGAAATTGATCTGTTCGGTTGAAACGAAGTTTGAATGCCACTTTCAATGTATGACCGGTCACTAGCCTGAATTGTTTCTCATCTTGGTTTGAAGTTTTATCCGCTATTCGTAAGCGTGGCGTCATTTCATTGAAATAATAGACATCAATAATAGTAAGAATTTAACCTTTTGGCGGCGTATGAAAACTGCTTTCTGTCAAAGAAAACTATCAAATGCACCAGCGTCACAGAGAGTCTTAAGAACAATGTCACCAATTCATTAATGATCACGCAACAGAAATAAGCGTGTGATATGTAAACCGAAGCGTGCACACAATGTTTGTACGCCTGAATTAAATCTTGAAAATTATTGTCTTTAAGTTCTTACTTCTGACAGCACGTCAGTTAAGATAACAAGAACTTATATCTGAGTGACAGTGTTCTGCCGCACAACCAAATTTTATTGTCCTTCACAGGATTTTATCTTTTTGACCTTAAACTTTAAAAAATCAAGTTGTAAAAATGAAAATTCCAGAAATTGAGTGGTTGTGCAAATTTCATTAGATAAAGTTTAACATTGTTACTACATTGTTGTCACATCGGAATTCCAGCTTTATGGTGAAGCGTTTTTGTATGAACAGGATGCCAATTCAAAACTTTAATAATTTAAAACTTTCACAACCAAATATGTAAAATATACTAAATGAGACTGGCTTTTTATTCATGTCCAATTTATGCACCTAAAAACTGCTGTGTTGGTACGATAAATATTGAACATCAGAAATGTCATTGAAACTTCACAGAGCGAAAGCGTCATGACGCTGGGGACATAATTGTGTTACTGTCTTTCGCCTTCAAACACATTCCTTTGTATTTACATCACCCCAGTTAAGAATAAAGTTTGCATAAGAATGGCCCCCATAATTTTATTTAAAACATGGGTGTCGGGTTTCTGAATAAGAAAAAAAGGGTGGCTTGGTGTCTCAGAACACAGCTTTGGGTGGTGTTAGCGTGCCTTTTTATCAACAGTCTGGTCAGATTGCTGTCAGATTTAAAGTGAAAAGAAGTTCCGTTATTTCATTCTTTAGCTTGTCTAAAGTCCTTTTTTCTGGGGGGATAAAGGTGATATTATTTGGTAAATTATGCACTAAACGCTATTTATTAATTTCAGGTCATACACCTTCGAAAGCTTTCTCCAGATTCCTGAAAGTGATTGTGTAATACATTTTTTCATGTATGAAAATACTATGTTTGCTTGTCTTGCAGAATTAAATCGAAAATTTTCCACAGTTTATAAGAACGAGATGAAACATTTACTGAGCAAACTGCCACATCCTGTTTTAGGGTGTCGCCTTTTTCACAGGTCAATATTTGGAAACATCGCAGAAACTTCTTGATCAAGTACAAAATTGTCTAATTTTATGGCAGTGACTCGATCTCTTGTGAACGGATTATTTTGTCATGTCTTTCACGTGAAATAACGTACGGTCGCAACGACTGGAATATCAAGCGACTGCTGTTTAAAATTTGTTCTGGAAATTTTCTTCCAGTAACTGTGATTCCACATAGAAAGTGAGTGGTTCTCCGTACTTTACATATTACGATCCCTACCATTTCATGTTCACCATAGTGACAACAATGGCGGGACTTGAACCTGGAATCAATGCACTTCCGTGGAAAACATTTCTCAATACAATTCGCTGTTCGATTGCTATTTCGATGCTAGCTGCTTCCGCGCGTATCGGTGGCACCAGTTCGACAAGGCACATCCGATTCCTTGGTGTCGTGAAGTCGTTAGGTGTTGATATATATACCGAACACACGGTTGCATTAAAAAAAATGTTTGCAGCTTATTTTGTGTCTTTAATTTATGTCCTGGGCCCCATCTTCGTGTTTCGATATAATTCAACGGTTCTTGACCTTTAGGGGCTGCATATTAAATTGCGATGACGATTGACACAACTTAAACCACCATTAAGGGTAGTAGAACCATCCTAAAGGTAAAAATTCTCCGGCAGAGATTTGCCAGTTTTCCGTTTGAATAGAGGGGCAGATAAGGATATCCCTACCTCCAGTTTGAGAGTAGAGTACAGCCGTGTCTTCTCTAATCGTATCCCCCCCCCCCCCACCCGCCCACCATTTTAGTGGTGGGGGTGATAATAAAGCTTGTTTTCAAATCTTCTCAATGCAGTGCGTCAGGGTTGGAACAAGGGACATTGCTAAATCTCCCCGAACGACAACTGCATTGGCATAAAGATTACATTGACAAATAATGTTTTACTGTATTTAAATTAATGTTAAGGAGGAAAACATGAAACGTTTGCGCCCTGGAAAAGTGGCTCACAAAGCATAGTCAAGTCTTTTCCCCAGAATTGAATTGCATAACATTGATCACAGATATAATTGTGTTTGGCTTGAAATTAGAATGCTTTGAAAATTCAGTATCGATTTTTGAAAAGAAGGTTCGATCAACAGCCGTTGTATCTAGCCAAGCGTGAATAGGCCGTAAAACATATGGTAACATTTACACAGACAAAAAAATGTTTATGTTTATTTACATTGGAAGTCATGTCGTATTTCTGAATGGATACTTACCGGTATACTGTGTGGTCTAAGTTTGTAAATTTTCGTCTAATTGTTTATTCGATGTGCAAAAAATGAACTGTAGTAACATGTAGAAGTTACGCTGTAAGTGAGATTTTTAATCATATAGTTTTTATTTGCTTGCCTTTTTACGGAATCTTAAAATGGGCACTTGTGAACTGTTAAAGCAGAAGTCCCCATATGAGGCGAAAGGAAGGAGAAAAAGGTTGGTAAAACTGTGAGGAGGGGGGGGGGGGGGGGAGGGGGCTGAAGATTGAGTATTAAAGGTCTAACATCAAATTCGCATACAGCCTGCTGATTTCGGCGATTCATGAGCATGAAATCCCTCACAAGCACAACATGGAGTCAGTGGGAGAAAACAAGACATTTATCGATGTGCGCCGACTCGTAAATAAGTCCTACATTATAGATGACGTTTCTTCACTGCATGCGGTGAGAGAATGCATGGATCATTTAATCCTTTGTGGCCGTTATGGATCGGGCCCAAGTGCAGAAAAAATCGCGCTGTCATTTCTAAGCCAATGCTTGTGATTGGAGAATGAGTAAATGGTGCTTTGTGTAAATATTTTAAAATCAGTCTGGGCACAGGATTTCCTTGATTCACGGATTTGTTCTACTAAAATATTACAGATCTATTGAGTTTGCGCTTTTACAATGGTTCGATATTTTGACAATGACCGGCCACAAATAAAGTATGTACGCAAAATTTTGAGACCCCTCCGCACCCTCCCCCCCATCCCTGTACGCAACGTTTTTGAAGTAACCCATTGAATGAAACAGTTACGCGACCCCCCTCCCTTGCATATGTTCTTAATGCACCAAACCTCAAGAAAAAAAATCTCATAAAAAATGTTCCCAAAATTATCTGAACTGTTTAAATGTTTTTGTCGAGCACTGAATAAATTTTTTTTGTCAGATAAGTCAGCGTCTTTCTGCGCCAAAATTGGATTTCACCTTGCGCAGTTTGGTGCGACTGGCATTGATGTACTCTAATGATGGACTTAAAGTGCACCAAGGATATCATCAAACGTCACTTCTTACTTTCTTGTTTGTGACACGGAATAAAAAATAATTATGTCGGAAATTATGGGTTTCATACAATGTCATTCAGGTAGTCTTCAATCTTGGTGGTGTCCTTTGCGTCCAAGGCAAAAAATTCGTGGGAAATATCTTTTCATTTAGTGACAAACTACGTAAAGAACGAGGTTTAGCTTTGGAAATTGGTGTTAATACCATCCTGTTATGTTCATAAATTTTACAAAAAAAATTGTGTTATTAATGAACAGTGCAACAGTTTGAAAATTTGTACCTCTAAGGTAAAAAGTGTCCGCCAGCGGGAGTATTTTTCGCCAGAGCATGCTCTGGATCGAGACATCCGCGCTCTGTTGGTAGTTCTGATTCTAAACATTGCCCTAGTGTGCAAGTCACAGACCCTTCTAAATATTCATGTGAAAATCCTCGCATAATAAAGTGGGACAATGCGTTGATCATTCCGAGTAGACGAGATAAAAAAAAAAAAAGATAAAGCGACGCCCATGCTATTCATTTGCATCTGATTAATTAAAAAAAAAGTAAATTAGTCTGTTTAGCATTTTGGGACGAACCATTACTTTTGACATGTTCTTGACGTTAACATTCATAAATCACTGGGACGTGAAATGCTGAAAAAGCTCAGAAACTAAACACTGCCAACCGCCAATGAAACGACGTGACATTTTTTCACCAGTCGAGAGATAGCAGTGGCTTATAGTTCTCGTGACACTATATGACAGGTGTGTTGTCCGCCATTCTCGTGACACTATATGACAGGTCTGTTGTGAGTTTAACCCAAACTATGACCTCGCGGGTCTTTCGCGTTACGGTGTATCTCCTCATGGCCCCTCGTCTTCCCGGCCATAAGTGATGCTATTAATAATAATAATAATAATAATAATAATAATAACAACAACAACAACAACAACAACAACAACAACAACAACAATAATAATAATAATAATAATAATAATAATAATAATTCTCAAACAAAATCAGTAAGTAAAGCAAAGTTTGAATGCTATTCTCTGCGCGGTAGATGGACTTTGGAGTCCGCCATTCAGGAAGTAGTACCTCATTTAGTACAATCAGACTGTTATTAAAGGTCGGAGAAACCCAGATTAGATTAAGGAGAAAACGAAATGAACAAGCACTGTAGTGTGATTAACCTGTAGTGACGTCATCACATGTGTGTTTTTATGTCTCATTTGAGTGTGGGAGGGGAATTTTTTCCGCCCTTTCAGTGTAAACTTGTACACACTTGTGTATAGACGTCTTGATATGGAACCTAAACACAAGCAATCTAATTCTGTGTGCACAACCTTGCTCCACAAACTGCTCTGACCCGCAGCTTACAGATGAATAAACAAAAAAGTTAAAAAAAAAAGGAATCAACAAAAAAGTTTAATTAATAGGTTTAAAACAGAACAGGAATGAATGGCGAATAGGTTTTTACGGAATATTGCCTTACAGTACTAAAAAGGGGTAAGCAAGTTTTCAACAAGAGATATATCAACATGGAGTAACTTAATAATAGTTTCGCTCTCGAAGGTAATGTAGAGTTGTTTTATGTGAAAATTCTATTATATTAGTTTTATGCCAATACATATATATTTGAATTAGCATGTTACGTGGATAGCAAATTTTCGTCTGTTTGAGATGCGTTTGGGTACAATACGGCGCAAAAAAAAAAAAATAATAAAATAAATAAATAAATAAATAAACACTTAGTGATTTGCCTTTGAACAGCCGTGCTGAACTCCCAAAGGGATTGTTTCTGATTCTGACTTGTCCCATCAAAAGCTGTTCGCTTTCAATAACTTTGTTCCGCTGCCATTGCGTTTTTGTATTAGCCACTTGCTTGAAAGAACAACAGCTAAGCTATTAACAATCCAATTCCCATGTGATTCTTATACATGCACCAGTGACATTTCCACCTGAATTCATATGAAGTGTGTGAGATGCTTACCAACCAGCATGCCGGCCGATGGGCCCGAAAAAGGATGTTCCTTTGTCCATGGTGTTGTAAAATAATTGAACAAATATAAAAATTCAGTAGACTACCGGTAAATAGAATAACCTTGAACTCCGTGACGTACCGAGACATCAAGTCGATGACTTGTCAGGGCTCTCGGCTGCAGAACACTGATCACTGATCGCCATAGTCTCAAACAAAGATTTCGGTATGAAGTGATCGGTGATCAGAAAAAAATCAAAGCAGCGGTGTGATCAATACATATTGATTGCTTAGAGCCTTCTTACCACTTCATAAAATGTACAAGGGGAGAAAAACACCCACAAAAGTATGCATTGTGACTCAGATAATTGTAGATGAATAAATCCAGGTATGTTAATCTCTATACACAGATTGTGCCTTCTTGTACATGAGCATGATAAGTATTATCGAAACATTTCAAGATATGTAGGTTACAGATTTTTCTCAAAGCTAATAGTGCAGTTCTATGTTCAGCGGTAAAGCGTGGCAGCTGTAACAATTCAGCTGTGAAAATAATGATAATATGAATCTCTGACTACTAGGGATTGAAAAGAAGAAGAAAAGGACAGAAAGAATTGACTGGTGTCAAGTCACAGCAGAGAATCCATCGTGAAATGGATATTAAAAAAATAACATGGATCTGAACATGTGAATAAAGCGTGTATGTAGATTAGTGGTGGATCGAACGGAGATCACAAGAAATCAGCATCGATTTCTGTTGTCAGAAGGTGACTCTTACTTTGGATTTTGTCAACTGTTGTTGACAGACTTGTTGTTCGTATTATATAGGTCGTTTATCATTGAAAATAGACTTGTATCTGTGTGTGCATTTGGCTGATGATCGTCTGGATTAGTGGAGTTGTTTGTGACTACATTAAAGTTGTGTCTGGATTTGTTGATCTCTGGTGTAGAACATTAACGAGAAAATATAAGCTGGGAGAATTTCGCAGGTAAATATTTTATGCGCATTAAACATTGATTTGTTAAAAAAAAAAAACAAGATCCCCTCGCTATCGCTGGTGTAAGGGTGTAAAAAGAATACATTCTTCTAAAAAATCAGCACCACTTTATGTTAAAAATGCAAGCAGATGCAGTGTGTCGTTCTGTGCAATTGGTGCGCATCGAGAATCTGATGGTGAATCGTTCTTCTTCAAATGGTAACGTTTGTGAAAGCGCGAGTCTCCTTTGCTTTGTCTTTGCACATTAGTAATAAAAGTAATAGTAGTAACAGAAAAAGCTCCGCTGAAAATAATGATCCAGGTTTCCGGTTCATTTCTAGTTCGTGATGGTTCGGTGAAAGAGCCTACAGAGTGTGAATGCGTGTCTAATAACACAGAAGGAGTGAGGTAAAAAGGGACAAATCCATTTGGAAGGCCTGCTGTATAATGGGGTGACGCCAATCTTGAAGCGTCTCAGACGTGAGATTGCCGTCGTCGCCGTCACTGGCGCGATCGAAATCGATGATGACGTGTCTGGTTACTTCTGCTCGGGTGCGGATACAGTGCATGACTACGGAGCGCCCACCCCAACTCACCGCGCCTTGCATCCGTACAACAAATTGACCAAATTTGCGCCATCTTTGCAACCATGCACCATCATTACCATCATATCCGTACCTGCTAAAAATTTTCTCCGCGTTTGAACGCCTCAGTTCACGCGCCAATTACATTACGGACGCGCTTCCAGTTTTGACAGGCAAGAGGCATAGGTTGGATTCACTTACTGAACTTCCTTATTGCTTGCTTGTTTGTTTGAGAACTGCCTAGACATGAGGGCCTGCGCTGGTTCAAACATTTCCATACGCCAGCGCGAAAGGGGACAGTGAAATTTGGCCTCGAACCATGTGCAAAATGACGTCTCTTGTTATCTGTGTATTCTCTTATCGAGCAACTTAATGAATAGGAATATTATTAAAAGTAATCAAATTTATCTGAGTAAAGAGAGCTGATAAATTTTAAAGCAGTTTGCAGAAGAGATATTTTTCCGGCACACACAAAGTCCTCAATATTGGCAGAACATCGAACCGGATGCTATCCATTTGATTAAAGAAAGTTTCAAGTGAAGCAAAAGAACTCCTGAATTAATGTTCTAAAGACAACAAAATTGAAAAAGCAAGTTCAGAGCTACAGGCTTCGGTTTCAGAAAAACCTGTTAGGCGTGCCCTAGAAAATTAATTACACTAAGAAGACTTTCCTCCGTGCCTCTTGTATATCATGTAAGCAACACACTTCAGTCAAAAACCGGCGGCGAAAAGATGTAGAACTCCAGACAACAAAGAGAACGCTTCTTCATTCTGCACCGCCAGAAAAATATTTTATGGAAAAATTAATTTCTTATAAACAAAACATTAATAGTTAGAACTGGTTAGGCATCGAATTGGAAATAAGAGGTTCCAAGGATATGTGGCCAAGCTGTTGGACGGGGATACGAAATTTCCATATTTTTTTATTTTTGACGGTGTTCTTCCATTGTTCATTTCTAGGATTATGTGAGAATTAAATCTGCAGTCAAAAGACTGGGAATTGGTGTATTCTTTTGCTGTAGATAGAAAACAACTGGTATTCATGATGTACACCTTTTTATGTGTTAACAGTCTCAGTTGCCATCTGCGCGGTCTGTGAGTGAAATAGCTGCTGACCTCTGTACAAGTACTACGTCACTGCACAGCTCCGGGCACTCGGGGGACAACATTAGTAGAAGTAACAGCACACATAGCCTCTCCCGCCTGCCACTCTCCACATATAGCTCAAGGACTGAGTGTAAGTACCAATAAGTACTCATGGCTTTTCCCGCACAGTGTAAGTACCCATAAGCGCACATTGTCTGTCCCGTCTGCCACTCTCCACGCCTGGCCCAAGGGCTGAGTAAGTACACATAGGTACTGCTTGCGTCTCCCACTTGAGTGTAAGTACCCTTAAGTACTGATTGCCTCTCCTGCCTTAAACTCTCTATACTTAAAGTACAGAAAGCAAGTACCCATCGTCTCTGCAGCCTGCCACTCTTCAGACATAGTTAAGAACCGAATCTGTCTCACAGTCTGCCGTTCTCCGCTCATCAGTCCAAATGTCAAGTGGCAATACTCTGCCATCTCCCCACTCAGCTAGCGCACTCCAGAACTAAATGGAAGTGCTTACAAACGCTTTGATTGGACATATTCTGACATACTTGAATGTTTGATATTTTATTCCAAGTTAACCACTGTGGTCGAGGAGGGCTGAAAGAGGAGTTCTTTATGAGCTTAAAAACTAAAGAAAAATAGAACAAAAAATATCAGAATAAACTTTGCCTGGCCTCCTAAGAGGAAGAAAGAAGCTTTAGACGGCTTTGTTTACGCAAATCTCTCCGGGACCTGAGATAAGCACACACGATTAGAGTACATGTAATTCACATGATGCAGAAAAAAAGGGTGAAGGGAATACTTGAAAATGAACATGAAGCGGAACACTGAATATGCGTAGTGTTGTCTTAGAGATGTCTGTATATTGTTTAAAAAAAGTGAAGGTATTTCGTTTTCGCAGTGACGGCCGAGGACTTGGAAGCGTCGCGGCAGGCGACTCGCGACATGCATAGCGCACTGAAAGCCCGCAAGGAGGCGCTCGAGCAGCTGCTGCACAAAAAGACGGAGGAGCTGCGACAGCTGTGCCTCAAGGAGGGCGAGATTATAGGCGAGGTGCCGTTTGAGTACCCGCTCAGTCCCGGCGAACCGCTGCCCTTGGTGCCGAGGCGGGTCGGTACGACGTTTAGCCTTTCACCAGACTTCATCTATCGCAGCAAAGAAACCGAGGTGTGTAATTGTGTTGTCGTGTTTACCTGATTGCCATATATTTACGAAAAATGACTAACTTTTGTCTTGGAACCGGACGCTTGAGCTTTTTAACAAGAGAACTAATAATTATGCTATTATGAAATGCCATTTTTGGCAAACAGACATGCAATAGGTATGTACACACGTTAAAGTAATTCTAGGCGAAAGGCAATATTTAAAGTGTATTTTTGCTTCTTTCACAAGGAACAAAAGAAGGTGAACTCTTTTGCAAAAGTCTCTATAGAAAAGACCTTCATTCTTCTTTTGATACATTTGGCATTTTTTCGTACTTTTAAGCTTCCGTAATTGTTTTTTCCTGGTCAGTGTTCTTTTTTGTTAACAGGACGAAGAGCGTGTTTCAAAATTAGAGTTGGAATATGAACTTCAGGAAAAGATAACAGAAGCTGCTCTTAAACTCGCCAAAGATCCCACAGTTGCCAAAAGCGTACGCAAAAAGCGCAAACAGTCCTACCACAAATCTAGTCAAAAGGTCAGTACAAACAGTCCTGCCATAAATCTAGTCAAAAGTTCAGTACAAACAGTCCTGCCATAAATCTAGTCAAAAGGTCAGTACAAACAGTCCTGCCATAAAATTAGTCAAAAGGTCAGTACAAACAGTTCTGCCATAAATCTAGTCAAAAGGTCAGTACAAACAGTCCTACCAGAAATCTAGTCAAAAGGTCAGTACAAACAGTCGTACCACAAATCTAGTCAAAAGGTCAGTACAAACAGTCCTACCATAAATCTAGTCAAAACGTCAGTACGAACAGTCCCACCACAAATCTAGTCAAAAGGTCAGTACAAACAGTCCTAATACATATCTAATCAAAAGGTCAGTGCAGTCCTACCACAAATCTAGTCAAAACGTCAGTGCACAGTTTCATCACATATCCAGCCAATGCTACCACACATGTAGTCAAAAGGTCAGTGCAGTCCCACCAAAAAGCTAGTCAAAAACGCCATTTCAATGTCAGAATGTCAGTGCAAACAGTTTTGATACAAATGTGGTCAAAATGTCAGGGCTGCCACAAATTTAGTAACTCGGTCAGGCAAATAGTCGCTTTACATTTTCATCCAAACGGCTGATTTCGAAAGTGCCATACGACTGGTTTCCGACGAAATTGCAATATCAGTCGTCTGATTATGTCCGAAAAAAGTAACAAAAAATGCCCAGGTTGATAAAGTAAAACGTACCATGTTGTGATTGTTGTCTTTTCATAATGTTTATAACTAGAACTTCACTTCGCTAGCGAAATGTTAAACACTTGACAAAAATTAAAACGCAAAAATACTTCCTTCAATGGGTTATTTCTTGAATAATATATTGCAAACAACACAGCTTGGATATGTCTTATAAGCCGAGTAGTGTTTGGTTTCTGTTGACTTAAGGTTTTATTGACTGATCTGGCATACGCCGTGTTAGCTATTTACGCAGTGAGAGCTCGCACAAAGCTCACTGCGCAACTGTGTGTGATGTGGGTTAAATGCTACGCATTTACTTGCCAAAAATGCACTCTTTTCACATGGCGTTTTAACAAAGAAAACGAAATCAAAGAGGACAATAAAAAGTGACATGCACATGTTCAGATCAAGCTCTTCATAAGTCCCAAGTTTCATGGTCGTAGGGCCCATAGTGTCAGAGGAGAAGAAGACACAAAAAATCGGAAAAAGTGTCAAGAAGAAAAAAAAAAAGGACGAATTTTGCTCGCACAAATTCATATAACTCTTGCAAGCCAAAGGCTTGTCAAGTGTTAACAAGCAGGAGTCTTTGGACCAATAACATTAAGGAAGTATGTTTTCATTGCTTAAGCAGCAAAAACTTCCGCATAAAATGTACAATACCAAACAAGTAAATAACCCGAACACTTGAGCCTTATAGTGGGTGAAAAAACAACACACACGTATGATGTCATTAAAACTTTTGCCATGCATAAAGACTTCAGAAAAAGCACATTTTACACTAATTTCCATAGTTTATAATGTAAATTATTACCAGTGTAGTTTCAATGAATGTCATGTGTGTGTGTGTTTTTTTTTCGTTTTGCTCCCACGCATAATCTTTTCCGTACTTATTGAAACGTGTATTTACAAGCTTCGGTTATTTCAGTGAAAAAACACTTGTGCGAAATAAATATGGTTTGTGTCTGTTAATAATGATACTTAGGTTGTATCATGCAAATATATATATTTGGTAGTCAAATAATTCTTACACACAAATTCCCTAAATAAGTTGAAAGGAGAATTATAATATATTTGTAACCCAGTACATTATTTATGTGAAATGGTAACAAGAGATAGACATCAAAGCGAATCATACTAATTTGGCAGTCACATGTGCTACACAAGCAGTGGCTAAGTTTTGCATGTAATATGTTCGTCTGTACTCGAGCCGTATCAGGAAAATAAGCTCCATTCTACAAACATGGCCAGTACAGCGATTTTCTCTATTTAGGTACAGTCGTTGAGTTTGATTCATCAAATGTACAAGTTTCAACGTTTTATGTGTTAAAAAGAAAGAGATTGCAAACAGAGTTTAAGGTTGAACATTCAGCTCAGATATCTGAACGCTGAATCACGGACAATTACGCTTTTGGCGGCTGTGTACATGCCATAAAAACTATGACCAGCAGAACACTTTTACAATATGAACATTCAGAATATGCTGTGGGCGTTCAAGCCTTTGTGGAAAAAAACCCCGCAAAATTGAATTTTAAAATTGTTGTCATTTTGGAGCTCATTAATTCTGCTTTTGTGAAAATGGTTTGGCTGAATTAGTTTTTTGCCAGTGATGTAAGTCTGCCCTTCCCATTTTAACAGTAGTGAAACTTCGAATCACACAAAAATTATAAATGCTAACGCCAAATAATTCCTTTCGGTACTGATCGTTTGCTACAGGGGTTTCTTAAAAGTAAAAAAAAAATGTTTTCGGTACATACTAAGGTTCCGCTATCAATTATTCTCCTCCAGTCAGTCTTTCAGTAACTTTTGATCATTTCGGAAGGGTGCAGATGTTAAGACAAAAATTTATTTCAGAAATCATTAAGTGATAGAACCCATGCTTTTCTTTGTAAAAAAAAAAAGAGTCTTTAATGCTGTTGAAGTAATAAACCTTATGCTTGGTTACCTCTATAGCAACCCTGAAATACTGATAGGTCTACATTCTTTTTCGGCCTGAAGTCTTTCATATGCGTCATATAAATATTAATTTACTATGCCTACCCGCATTGAAATATAAACAAACACGACAAATATGAGAGGGCAAATTCAAAAGCATATTCAACCATTTCTCATTTAAAATATTATTTATTACATTTACAAGTGATAAACCAAACAATGTAACTGGAATAAGACTGATTGGACACAAATTGCTTTGTTGTTGCAATTAGAACTGAATTATAAATGAAATTTAAATGTCAATGGCAAATCGACTAGAGCATTTTTTGTCATTTTTCGCGTGTGTTATGTAAGTTGTAGCATACAAACTGGGATAACATAATTGCATGCACAAGGCGGGGAACACAATCATGCGTACATTCCGTGGAAATTGTTTGCCATACATCGTCCCATGATAACATCGGACAGTGAATTAAGAAGACCGGTTCAAAGTGATTCACAATGCTCGTTTTGTTCTTCAGCTGAACGTGCATTTTGCATCGAAATCTCGAGATTTTTATATTGCATGATTCAGTTGAGGTCATATAGAAGTAATGCACTAATTTCTGCGAAGTAATAAATTTTGTAAACCAAAATTAGAAAAAAATCGATCATTTTGTTTCATCGATGGCGTCCTTAGTTACAAAATAGTTCCGTTGTATCGTTCCGAGTGACACTGCTGTGGCTTTGTGGTAATTTGACTTGAGGTGTGTTTAAAAAGCTCTCATATAGATCAGCAGATATTCACATGTCTCATACGCGAATGCGCTCTATTCATTTGTGGCGTTAGTGAAATAATTGGGGTCGTATTTAAATGTGTTTTTGGTGCATCGAAATAAAATAAATAAAAAAAAGAAAAGAAAAAGAAAAAATATAAACAAAGAAAAAAGCGATGTCCTCAACTGGTATATCATGTAACTAATACATGTTTCAAAATTAGCATTTTATATTCTACAGTTCGTATCTGATTATTGTTAGAGTGAAAACTTAATGGATTGAATAAAGGCATTATGCAAACACACGAGGGGAGAAATTGTATATATGTGTTAAACTGTGATTTTTATACAGTTAAAAGACATTGAGAAGAAGCTGAACGAATACAGGAAGCATCAGGGCAAGAATTTAATTCAGCGAGACTACAATTCCGCCGATGGTACGTCGCCTTGACTTTCACTCCATATTTTTGAAAAAAAAATGTACTCAAATAAAAAATTATTATCATACTGATAAAAATAAACACCTGAAGTTTGCACTATTGGGACAGGGAATATTTTGTATGACGTAGTCATTTTCGCGATATTAAATTAATTTGAAGTATATGATAAATATTTTCAAATCCGCAGTTTTTATATTGACATTATGGACTTTGGAAGAGGAGTGGGGGTGGGAAGGATATATGCGGGATTTGTGGTAGGTGGAGTGTGGTGTGTTGTGTTTTCACCACGGTTGCTTAATGACACGCCCGGGTTGGAGGGTGGGGGGGGGGGGGGGGGGAGGAGGGGGGCATGTCAACAACACCGAAGTATTCTCACCAAGCCTGTATATGTGTGTGTGTACTTTATAGAGCTGAGTGAAGACAGTCGTGAATTTCTTGACAGTGGTGGGTAAAAAACACTATTAGAAGAATGTTGCTCCTTGTTGGCTGAGTCTTCAGTCATATTATTAAGCGAATGGAAAGGCCTTTCCAGAAAGATCTTTTTCTGAAATTTAATTTTAGTTGGAAATGCTCTCTGAGATTGTACAGTTTGGTATTAATCGAGATACAGCTCATTTTTAAAACAAAGATGACGTATAAATTAAATAGTAAAAGATATAACAAGAAGAGTGCAAAACAAATGTGGCGGTGCTAGCATTTGGGCACTCAAAATAACTGAATTTAATGTCTTTCTCTGCAAAAATGCGAAGTTTAATATTCCCAGTTATTTTGTTGATTAGCCAGAGGAGGGTCAGAACTCCTCCCTACCTCTTAGCTTAGACACTGAGAAACAAAGTTTTTAGATCACTAACTTGACATGGAGAATTATTAAAGAGATTTCTGGAAGGGCCCCAGTGCTTCATTAACATGTTTGAGGTGTCTGTTATATGAAAATATCTTATTATTTAACATTAAATTTTGTTTTCATTAAGATAGATTATAGCAATAACTGGATATGTTAATAAAATACAAGAATTTGTTTCTTATATATATATTTTTTTAATTTTTATATAATTTTTGAAATTTTGTTAATTTGAATACTGTCTTCACATTTAATTGGAATATGATAATGTTGTGTTGTAACGCCCACACAAGACTTCTGTTATTTCAAGTCGAATAAATCTTGGTGTGGTTATTCCTTCTTCTTGCAGTTCGAGGTTTTGGTGTGATCCCCAGTTTCCTTTTCACTGTAACTGTTACTTTAGTATAAGTTCAACAGTGTATCATTTTCAAATGTTTTTTTTTCTTCAGTTAAAAAATTCTTTTACACACTTCACGTTATCGTTTACAAAAAGACAGAAAAACATTTCTTTTTCGTTTTATTATTTTGTTCTCCTTAAACGAGAAACCTTTAACGTCACTTAGTAATGATGCACATACATTTTTTATTAACAGAACTAACCCTTTTCATGAGTGCGTGCTTGGTTTTATTAAAACAATAAGTTGTTTTACCTTGTGAAAAATGAACGAAAGTATTCAGTGAGCATGAATATTTAGTGGGTAATATCATACCCTGATTAACATAGAGAATTACAGACTGTGCCGTACCCACAAATCAAGCCGCATTAATACAAATAGCTGTAGCCCCCCCCCCCCCCCTCCACCCCGCACCGTGCTGGAATCCTTGCTTGCGTCATTTCCGTCTGGACAGTGCAGTGTAGACATGTCTGTACCCTAAACAACATTTTTCTCCTTAAATGGATGGATTGGAGACGTTGTCGGGACATTGACCTAAGCAGTGCCCAGGCAACTACGCGAAAATACGTCATGCCCGAAATAACATTTCGCTCCTACTGAGAGATATTAATTAGCCTGGTGAAAATGAAAATCTACAACTCTTGAATGCAATTAAAATGCAAGTCTCGTTTTTGAATTTATTAGGTGATACTGTGTTAGCTTCTTTTATGCTGTTATTTTTTGGTACTAACAATAGTTTTTGGCAACTTGTTGCGAAATGCATTTTTAGACAGAACAAAGTTGAAGGTCACACGTTAACTACAGACACCCTGCATGTTTAATTCATATATATACCAATAGAAAGTGGAATAAGGTGGTAGAATGTAGAGCATGTGGTGTTGTACATCGTAGCATGTCTTGTCAAACATGTGATACCGGTGTTGTAGCAGTAAAGACACGTAAAACACTTCAACAGCCAGTAAAATGTTGAAGTTTTTCTCGCATTTAAAATAACAGCTATTTCTCTCAGGCGCTAGTGAAGACACTTAAGCACAAACTATCTGTGCACAGGACGCATGCAAAAACCGTATTTTCACGGCCCAATCACATATTTATTGCCCATCTCCCGGAACCTATTTTTTCTGTGTATATTTGAATCTTTTCTACAAGTGGTGTGCTTTCCTGCACATGTACAGTACAGTCTCTCTTTAGCTTTGTACACCCTTGTGAAAAAAAAGGACATTTGAAAGTTGCATTTCAGGAATCGAAAAAAAAATTGTACCTTGAAATTGAGTAGGGCTGGTCCCGGTAAGCACACCCAAGTAAAACCCATGTAAAACCCAGGGTTATTTTTGGTCCTTCCCACGTGAATCCCATGCATGGGATTTGCATGGGAATGAGACAAAAATCGAGGTAAAATCCATGGTCGGAATTCCCACGTATAATCCATACGGGAAATACATGGGCATTCCCGGGCAGATTTTGGTCAAAAAATGGTGTCTCCACGGGTTTTACATGGGACGACCCACTCTGGGCATACACGATAACTCCATCGAATACACAGACATGAACCTTTATAACTATAGTGTAGTTATAAAGTACTCCTTAAAAGAATTTTAAGCATAAAAATTTTAGTGAAATTGGTATTTCCATGTCTAACTTTCTATTATACTTAGAAAAAATGCAGCCCTCCACCAAAATATGCAGAATGTAGCAAAATTTAAATATATTATCGCTCAATGGCGGCTGTTTCCGGTCTGCGATAATAAGCCCACATTGCCAGACTGTGCATAATATACGTGTATTTTACATGGGAATGCCCATATGGGAAATCCCACGTAAAATATACGTGTAATATACAAATGACTTCTAATGAAATTTTACGTGGGAATTCAAATGTATAATATATAAAACCCATACGTATCCCACATGGGAAAATTTTCTGTGCTTACTGGGCTATGTTTTTCCCAAGTAAAACCCATGTGTTTCCCAGATAATTCCCATCCTGGGCCTTCCTATGGAAATCCCAGATAATGGTGAAGATGGGAAAAATATGACATGGAGTTGCCCATGCATTTCCCAGTTGGGACCCACCTGGGTTTACCCGGGTGGGATTTACGTGGGTATTCCCATTCATATTTCATGTGTATTTTACAGGGGGTTTCCCAGGGTGGGAAAACCCAGGCATTTCCCACCCAGAAATGGCTCCTTTCTCCACGGGATGAATATGGGTTTTCCCCTTTCCCACCTTCCCATGCAAATCCCAATTAAAACCCATACGTATCCCACATGGGAAAATTTTCTGTGCTTACTGGGGTATGACACCTTCTGTTTGGGTCTGTTAAACGTCTCAATTTCGTCTCGTTGCAGACAATGAGATCTTGTCACCCGTCAACTCGCCGCATGTGCCACGTCACAATGAGATTATCACTCGCCAAGGATACGGTTATCCGCGAAGCGCTAGTCAAGGACAGGTCAGGATTATGACGTCACCACAAGTAAATGCACCGCCATCTCTCGGCTGAAGTATTACCAGCCGCTTCATGCACTGTTGTCACTAACACACCCCATCCTGAATTTAACTCCAGCCTAACCTTGATGAATATCTACATTATACTATCAAGAGTCTTGACCTAAGATTTTAGGGTGGAATTGAAAAGTTATGTGGAAAATAACAAATCTGGGGTTATTGTTCACTGTCAGAGTGATTTTCAGCCCGTAGTATACACTATAATTAACCTGCTTTTGTTTGTGTATTACTCACTACCAACACAGTCAGCGTTATAGGCCCACAATAATGCCATCTAACACTGCAGTAGATTTAGTTTAATCTTTAACAAATAGCGTATCAGACATTAAGAAAAGATATAAGTAGCTGTTGGGGATTTAACACGGCAATAGATTCAGTTAAAAATTTGACCACATAACATATTATAATTCACGAAATATAACTTTGTATCAAATTGCAAACTTGTTCTTGATACCGCTTAGTTATTGGAGTAAAAAGTAAAAATCACTGCTTCCCGAGATTCTCACACTTGAAATTTTGATAATAATATGAAAGGAAAGAAAAAAAAAGACTATAAAAAATACTAAAAGAAAATATTTTGGTGAGTTTGGATGGCTGCTAAATGTTTCATTATTGAAGTATTTTGTTTTAAGGTTGGAAACTAATGTCGTGCTTTCTTATCCTTAAAAGGTTGAAGTTGTGGAACTGGAACAAAACCACGTTCGACCTTCCACGCCTTCCTCCCAGGGCTCGGGTCAAAGGTCAGGGTCACCGTCAAGTCAAGGTCGCCACCACTATTCACATGGCATGTCTCGTGGCTCAACCCCAAGTCCTGGCCCACAAAGGTAAGATAATAAACAACCACTTTCACCACTATATCTGACCAAAGAATGTGTGCTCCACTGAGTTTCCTTATGTGCCCGTTCTTTGTCAGAAAACGCACCAGTAACATCCTGGTAAGCAGGTTTTGGATTTTAAGTATTTATGATTATTACTCTTCAAGGTTCTTTACTAAAATAACTAACGCTGCATCTATTTACTGAAACCAGTTCTGTTAGGTATATAGTGTCCTTTTCAATTCTCACGTGATTCTTTCAGGCGGTACGGAGAGAGGAACGCACCAGGCTATAACCCTAATCCAGCGTATTCCACGCACACCATGTACCGCAACGCCACCTACCCAACATTCGCTACTAGGCAACAAGTCAACCATAGCAGTGAAGCGGACCAGTCAGCTGGCTCAAATCGCAGCCAGGAGAATGTGCATGTGCAAAACAGTCACGTATCTTCTGCTGGCCAAGGCCAACACGAAGTAGCACACAATTTATATAATTTGAATCTGAATAGAACGTCGTGTTACAACAGCATGGATGAACTAAAATCGCCCACGTCCCCTCAGAGTGAACATTACGATAGTTATCCACAGCCCCACACTGCGCAACAAAGTCATTATCATGGCCAAACAAGGCCGTTTCCACGAACTGGTAGCTTTGAAGGGCGGAGCAACAACGTCACGAATGACGTATATTACAGCCATCACGGAAGCTTAGATCGAGAGCGTCGGATATCGGAAAAGGAGCAGATGATCATACCGGAGCTGATTCCATCAAAGTTCGGTAGCAAAAGGGAATCTCACTCGGATTATCGCGACTCTCCGTATTACACGGGGCCGGGACCCCAAAGGCATGACATGGTCCGAGTCCCAGATGGCGGCTACAGCCATAACCCACAGCAGGAATTCGCGGCCCATCCGCAAGGCGGCGCGCTGGAGCCGCAAAGGGCACACTACGGCCCTGGCAGTGGTATTCCTTTCATTGACAGTTCGCATAGTTCGCTGACAAGCAGCGCGTCAAGTAATTATTACTACGAGCAACAGGCTGGGTTACGTCAGCAGAACCCGCCCTCGACGCCGCAGTTCGAGTCGCCACCGCCGGCTGTTATCCGGCACGAATCGCCCCAGCCACAGAGCCACCAGTATCACCCACATGCCACAAACTTTGAATGCTCGCAAGGACCTCAGATGCAGCCGCCCACCAGCATGACAGTGACTAAGTACTCCAATTATGTTGAGGTCTCAAAGCCTTTTGAAATGGCTGATGTATATAAGTACAGTGAAAAAATACGCAAGACTCGCTACGAAAATTCGCCAAGTGATGGCGCTCCCAATAGTCCTGCGCATTCCTCCACTTCCGGTAGTTCCTCGCAACGTGCTCAATCTCCATTTATGTCGCGCGCCGCTCATATGACGTCATCGAGGTCGCGCTCCGCGTCCCCCGCGCCGGGGACGGACACCACTCAGTATTTGTCTAGTCAGTATCCCTCTCATCCACGTAGCCACAGCCACAGCCAATTACATAAGCCGTATCACACGTCGTCACAGCAACCACATGCAGCCAGTCAGGTCGCTCGACACATGCAATATCAGTCGCCACACCCTCAAACATGCAACGCGGTTGGACAGAATTCTCAGGGTCACTCGGGTGCGAGCACACCGCATCGGTAAGTCTAAATGGTTAACCCGTCGACGGTGGTGAGTTTCAAAAGTCACCTTTCTGACCTCACCACCCCAAGAACCTTATTAAAATTGAATAAAGTGAAAGCTAGCTTCCTCATTTCCTTCAGATTGATGCACATTTTCCTTACGCTTCTTCTTTCATTTCGATTCTGGAAGGCATTTAACAGATCTTGTGGAATATATCTCAAAGAAGATTGCAAATTTTCCGCAGATAAAGAATTATCCATGGTGTTTCAAATTGTACATATGGTCAAACTTTAGAAACTTGCAACTGTTTCGATTTTTGCTGAAGAATTTATTGAAGTGTAATCTCGTTCAAAGTAGGGGAAACGTGAAAAAATCGTCAATGTATTCCTTAAATTCTGTGTACAGCAATACTCGTGCACGCATTTACGTAATCTTTACAATGCTACAGTGGATCCATATGTATTTTGCACATAATTATCTTCATAATCTTAAGCATATAACTTATGTGAATTGTATCAGGTTTTTTTTTCTTATTGGAACCTTTTAACAGGTTTCTCTTTGGTGGTTGTTTTGATTGCGCAAGTGACAATGTATGATAGCGAGAAACCGTACATAGGTAATCGAATCCGCCATGCACTTCCTGTTCCGATTTTATTGCCCTGAATGGCTCATATAATAACGTTTCAGTGTGCGCTTTGAAGGATCAAGAGAACCGATATACATTGATGCGTTTTGATTCTCGTCACAAATAACCAACATTCCTTTAATTAAAAAAAAGATCGTTGTTGATATCGTTGCATATAGTTTTTGTGTAAATATTTTGTTTGTGTGGTCTTTTAGGAGCTAACTTGCACACTTCGTTCGTTGCTGGAGATTTTCATTACACCTTTTGGGGTACGAGTATTTTATGACATTGTACTTGTTCGTTCTATGGAATGCACTCGTAGACAGCTATTGAGTTTCAGTAACTTTTTTTCGTTGTTCTTTAGGCTGTGCATAACCTCCTGCAATAAAAAACCAAGTTGTTTGTGTTTTTGGCATGGCTATCAACTTCAACGTATCAAATTACGTTTTTGTATCCGATCTGAAATATTATAACTGCCTCATTTTCCTCAGTTCGATGATTTGGTCTGGCATGATGAATATGTACTTTCATTTTACCATTCTTTTAAAACATATTTCTTGACTGAAAAATTCTTGTTCATTAAGGCAGTAATCATTAATCAGGTTGAATGATAATTTTCCAAGTTTGCCGGGAAAAATTGCGCATGCGCTTTGAAGAAATGTATTTAAAATGCGCCTTGATATTTGATGGAGTTTTCATTCTAAGCTCTCTAACATTGGTCCAAAGCATGTTTTTTCAAATTTCATTAATTTACGACAATCACTGACCGAGTCTTATTGCTTTGTACAAAAATTATTCCTCTATGTTGGGCAGTTAAATTGTGACTAGCTCTGAAATTGTCCCGGCCAGAAATTGTTTGCTACCGTATTGTGTAATCGCAGTAGTAAACGTTACAACGTACACTTTATTCAGATTTTATTCAATTGTTTTGTTTTCATTTTTCTTTAAATTTTCAATAATTTAGGTATTTATTTATCGTTCTTGTTTAAGCATTTAATTTACTGCATGTATCTGTTCCGATACATTTTTTTTTCTTTGGCATCTGTAGTCGATTGAAAACTACGAGAGGGAGGAAAAAAGACAAATAAGAAAACATACTAATTAATTTATCGTCATTTAAATCCAACTCCACTGATCTGTTTATAAATCCGAGTTTGTAACCCTCGCTATTTTCTTAAACAATGCAAGGACACTCCGCATATAAGGTAAAAAATGAACGGGGACAATGTATGGCCGGAAATAAGATTTGTGTAACAGTGTTCTGTGACATGACGGTGCTCAAAACTCTTGCATGGATATTTTGTTTAACTGAAATTTTAATGCGAAATCAAGCATTTTACTCAAATAAGCTGTGCTTTTATGCGGTTGGGCTTTTAAACATAAATATATAAAAGAAATAGAAAACCAGTTGGCCTTTTTTAACACCAAAACTGTTCAACAATCGATATTCCAATGTTGAGATTTAAATGTTCGGTTATGTGTTCTGTTTTGTAATTGTCGTTGTTGTCATGTTCAGCCCGTCTGTGTGAAATCTGTTTTGTATATGAGATCTACTGCCTTTGCGATTTCTGGGCAGTTTTATCATGCAGAAGTTTGTCAGAGATAGAAAATGAATTTGCCTTTGTGCTTTAAGAACAATGCATCCTCGCACTGTGAGATTTTCCAGGCACCCCAGCGCCTCGCAGTAAGGAGTATTGGTCGTTTATTTTCCTTCTTGTAAATATTGATTTAAGTTTCAATATCTAAAATTATAAAATTATTAATATAACATGTTAATCGTAATTGTTTTTCTGTGTTTGCAGATCGTTTAACGATTCACAGAACGGCAGCTTCGGCTCGTTCAATCTGCCCAACAACGAGGCGCAGGCATTCAGTCAGGAGATGCTGGCGTGGTACGAGGACCAGGACAGCACCGCCAGCCAGGCGCACCGCCACGCCGCCATAGCAGAGAACTCCACGCTCGTGTGACGCGCCGCCACCCCCGCCACAACGCACACATGACCGCGTGTGGGCTTGTTTTGGATGAAATGCCATGGCAATGCGTCCCTACAGGGATGCCGCAATTGATTCTGTTCCAGAGAAACATGCGGCACAAGGCCGAACAGGAGGATAGAATAAAGGAGCCGCCCCGTGAAGGCCCGCTGCCCGCTGCTCTGCTGTCTTGGATTTCGAACGCCATGTTCTGAGTCACTAAGCGCTCGTTCATTGCTTTTCGCCGTCATTTTTTAGGGTTACGTACCCGTAAAAAAGTTGACAGTATTTTCGTTGCTGACTGCTCAGTTGGTTTTGTGTTATAATTTATTGTCACAGCACTTCGTTAGGTAAACCGAACGGAAGGATGAAATAATGCCTCGACTTGCTGGACGATATCTGCAGAAGGTTTTACCTTCGCATAGCAAATACTGAACACCCCCTACCCCATCCTCGGATCAATACATGTATTGGGCTAAAATGTGGAGTGTCACATGCAAATGTGAAATCTGTGGTGAGAGGAATTTCTTCTGTCTGTTAAGATTGTTACAGAGACCATGACCTAATTTGATGTCGCGAAGTATTTAGATATTTCGCGTAGAATGTTCACTCATCATTTTACGTTTATTTATGAAAATTTGGAAGACCAGAGGAAGTTCACATCTCAAGAACTCCTTAACGATGATTGGCTAATATTCAGTTTAATTTCTACAGCATCAGTCCATCGTGTAGAATTTGCGCGAGATGGGTGACCGAAATGAACAGGCTAGAATGCGTTAGTGTGACATGCTGTTGAGCAAAATGTTTTTGGATTCTAAACTTACAGTTATGTTGCATTTACTCGGAGTAAAAATAATCCTGTCCACAAGATGATTTTCTTCGTTAAATCGATCGATGTATCAAATATACATAGCATTAAAGTAATGGCATAGATGAGTGAATGTACCGCATCAGTTTATAATTTTACATTAGAAAAAGAAATGCCCCTCAAATCGCAACCCTTGTAAGGAAACATACTTTTCCTTCCAGGTATTGAATAGTAAACTGCAAACAATCTGAAATAACTGTTCTGAAATAGCTTTGTATTTTCTATCCGCTGTATTTATTAGTAATGAAGTTTAGCACAATTACAGCAGAACCTCACTAAAATGACATGGCTGCGATTGTACAAAAGTGTCCGTGTTCGATTGGTCGCAATTATGAAGAAAATTACTCAAGGAAGTAGTGTAATCTACGTCATGTGACCAGAAGAAAAAATCGCCAGGAGGCGAATTGCGGTCTATTCGATGACGTCATAGTGAGGGCTGCTGCTTTGTCAACCATCTCTAGTCATACACACGGATTGTTAGATGTGTTCTAGCTTATATGATCCACACATTAAAAAAATAATAGTTTAGTTTATTGCCATAGACCAGTGTGTATATGTTTGTTTTAACGATATGGCCATTTTTTTTTGCGCTTACGAGGCTCGAGACCAAGTGAATTCAGTTGCCTCTCAGATTACAAGGAAAATATTAAGAAAATATCCCAGGCTGCCAGCGATTTCAAAAATATTGCTGTGGTTAAGTATTCAGGTTTGAAAAAAATATACCACAGCCACTTTTTAATGTTGCTTATTTCCTTTGAGATGTGAAACTTCTCAATTTTTAAAGTAGATTCATTCTAACGCAGAATGGAATGGTTTTGTGACGTTATGCGTCAAATTTTCAAGCAGATAATCTCGCACTGAATTTCAAGGATACACTATGCCTTGCTTAAACATGCAGCACTTTTCAAGGGTTAAAATCAAAAGTCTGTGTACACCATTCGTCTCAATCCATACTCGAACAAGTTAAGGGGCCTTCCATAAAGTACGTACTCCGCGGAGGGGGTGGGTGTCAGCCCAAATGTGTACCCTTGCGAACAGTTGCGTCATTGACCACCCCTAAATTGCCAGGGTAGATGTTTTTATGTATGATTTGGTTACTTACTCAGGAAAAGATGGCATAAATTGTACAGATTGTTTTATTTGTGAACAACACATTGATCTGAAGTGGTCCGCTTGTGTCGTTGACTAAGTGCTGTGCCCATACTTGGGTCTCTCGATTTTTGGCCCTTGTCTTGAGTAGCTCTTTGACGGTTCCCAATCATTTGGAGAGAATAACAGGCGCTTGCTCACTTTAAGCTCAGTGACATGTCTCATTGTTAAGCATGGCAGATAACCATCGAGCGTGATTCGCCATGGATGCTGTAAAACAGTGACTTAGTCAAGCTCACTCCGTGCCACGCCAGATGGGCGTCAACTGGTACAGCTCAAGAGATACAATGCAGGCTGGTGGTGTACTTTTTGTTTCTGTTATCCGGGAATAGTTTTGGCTCCCGGAATTCATTTATGTATGATTAACTACAGTTAACTGTTCGTTAAATTCTATGAATATATCGAAGTGACTGTCCCAAAATTATTTTCGTTTGAAAAAAAATCTGAATGAAATAATGATCGGTACCATCAGTTCAGTTTTAAAGCGCAAGATGAATTTAAAAGGAAATGTGAAAGAGTGGGTAGAAGTTATGATATTGATTTTGCAAGGGTAGTGGTGGGGGGGGGGGGAGGGGGGGCGGCATGTTAAATCACCCCTAGCATCCAAAGATCGGGCACAGATTACCAAAATACACATATGCGTTATTTCGTACAATATTTCCTGTGCTGTTATTTTTATATTTTGAAAAAGTGCTGACATGTTAATTTATTTTTGTTACGTATTATCTACATTTTTAAGCTTAAGAACTTGCCTCCTACAGAATTACATTTTGAGAGTGGGAACGTTTCTACTGGAGGATGCATATTTTCAATTTCGAGAGTAGTGACGTCATGTTTTTTAAAGTCAGATTTGAAGTCTTTGCAATGTGTACTTTTAGTCAGTTGTGAAAAAGCAGACATACAAAGGAACAAAACACTAAAATAAAATAAACACATTCAAGTGAGAGCTTTTTATTGTCATTATGCTGTAGATAAAAATAATTAAAACAAATGTTTAAAAAAAAATACATTCACTGTTATGAAAGTATAAACAAACAGGAATTTTAAGATGCTACACGTAAAATATCAAAACAACAATAAAAAAGGAGACTACAACTACCAACAATATTTTTCGGGGAAGAGGAGGGGGTGGGGGGGGGGGGGGGGCTTGGGTTCTTGCCACCATGTGAACGTTCGCGCGGACAGCCTTTGGTTTGCGAGCCAGAATTTAAAGTTAACTGTTCCTGCTGTGTACTTCCCACTTCCTCCAGGCCAATAAATGACTTCAGATCTGGGCAGTTCCAGACCTGTTACTTCATTGCTTAACAATCAACAGTAACGCAACACAACTGTCCCATGATAAACCTGGCGAGAAACCCGAGCAAAAAGATCCCCCCACCCCTCGTTCCCCCAATACCCGTGTTCAAAAAATCCATAAACAACCAAAAGAATTTGTTTTAGGGCTATATTTAACTTGACAGAGAATGTAAATATTCGAAAATATTTTGACTTCACCCAAATCCAAGAGGCTGTTCCACGTATTTAATTTCTTTCTTGATCTATTTTTTATAATACCTGACTGATAATACAGAGAACAACTGAAGTTGCAGTGGTTCCAGTGTGATCGGCCATAATTGTCACAATGTTACATCACAGCTATCATTAGTGATCTAAATAAACGATTCAAGAACCAACATCTGTGGCTTCGGTTACATTGATATATACACCAGTATTCAGATACAATTTCAATTCACTAACTGGATATATTTTAATATTTCTTAGGCCTAAAAAACCACAAGAACAAATATCTTGCAAGTTTAGGCACAACAACAGTTACATAATTAATACCAATAATTCAAAATAAAGCATCTACCGATGCTCCAAGATATTTTACGCCACATACATGCCTACAATATACGGTATACGACATGTTTGTTACCTCAGCATTATAACACTGGTTGCATGTTTTTGCACGGCGAATCAGCTTGCACGTTAATATATCCATGTAATCTGCGTGAAATCTCGCCAACTGCACTTGTATAAGGACCCGTATGGCGCTTATCCCGCAAACCAAAGCACTAGAAGAACATTCGTCGCATCAGCGAGCACGTAGTATGTATACACGTTGCTGCGGTAACGTTATATGCGCTGTATGGACGTTTGTGCTCTTGTATAACATAAGCTGTGTACAGGTTGCTCTTCTTATTCAACCTACAGTGCAGGAATTCTTATAAACATATATCATATGTAGGTTACTTTTGTCATACAAAACGTGGAACCTATTCCTCAAGGCGAAATGTTAAACACTTGGCCAAAAAGTAACATTTGAAAAATCACTTTCTCCCTTCGAGTAGAATTTTAAAAAGTTTTTAGCTTGATTTTGGTTAGATTTTTCTTTGCAGACTAGAAAATGTTAATATATATATATATATATATATATATATATATATATATATATATATATATATATATTAACATATATATAAAACACCACATTATTTAAAGTAAGAATTCTGAACTATTACCAAAGCGTGAAAATAAGTTGAACCACGTAAATTCTTATCTTTTGGTGAAAGCAAAACCAAACTATTGAAAAAACTGGAGTTACACTTGACTAGCTATTTATTAGAATAACGGTAGTTCAGTTTTGAATAACCTATTGAACTTAAATTTTTTTTAAAAATTTTTTAAGTCTTCAATTTTTTCATATTTTTCTATTTATAACACAAGAACATAACTTTTGTACAGTCTGAAACATAAAATGGTGAAATAATGAAAATAATTCAATTTCCGTGACATCCGGTTTATCGGCAGTTTATTCCGGAATAGATAAGATTCTTTGGAAAAAAAATCTACTGAATTTTTGCTAATATTTCCGCCAAACTTTAGCCAATCACGAAAAACTAGTAATATCCGGGTGAATACTAATGATTCTTACCTTTACTTAAAAATTCAAGACAATGAAGCTATTTTCCTGGAGTTCGTTAACATTTTACTGATTTTTTTTTTCGCTGTTTGGCCAAAATTTCCGTCAACTTTTGGCTAATGACCGAAACAAGTAACAGCCAGGTAGGCACTTATGCACCCTACCTTCCGCCAAAATCTGAAAACGTTTCTATGAAAACTCTGGGAAATACGTTTAAAGGAAAATTATTTTTGGCGAACTAGCAAAAAAAAAGAAACAGGCAGTAAGGTAGTGACGTGTGTTACTGCTACATAAAATTACAAGCCAAACATTCTAAAGATGTCGAATGTTGAACGAAACCAAATTTTTTTCAGATAAAATTGCATGTTTAAGGATATATTCAGCAAAAGCTCATATTTTCTAAAATTTGTATAGATCTAATACGTCACTTTCGCCCCAATTTGCAATAACAAAATACGGGACGCCGGACTATGTAAAATTTAGTTTTGTTAACAACGTCACAGTCATATTTGTCAAACACCTTGACCAATTAGAAAGGAGTATTTTACTTGCAAATGCAATAACAAAAATAATACAAGTTATTATATTTGGAAATGCCTGTGTACCATAGAACTACAGGAGCCCCTCGTTAATTCGTCCTCGGTTAATTCATGCCCCAGGTTAATTCGTACCAAATTCGTCGGTCCCAAGTTTAGAACCTATTGGTTCCTATGGACCTATGAAAAGTACGAATTACCTACACCTGAGTAATAGGTGGCTGCTGCTTCTATAGTCCAGCGTCTTATCTGTCACTTGCTACAATAGCTACTACGGAATAAAAAACTGGACATTACTCAAATATTTACAACTCAACTGTGAAAATGGCATCAAAAAAGCGAAAATACAACGACTACTCAATCGATATAGAATTTAAAGTGTTAAAGCAAATAACGAGCGGTGCTAAAACTAGGACACAAATAATGAAGAGTTTGGGGTACCAAAAAACAACCTTGCATCATTGATAAAAAACAAGAATAAAATTATAAGTGATGTAGAAAGTAGTAAATTTGGAGTCGGACAGAAAAAGGGCTAGGCTCAGAGTAGTCAAAAAATGGTCAGAGTAGACAAAAAATTAAGAAAACTTGTATAGTACAAATTTGGTTTTTTTTTTGTACGGCCGAAAATTTGACCCCCGATTAATTAGTACCCCCTGTTAATTCGTACCTTTTGGCTTGGTCCCGACAAGTACGAATTAACAAGGTTCTACTGTACCATCTTCAGAGCACATACACATCTTGCTAGTCTGCTGTACCACAGATAATCCTTTATCCGGAAACAGATAAACCACCTCCTTGACTATAAAAATCTTCCGACACTATATACATTTTACACCAGTTGTTTTATCGATTCAACCAAATTAATATATACAAACAAATTTGGGTGGTCCCGGCGAGTTCTGATCAACGATCTCTGCTGTAAATGGCACTCTTGGTATACTGATATAATTCCTACACTTAATACGACTAATCTGAATCAAAATAAACCTGAATTAACATTAAAAACACCTATATTACTTATTGTTATTAAAATGACACACAAAAATGTGCCAAGTTATTTCTAATTTTTTTTTACATTTTTGCCGTGCTCAATCTGTACAAAAATTTAAAAATTAAAATAATACAAACCCTAACTTTTTATCAAAGTATCAATTTTAAGTAAAAAATAACTACACTATTGAGATCAGGTACTTAAGAGAAAGATACGTACATCTGTTTGTATGTGCAATATATGTGTCGGCACACCTAAAGGTCAACATCTGTACGCTTGTCAGCACCCGTTCTTGTCAAATATATACATGAGATTCTAGTAAAAAAAAACTTAGTATTATGCAAAAAGTGAAAATTCTACGTAATACTCCATATAGGCAACCTAAAAAATAAACAAGACTGACACAGAATATAATAACTAAATGGAAATATTTATACAAAAATACGACAAACAGTTCAATATACATTTTAACTCAACTTTCCTCTGTGTTAATTTTGACAATGTCAGTAAAAATATTAACAAATCCTAAAGTGGCAAAAATTTACAACTTTAATATAGTCTACATACTGTTTTTCACATTTTAATCTGTTTTAAACCACTGTATATACGTGCGAAAAACAGCTATGTCTTTTAAGATTGTATTTACCCACTCCCCCCCCCCCCCCAAAAAAAAGGAAAAAGAAAATGATACGCATTCCATAGCAAACACTGACGTTGGAATATGTAATTGCGGTTGTACAACCACAGAGTAGATGGTGGTTTGGTTCTATATGTTTCGAATGGAATCTTGGCAACTTGTTTCATGCCGTATGGTCCTGTGCATCAGGAAAAGATGAAACGATGGGAAATAAATAGCAAGGAATGAAAAAAAAAAACTCTTAATCAACCTTATTTTAAGACAACCAGCTATAAGAATACAACAATGATCAGTTATCTGGCAATATACATTTACGTTATGTCTCTTTTGTGAAAAAACCTAAAAAATATGTCATCTGTACACTGGAGATGTAATGAATTTCACCTTCTTGCAAGCCGGTTACCATTTATGTTAAAAAATATACGCTTTATATCGGCACACCTAATATGTAATTTATAAAATATACTCCATCTTCAACGAGGCATAAATTCCCAGCCAGGTTTCGTGAAATTGCCTTGCCTTGAATTCAAATAAATTCTTCTGACATCAGCCCGGTCATTTCATTTTCTTGAATAATTCAAGTGACAGTTGACTTCGTTCTATAAAAAGGAAGTAAAAAGACGGCAAGTTACACACCCTGCTCTGAATGAGTGCGTAGTTGATGTACTATTCGCTAGAATGTTGGTCGAAAGTCCTCAACAGGGAGGCAATCACATTACTATCGTTATTACAATTATTATTACCATTATTATTATTATTATTATTATCATTATTTATCTCCTATTCCAGTGGTAAATAAATGCAATGTTTATTGACTTCTGCGACGCGGCCAGCATTGAAAAACCAATGGCTAAAAAACATGACAGGTAAAAAGTAGGCACCAGCCAGGCCTGGTTTTGCGAAATGTTAAAATATATCATTCTTTCAAAACTGTTTGTTTTATTAAAAAAAAAAGAATAACATGAACTTCACAAACTGATTACATCACTGATCTAAGTTTAACACGAGTTCCACAGGCTGGTAAACACTTCCAAGAAGCAGCCCATTTCCGGCAAAAAAAGATAAACAACGTCCCCCTGTATAAGACGGACAGAACTGTTGCACAATTGGACTGAAGCGCCATCTATCCATGGAGACGGCAACTAAGACTATTGCCACAACAAAACAAGCCAAACGAACCAAAACTTGTTCGTGACGAAAAAATGATGTTAACCCGATGTTTGCTTCAACATCAAATCGCAAGAACGCCCACACGAACCATGGGAAGTCCCGAGGAAACATGGTTATTCGCTTTCACAACAGCAGGACTAAACAGTTACCGAAGGAGGTTGAAAGCAGGGTGGTGCAGCACTTGTGATTGTGAAAATGCGACAAGCGTGCCAAAGTGGTAATTTAATATTCTGTCACGAAATAACAGGGCAGTTTCAATGAAAACCGACCCCCCCCCCCCCCACTTTTGCTTACATCAGTTAACAAAACCAGCTCTGAAGCACCCCACCACAGAACCCCCCTCCTTTCAACCTCTTTCAGCCTTAGCCAAATTGACGCCTTATGATGACATCATAGAAGAGCCTCTGTTGGCATGTGACTGACAGATGTTTATAAAACTGTTTACAACAAGTATAAAGATGTTTTCAGAACTTGAAAAATTGACGCAAAGCAAAACAGTCGAAGTGTGACAGACATCCTTTATAGGTGTTGTTTGTTTAACATTCAAACCTATGGGTTAGGCCTAACTATAAGTTCGGATTACGCTACGAATTATGGGTGGAGATGGTTCAAATTTTAATGCACAGTATCCTTTTCACCACTCTATTTTTGCGAACAGCAGATATTATTCTTCGTCCTGAAATAAACAAAGTCACGGAATGACTTTCCGAGACCATCCACACACCATGAAGGTTTCACTTTCCTAGTATAACTGCGTTCATACTGGAAAGCGAAGCGTCTCTTTATTTTCTGCAAATTTTATTCACGCAATTCGTCAAAAATGAGACTAACTAGAAAGCTGAAATTTCTAGCGGTGTCAGTGGTATCCGTTTTTGGTAAGGGGCGTCCATATTCTGGGCAGTCTTCAACCAAACATCCCTATAATTTTGAAGTCTACCCCCCCTCCCTAACCTCAAGTTTAGTTTACTGCGCTGAAAGTTTAATCCGTTACAAGTTTTGATTTTTGTAAATGTTAACAATGTGGAATATTTTATACGTTTCCAAGTGCATCACTTCGCTTAGAAAAAGTGCCACTCTATAGTTTTCATAATTTTGATTTGAGTTGATTTGCACATCATTAGACTTGTCGATCGCACAGAATCCTCCTGTAGGGGATTCTAGTTTTCGCCATGAACTGATCCAAAGATCTGTCTTCTGCAGGCCGCGATCGGCGTTTGACAATCTGTAGCACTTTTATTGAGGTTCTGGTATTCTCTATGACGTAAATATCCCACTTCTTTAATCAAGCACGCTGCAGATGTTCCGTCGCCATAGCAACCCTAACATGTATAAACAAATTGTGGGGCAAGGAGATGTAAAGGGACAGTGCGTCTAGTTCGACAATTGCATTTAAAATCAAAGCCACGCTGTTTCAAATGCGTCAAGAAATGTTCTTGATGTACTCATTACAAGCAAACTGCCGTTTCCGGCCAATTAAAGCCTTGACATTTACTTGGCTCGACAAAATAAATAGCACACAAGCAGGTCCAGGCGAAAAACAAGAATAACTCGAATACTTGAAAGCGAACTGTAAACAGGTAACAAATATTGTGAAAGCCGTTGTCTGGGGTCCTGGATCTACTGGACCTGTGACAGCGTTCAGCTAGTCAGTATTGTGGTCTAGAGTCCTGAATCTACTTTGGACCTATGACAGCGTTCGGCTGGTCAGTGTTGTGGTCTAGAGTCCTGGATGGATTAATCAGCAATTATTGTCAGGCTGGCTTTCTGGCTTAATGGGGCTAACGGCCTTGTTCACAAAAGTTCACTGCACAGTGGACAAATGTAGTTAACAGTTCATGTAGCAAACAAAACTTTTGACAGTTAATTAATAAATTGAACTTTTATATGAAAAGAAATTCTTGTAAAAGACATTTGCGTAATTTAGCTGATTTCCCCTGCGCAGTCTCCAGATCGCGTTTCTGAATACACGGGAACAGATTCAACTCCGAACAGAGCGCATAGCCCTGTAAAATGCCGCAGCATAATAATTCCCGGGCTTTCCACCGTAACACATCGGTGTCGCCGCCAGATCCAGAATAAAGACAGTACGTATTAAGTGGGGGGGTGGGGGTGGGGGGAGGCTTTCCCAGAGGCATTGATGTAAAGAACAGCTGCGTGAAAGCATGCTTTGTTTGGCGATGTACAGTAAACGGTAGCGCTCTCGGCAGCAGGCTGCACCCGTCAGCTTGTCAGGCGCTGCTTCCCGTAGTTACTTGCACAGGAACGGAGGGAATTCCTGGTGCTTTCACACGCTAACATTGAACCAGTCATGACGGACAACAGCAACTGGTCAGAATGGTGTCATTAAGTGTCTATTGACAACTAGTCCTTCTCCATTGACACTGTGAAAAGGGACAAGTGCCAACATGATTTTCGAGACAAAGGACCACTCAAAGAGCTCGACACAAGAAGCAGAATATTTTGAATCAACCCCGAATTTTCAATAAAACAGCGTCCTCTATGATCAGTGCATGCTTTCCGGAAAAAGAAACCAAGAGCATTGGACATCCAGTCGCCTCACAAACATCACCCACCCCCTCCCCACCCCCTCCCCCACCCGACACCTCACCACCACATCAGTCGGGCGAAACAACTATCAGGATCTGAATCAAACATAAAATCTTCGGATTGCCCACATTTGATCCGTAGGTACACAGTCATATATCATACACTGATACTGATATAAGCAAAGAATATGGCTTTTGATCTCTCGATTTTCGTTTCCGATTTTTTAACAAATCCAATTACGCATGATTCCAGCAAAGCAAAAGCTGTTCTTCAACTCTAAAAGATCTTAACACGCACACAAAAGAGAGAGAATAATGCTGAGCAAGCAACAGAAAACGTTTGCTTGCTAATCGATATAGCTATTCATACCAAATGCTGCAGAAAATGAGGCATAAAAACTTATTGGTTAAAAGTATGTTCAAGGCATGCGAATAAAAACAGGCAACAAAAGCTATGTATTCAAAAAACATCAATATTTTCTTTCCAGTCAATTGCAATTTACCAAAAGGCAATGTATATAGCTTCTAAAGAGGAATCGATTAACAAAACGGGATAACGTTGCGGTAAATAAGGATCCAAAAATATAGTTCAAAAACATCATGCAGTGTCTTCAATTGAAAGCAACTTATTATGTTTTCGCTTAAACTGAAAAGTTTGGCCTCAGGGCCTAGAAATCAGAAAGTAAATAATTTTCTATCATGCTTCGAGAAAAACAAAATCTTCGAGTGTCCACAAATCAGCAAAAATCGAACAAACTTCAACTACTACGAAAGAATTACTGTATTTCGGTAAACACCCATAAATGCACAAACATGTATATTGAATCAATCATAGCCATTAATCAGGCCAGTGATTACCTCGGTCAAGTTTCCTCTTGTAGTTTTCAAAAATGACGATTGGCAATTTACAACGCAGTGTGGCAGCTTTTATACGCTATGTTTACAGCTCTTGTGGATAGGCATTACGCACGGCCCCGGCCTAGTTAGTACACACTGGCCATCAAGACTGGGTTGTTTTCGATGCAAGTAAGTGGGCGGATCCAGCCCTTGAGCGGCAAGAATGGAGGGTGGTCAGGGATAGGTTAAAGAAGAATCCGTCTAAACCAAGGCAAAAACAAAGTCCAGAACTTTTCACGTGGGCACAGCATCAAATGGAAGTTCATTTCAAAACTACTGTAGTTATTAATTAATCTAAATAGATTAATCGCAGAGGCCATTTTGCAAAGAGAGTTACACGTGGAGGCTCATGTATGCTGTTTATTTCATGATGAACGGTGGGCGTACAAAGGAAACAGTAGTATTTCTGTATTGCCTCCACTCTTTCAGTATGGAAAACGTCGCGTCACGCACTACTGAAAGTGTGTTATTAGCATCGTCATAACAACGTTTCCGAGCGACGGAAAACATCGTATAAAGTGCGGAAAAAATCTAATTTATTGTCATTGTGCAAGAAATCATAAAATAAAACTAAAACTGATCAGAAAACCTTCCCTTATCCTTGCGCAAAATTCGTATTTGCCTTTCCGTCTGTGGGAAGGTTTTTCGGATTAGTGAACCAACTCGCGCAGTTTTAATATCAAAATGTAAACAAAACAAACCTCAATCGGCCACACAATTCCCATGCTCAAACGGCACATTCATAAAACGTATTTTCCCCTATTTGGTGGGGATCTACGTGTGTTGAATGGTTCACCCTTCACCTTCGCCTTACCCCCCTCCTTCCCCCTCCCTTCTCCTTCCCCGCAAAACTGACCACTTCCATAAGCTGAGGTCTCGGCACGCGCCAATTCTTCTCTTGTTTACTACATATCAGGCGAGTCTCCTAGGGTTCTCTGTACCATCTATACAGCCGCATGCACCTTTGGCAAGGTTCTTCCCCTCAAGCAAAGCTTTCACTCTACATTTATAGTAGATTATGCCATAGAGTTGTGTTTACCAGTAACTGATACCTGGACAACTGCCAACCCTGGGGTGGTGGAGGGGGTGGAATCTTAAATCGAGATATCCAGCGATGCAACTCGATTTTCTGTCAAAAGACATTATCAAAGTTAAATCACTCTCATGTCATCCAGAAGACTTTTATCAACATATATTCTGAACCTTAATTACACGGGGTATCGAATTCACTGCAAGCAATAACACATCTGGTGTGCCATTTCATGAATATTCATCCAAATTCAGCAATGCGATACATAACAGAATGACGGCAGTGATGGATTATTTTCACCAGAATGACGTCATTATGCTGGATAATCTCTCAGGCGTTCACATGTTTACAAATAAATATCAGTATCCATTCCTTCCGAATTCCGTCAGCAAAAGATTGTATTTAGTACATGCTTCTTGGCGTTTGTGAGAAATCGGGATAAAATAGGCAAAAAATCTGAAAAACACAACCAAAGGTAAACTAAGGGCTGGCGCAATCCTGCGGGATCTGTTGGTTTTAACTTCGTTCAACACAAAGTTTCAAGTGAAGCTAGGTATAGGAAAGTATAGGCAAAGTGATCTACTCTCGGAATGGACAAGAACAACCCGATTTTTTCGCACCGTCAACAAGCGGGATAGGCATTCACCTCACGTTACCTCTCCAATGGTCACGTCGACCCACCTCGAGAACATCGCGCTGACACTGAGTACACAAGCAAAACCAAAAAAAAAAAAAAAATGAAATAAATAGAAAACAATAAGCCGAAATTCCACTCTAAAACTAGTTCATATTACTGCATTTCGAGAAATAAGTCGGAACTGGGATCGTTTTTACCATGTCTTGTAGGTATTTGGGACGGACAGGGGGAGCCGGATAGTATACATAAGCCCTGTGAGGCGTTTTACGTAATCCCTTACTTCTCTTCAAGGAATAGGTGACGTATTTCGTCTTCTTCCGCTTTCCATTTCTCCATACGTATCAGTTCCTTTGGATCCAGATCTATGACAGTGATCTGATATTGGAAATAGTTGCCATGGCGATCCTGTATTACGTGATGCCCAGTAAACATATCTGGATCACAGCTTCTATAATATTAAGGCAAAGAAGAAATGTTTACAAATAAGGCAATTTCATTTCAATATGCAATACTTCATAAATATTACAGCTATTCGATACGAATCTATAAGAATTTTATGGTTTTGTGTTGACTGCAAAAAGCTGATATTTATAAAGACGGCACAATTCAATCAACGCGTATGTACACCATATTATAACACAAAATTCTTATGCATACACTGAACTCAAAATAATTCTCCTGTTTGTGATTGCTCACTTGCAGGAAGTGGCATGTATTTAGGAATGTACTTTTGAAATAAAGGTTGTTTCTGTGCGTTTAAAATATTATGTTTTTAGCCAACGCTCACATGCCTTCCAGACTTACAGAATAAGCGCAACACCCCAACCCACCCCTTCCGCCCCTCAAATACAAAAAGCGGGCAAAGATAGACATAGTGGAACCTCCTTATAATGACACAACACTGTAGTCCTAGCTAAGCCTTTCGCTGTTTAAAAATATTGATAAAAACTTAATTATCAGACACAGCCATGTCATTGAAACGAGGTAACGCTGTATCCACATTTCGCCATAGTGTTTTTGGACGTTATTTTGAGTCCTACAACAGTGTTTTATTATTATTTTAGATATTTACACACATCTGTATAAAATTATTGATTTATTTAGCAGTTTTTGTGCAAGCGAGCTTACTGGGTTAAGGGCAGCAGGGTTAACATGATGCAAGAATCCATCAGCGTTCTTGCTATCTTATACTTGCGCAACTAAAACATACAAAGCAGATAAAAAAAAACAATAGAGTTATTAAAAGGGTAAATCACACGAAAAGAAAGTGTACTCAATTGAACAAACTGGAATCTGGAACGCTGAAATGATTGGCTGATAACTGCTCACGACCAGATCTGATCGTCCTCATTTGCCAGCGAGACGGTGCGCTGACAATTGGTTCAAGTTCTCAAGCGTCCTTAATTCCAGAACTTAAAAATCAAAATCACCACCTTAGGGACCATCCATAAAGTACGTTCGCAAAAATTTCGGACCTTTTTGCCCCTCCCCCCCCCCCATCCCCACCCGCTAAAAAAATCTAAGACGTCCGTGTGCGTACTTACTTAATGGATCGTTTATTATGAATAAAAACATAACAAAGTAACAAAGCAGCCCAAGCAAAAATCAATAAAATTCAACATAATTTTTCATCAGTTAATATATTTCATTTGTAACTGTAATTTCCGTCCTGTATTCAAACACACAATGACAGTATCACACTGTTCTCATAAGCACGAGTACTGTCGTCTGCTGTTGCTGTTGTTTTATTTTAGCAATTTCGAGCAAGCGTTCAACTGACAACTATCTTCCCTCGTATAACATTCATCTCTTGTTCACAGCGGCGTTTTGTAGACCACGTGACTTTTAAACCCCCAACCATAACACAGAACGATCGGGCAGCAGCACTAAAACCAGAAACACATGACCGCACCAGAAACACATGACCGCAGCAATAGCGGAGGGTCCTGGAGCGACCCGTGGGCGTCATGGCGGAATATCGTGACATAAATGTTTGCCTACGTCTAGTTTATTTAAGAAGATAAGCAAAACTCCCATATCCTCAAGCAGTTACATAATCTATAAACTTCAAACGGCAACAAAAAGGGCCACTTAACATCCATTTTGCACCAGACAAAGACACTGCAAGCAAAGTGAACTTAGAGTGTGATACATCTCGATTTTTAATATCCTTGTGTCCTGATTAACCCAGTGTCAGCTATTTCCTTCCATCCTCTTGATTCAGGCAAAATATAACTGCCCTTCCCAAGGAACTTGAAATGCAGTACAATGTGTTCAACGCAGAATAAGACAGAAATGGATCTGAAATGGGCTGTTCCAGAAGTTACCTCAGGTCAGGTCACAGGTGGTGATTTTACTAACATCAATCTCTTTTCCTATACACCAATATTCATTTTAGTGTCTAATTTCCAGAGAGTGGCACAAGCGAAAACTTATCTAAGTTTTTTTGTTTTCTTTTTATAATTATTTGTCGACTTGATAAAAAAAAATAAATTGATAACAATTCTGATTTTACTTTTCTTTTAAACTAGATCCATCCCAGTGCAATATACGATTTTTAGAGCTCTGTTTTTAAGATTTTCAAAGCAGAATACTCGAGCTTTCAAGCAACTTTTAACGACTCAATCAAGACCAATCTGCATAGAGTTAGTCCACGAAATTTATTGTTCTGCACAAAGGATAATTCTCCAAGTGCCTTTTAACGCAAAGGGCTACATAACCTGGCAAGAGTTACATGGCTGGGAATCCCCGGACACCTTTATTTTTTCTAATTAACACTTGACAAGTCTTTGACCTGGTCAAGGTTTATATGAATTTTTGCTGGCAGCCGTTGGGATATTTTTTTTGACAGTAAAAAATTCATTTTCTTGTTTCAGCTTCTTCTCTGACACTACAGGCCCTAGGACCACAAAACTTTATACTTATGTAGAACTTGATCTGAGGGTGTGCCTTTTTCGTCTACGATTTCGTTTTCATGCTTAAAACGACAGGGGAACACAGCTGATTTTAGAATTAATAAATACAGCGCATTTAAAAACAAAGTAACGGTTGAGAAAAACAGTACCGCTCATGGGCGTTACGCGAGCTCAGCCTGCATAGAGAAAAAGTGCTGGTCCGTTCAATCAATAAAGCCGTTGAGCCAACATAACCTAGCAGATGAACCTTATAAGCCGCATACATGCTGCGCCATAAGCTCTCTACTTAGTTGTATTACAGATTATGCGGCTTGCAAAAAAACTTCATGTTGTTCAAGAAATAATAAGCCGTTCAAAGAAATATTTTGACCTTTTAATGTTTGTCAAGTGTTGAAGATTTTGCTTGCGAAATACGGTTCTAGTTCCAAATGATGTCTTACCTCTCGCAGTTACTGAGTCACAAATCTTTGGGCTTACACAGAAATAGGGTTTTTACATCAGTTGCCGTACCCTACCCATTTAGATTAATTGTTGCTAGATCAAAACCACTGGCGTTAGATCAATTCTGATGAATTTTGGAAAAATAATTTATGAAATTGTCATATTCCAGAAAGCAACCACACATTCACTCGCTCCCATACGCCGCAGAGTCACAAAGAAGCCTAACAATGTGCAGAAGTACAGTAAAACAACTCGCTGACTATTCTTTGCTACACTGCGTACTTGCAGTCAGCAGATCCCATGTTTTGAGCACTTGAGAACTTAGCGTCTAGGTGATCCGCATCTCTGGGCATAGAATTTAGCCTCTAGGAGATCCGCAACTATCGACCACAGAGCCTAGCCTCTAGGAGATCCGCAACTATGGACCACAGAACCTAGCCTTTAGGAGATCCGCAAACTATGGACCACAGAACCTAGCCTTTAGGAGATCCGCAACTATGGACCACAGAACCTAGCCTCTAGGAGATCCGTAACTGTGGACCACAGAACCTAGCCTCTAGGAGATCCGCAACTATGGACCACAGAACCTAGCCTTTAGGAGATCCGCAACTATGGACCACAGAACCTAGCCTTTAGGAGATCCGCAACTATGGACCACAGAACCTAGCCTTTAGGAGATCCGCAAACTATGGACCACAGAACCTAGCCTTTAGGAGATCCGCAAACTATGGACCACAGAACCTAGCTTCTAGGAGATCCGTAACTGTGGACCACAGAACCTAGCCTCAAGGTGATTCGCATCCCTGGGCATAGAACCTAGCTTTTAGGAGATCCGCAACTATGAACCATAGAACCTAGCCTCTAGGAGATCCGCAACTATGGACCACAGAACCTAGCCTCTAGGTGATCCACATCTCTGGGGCATAGAATCTAGCATCTAGGAGATCCGCAACTATGGACAACAGAACCTAACCTCCAGGAGATCTACATTTATGGAATGCAGAATCTAGCCTCCAGGCTTCGGTAAGCACCAATACATAAACACTAGGGCCAAAACAAACTTGTCAGGGCAGCAAACTCTTGCCAATGGCATGAGGACAGTTTTGGAGTAAACAAGTCGAATATTTGCTTGCCTTGAACGTGAACTCAACGGCACAGACGGCAAGCAAACCTCTTAGCGAACAAGGCTGAAAAACAAACCATTAATACAGGATGACATAAGCAGCCTGGGGTGTGGAGAGAGAAGGGGGCGGAGAGTTCCGGTCAGTAGTGAAGTCAGTGACAGCAGTGCCAATGCGGTAACTACACTAATGACATTATCAATGCCAAACATACACAATAAATGAGCTTAAAGCAGTCCTTCACATAGAGCAAGATGGGAATTCGGGAATCAATGGGTCGAACACTTATGAAACAATATAGTCAGTCGACGGTGGCCCAGCTGATTTATTTTCCTGACAACAGCAGAGCAGTTATCATTCTCGAACACAACCAAGCTACAATTTCTTCTTACCCCCCCCCCCCCCTCCAAAAAAAAAAAGGCACAAAAAAAAAAAAAAAACCAAACACACACACACACACAGAAAAACATTGTCATGTCCAGCATCAGCAGATTAACTTTCTACGACCCCCTCTGGGCCGCGAACTCATCTCAAAACAAACTTTAACTAAATAGAATTCAATTGGGGGAGACTGGTTCTAATACAGGTTTGACCGCAATCCGCGTGGGACTATTCGAAAATGAGACACAAGACTTGTTTTTTGCGAAGTAAACAACCGCACAGACATACATCAGTCACGGCCTTAAGACATTCTAAAAAGCGACAGCTGTGTTTTATTTAAAATTCAATTTCACTTATTTAATTTTAAACTAAACGAGGTTTACACTGCAGATATAAGCAGATCTAAGGTGATGCGTGTAAGTTTTACAATATATGATATTTTTAGCTCTATAGGTTAATATCCGATATACTCATTTGGCAAAGATTCAGGTTAATGTTGATCCATTAAATCAAGCAGTGCCATATAGATTAAGGGAGCACTGCACTACGCCTTCCAGCTGGCACCCTTCAAGGGCGTGACCCATTTTTCGTTCTCTCTCTCTCCTTTTTTTTTATAAAAAAGCAAAATTTTTACTTGTTTAACTGTTTTTTTCACTACCGGATATTAATCAAATAACAAATTTATCACGTGTGATGCCCAACACGTTTCAATTGATTCAGTTTCCTGTAAAATCCAGGCAAAGGCAATTATTTTCATCTTTTTCCCTCTGTGATAAGATTAGCACGACTTTTCTGCAATGTGACCTGATTCAATTGAAAGTAATGCAATAGACTAAGCACGCCCTTTCCTTTTTGTCCCCTAATGCTATTTTGTTTATTTCACAATTGCCCCCGATCACCCGGTTTCAAGTTGACAGTGTATCCACGCCGGTGCGGCCACACCTAACACTTGTTTGTGCCTGCGCCTGGTCTAGCCCTTCCCCTGCTGGCCCACAGCCCTGCAGTCTTCCAAAAGCTCCACTAGTACGTACTGCCAGGATCTTCTCTCCCTCCCCCCCCCCCCAGAGAAAAAGTCACAACACAGCACGGCAATCCGACAGCCCATCTAGCGACAACTGGTCTAAACCTACACAGACGCGACAACTGACTTACATTTTACTTTATTTATGTACAGGGTATTTATTTTTAATTTATTAATTATTCTTTTTAGGATGGTTAAAGCACCATAACTTTGGATAAGGGTCAAGTACTCCGGATTTTGTTCAAGATCTATCTCGATCTTCAGGTAGAATTTCAGGTATTTCTCTTTGTCCTGAAATTCTTCAATATCGAAATTTTCGCTATTTTGTCTTAAAAACTAGAAGACTGTATTTTCAAAACTTGTCATTCAGTTTTTAACGGTTCTTTTCCAAAATCGGCAGAAAGTTTGCCCAGGGGAAGGGGGGGGGGGGTCCCTGACCTGACTTCTGCCCTCCACAATGTTTCAGTGTTTCGGCTAGTCACAATGTCGCTGGACATTCTTGTACCAATTTTTAATTGTATAAAAATCTTATTGCAGACTAAATTGCCATTTTCTAGCCCTATAAATATCGAAACTCTCATTTCACTATTCATTTCCTGTTCATAAAGCTGATGAAATTTCTGTTAAATTAATAATGCCGTTTCATAAGATAATTTCGTATAATTATAGTATGCACGATGCCGTATCCTGTATAACGCATGCTAACGTGGCAAGCCCCATGTTTATATTTCATTCCTGTAAATACAGTGGCATTAACAGCCGCTTCTTATTCTGCTTCTCTTGCTCTTATTCTTCTTGTTCTTTTTTTCTTCTTCTTCTTCTACCTGCTTTTTGTTTTTTGTTCTTCTGCTCTTCTTTACGAAACATATTTCTATTCCTGCATGTGAAACGTGAAGACCAGGCGCCCCCTCCCGCTCTACCCTTTGTTGCGAAAAACAAAAAAAAAAAAGAAAAAAAAAGAGAGATTTGTTACAGTACTTGAAAAATTTTGTGATATGACTGAATGAGTTCCAGGTCAATATTTTCTTAAATGTTGACGCGAGATGAGCAAGACAACAGATATTGCAGTTACCTGTAATCAAACGGGAGTTAAGTCATGTAACAAAGCATATAATCTAACTTATTACCTATTCAACGTGAAGGTATTATTGACTAGGTTACAAAAATGTTGACCTAAAGGTCAAAATTTTCTGTCTGGTCAATAATAATTCATGTTGACACAAAACAAGTTGATAAATGCTGTATTTTTTATTAAATTCATGACAATTTGTCCAATAAAGGTAATACCTCGATCTGAACAGGCCCCACAGCTGTAAAGAAAAGCCTTTGCTTGGCGTGAATACTGTTCACGTGGGCGTGTGACCCTTCCAGACTAATGAGGTGTGTATGGAAAGTGCAATTTGCGTCATCACCCATTATTGGAGACCGTTATCACCAGGGCCAGGCAATTGCCAATGGTGTATTTAGACGCCAGTGAGAAACATTAATAGCCAGGAACCTTGAACAAGTTGCATCTGTAGGAGCAATGTCCACTGGAGGAACGGCTGTTAAAAATCCAATGAATACCACGCGCTCTGTACCGGACTGAAGGACGATGACGTGATTGTATTGAGCTGTGGGTCACCAACCTACAACTTCCTCTAGTGCTCATGTAGAACTAGAGGCTCAGTGAGGCAGGATTCCGTGTGTAACACATGACGTCATTGGTTGGTAGTAAATTCAATGAAATTGAAAACCCTATATTGCCTAACAATTTTTGGTCGATTTAAAAAATAAGACGACGCACATCTACAATATACATATTTTCACTGCATAAAATTTCAGAACTCTGGGTGGAAACGTTTTGCAGAACTCGTCTGGACAAAACCTATCTCCGTGCTAACCAATTTCCTGAAAAACAGCCCTTTTTGAGAAGTCGTATTTTTAAGAGTGTCTTGCCGATTTCCAAAAATATACGACTTTGCACACCTTCAATATACGTTCTAACCGTTTGCCAAAGGAAAAAGCTACACGACGAATACTTTCGGAGATACAGCCCGGACACGAGGGTGCACGAAAGCGGAGAGACTTTTTTTTTTAAAAAGACAACATTTTAGTTTCATATTAATTGGCAAAGATACCTATTTTAAACTCAATTTGAAACGACTGCGAAACGAAAAAAAATCGAAAATACTGATAGTTGCTGCTGTATTAATTCTATTTATTTATTTATCATTTTTTATCAAATCCTTCCAATTTTATTCTTCCTTTCCTGGCACACAGTCCAAATATTTTCATGCACTGCGTAAGTGCGTAAATGCAATATTTGAAATTGAGCAAAACCTGGACCATGTGTACTTTTTAAGCAATAGCACAACTGTTACTGTGAATGCATCCTTTTTTTAAAAGCTAAATCCCCACGCACTCCCTTCCACCCATATGTCGTCTACCAAATGTCGTGGAATCCCTTCAACCACATTTGGATTGCAAAGTTTTTTCCGCTCTCTATTTTCCTTTTCAAAAAAAAAAACAAACAAAAACAAAAACAAACAAAAAAAAAACAATATTGTTCTTTTTCCTAGACTTTTGTTTGACAAAAGATAAAATTAATTTTTTCTGATACAGGATATGTCTATCGAAACGCCCATTTCCCTTTTTTACTGATCCATGAACACAAGCTGAGCCAGACAGGCAAGAAATATTCTTTTGGCAGAAGTAGGTCAAAGAACAGGCCAAACACAAAGCGGCCTGAGAAAAGACGCATCTTCAGTACTTCAAATTAAGTAAAAGTGGTAAACAAAACCAAGCCACATTGATGACAATATTTAAAGTATGCCTAGCAGTGAGTATAACTTTGGAATAATTGTGCAGGGGTTCCGGATCATATCCCCCCAGACAATACCCCCCCCCCCCCCGATGATACCCCCCCCCCCGACAATTGTTGTGCAGACATTTTGATTCAGTGCGACTTCGAGGGAAAGCGACTGTGTTTCTTGTCACGTCGAGTGACTGGAAAGAAACCGCCACTCTGCTAGCTCTAGCTACGCAGTTAAAACGTTTAGAAATACTGATCAGTAAAAGCATTCACTGCTATTGACTGCCGTGGGTTTTACTTTCCTAATTCATTTTTCGTGGACTCGTCGATCACCGTTGTATAGAGAATCTAAAGCTCGGGATTGTTTAACTTCGAACAAAGCGACGTATTTATGGCACAACATTTTCTGCACTACAATAGTACGCGTTGATTCCTCCCTCGCTCCCCCGCACCCAACTCCAATGCAACAAATAAAAATGTCAACCTCAAACTGAAGAACAACACAAAGAATTGGGGAGTGAAAAATACAGAGATTAGCTCAAGCATCAAATAAATCTTACGTCAGCCAGTGGCAGGTTTGTTAATGACTTCCCAAACCAGGCAAGACTTGCTGTCACATGTCATGCCCCAATTCACAAACCCAAACAGGTTTTAGGTAAAGGGGTAACTAAAACTACTTCGTGACAGCTGACATCAAATGCTCAGCAGCTGTAGCTATTCGTTGGGACAAGAAATAGTTGGTGAAACTAGATTACAACATGAGTGACAGATGACAGGTAATGCACACAGTCCGTGCCAACAATAGCCCTAAAAGTTGACACGGTGGTGTGTGAGTGATAATAGGGTTGTTTAACCTCAGTTTGGAGTCGCTTGATTTCGATGAAATTTGCAGATAGATTTGCAGATAAATGTCGTGCATTTTTGATGTCAACACGAGTTACCGCCGGGGTCTGTCGGTCTTCCCTCATCTCTCCCGCCCAAGAAGTGACGGGTTTTTTTTCATGAAGTCCTTTGTCTTGTTACCGCCAAAACCACCCCCATCACTTCCCATTCTCTTCATTTATGTCAAGACAATGCCGGTCAGTGGTCAGACAAAACCTTGACGCAGACAAGTGGCATGCGTCACGCGTTTTGACGTGTCAAGGGGTGGGCAGGTGGCAAGTTTGGATTATCAAGATAATTATAAACCAAGACCCACTGAGGTCACCCAACCAAATGAATGACCAAACTGAGATGAGTAGTTGCATTGAGGCCTATGTGCATAAAACAGAAGCTTGGCGATTTCCGTTTCAGTTCACAAGGCAAAAACTAATTGAATTTAGCATCAAACACCCAAAGTAGCCTGGTTTTTGTGTGACATTATAAAAAGTGATCTTAATATTCAAGGGCCCTTTGTACTGAAACAGGGCGACAGATGGTCAATGCAAGGCTTCAACATTTATAAGAAGTTATCGGGGCTGAAAGGTGAGGGCATGTCGGTTTATTTCAATCTCATTCAAAGCAGCTCAGCTTTCTCACGATTATTGTCAACGCTAACATTATCTCGGATGGAGTTTCTTTGAAGAAACATGCGAGAATAGTTATGAATAGGAAATACTTTTTTCTCAGCTTTGATATTACAGACAAACAGACAAAGAAGAAAATCGTTTCCTCTGGCAAAGATTGGGACAGCAGGCAGTTCCGAATATTCGCCCTGTAAATTCGTTTTTTTTTTCAATAATTAGAGTCTTGAAGAAGAGTATATGTTTGCCAGAGTTTCACATCTATTTCATATCTACCGTGTATGACATGTAGATTGTGCTTTACAGTGCTATTCATTTTTTTTAAATTTAAACCCCATCTGCCTCCCCTCTTTTTTAAAGCTTTACTGAAGTAATTCACCGAAGCTGTATCTGGCGAATCATACAGCAAAGGCTTGAAGCAAAGTGTGTAAAAATGCGTTTAAAATAAATAAATCACTGGATACCGTTTCGTAAATTCGGCCATATTTCATGTGGTTCAGTGCCTCACAGAAGAGCGTAATATTCCACTCTTTAATATACAATTCAGTCTTCCAAACATTAGCAAACGTCCTCCGAAGAATATAGGTAACCGTGTCCACGAAATGCAAGCATTCTGGTCCGTCAAACTCCGCTCCAGCAAACAGGTAATATAATCCACCCAGCCCGCAAACCATAAGCCCTCACCTCTCACAGACCTAAACAACTGAGTAATCCGAACATAAGCCACCGAGCTCCAAAAACATAAGAAGCCGAGTCCTCCAAACACAAGCAACCCAGTCCTCCAAACAGAAGTAACCGAGTCCTCCAAATACAAATAACCGAGTCATCTAAACACAAGTAACCCAGTCCTCCAAACATAAGTAGCCGAGTCCTCCAAACATAAGCAACCGAGTCCTCCACACATAAGTAACCGAGTCCTCCAAACATAAGTAACTGAGTCCTCAACACATAAGTAACCGAGTCCTCCAAACATAAGTAACTGAGTCCTCCACACATAAGTAACCGAGTCCTCCATACATAAGCCACAGAGTTTTCCAAACATAAGCAGCCGAGTTCTCCAATATGAGACACCAAGTTCTCCAAACATAAGAACCAAGTCTCTCAAACATAAGCAGTCGAGTCCTCCAAACATAAGCAACCCAGTATCCAATATGAGGCACCGAGTCCTCCAAATATAACCAAACCGAGTTCTCCAACATGAGACACTGAGTCCTCCATACACAAGTAACCGAGTCCCCCAAACATAAGCAGCCCAGTCCTCCAATATGAGAGACCGAGTCCTCCAAACATAAGCAACAGAGTCCTCCAATACGAAACACCCAAACATAAGCAACCGAGTCTTCCAATATGGCAATACGGGGCGCCTAAAATGCTTCGATAACTTAAGCGACATGTCTCTACATGTTTTCCTATTTAAGTCTTTTTCGCAGCAGGGAAATATAATGCAGAAGAAACAGATAAATAAAAGATAATCACAATCAACAGAAAGGTCTCATCGAAATTCGAAATGTTCACAGGATTTAATGTGTTCAAAATTTTTAGTGTGAAAAGCGGATAGAATATCTGTACCATTTAAATGTCAAGCGATGATTAATCTCACGTAATGGAGGGGAATTGAAATATAAGACAAGAAAGGAGTGCTTTTGTTACTGAAGAAAAAGTGTCACTTGGCCTGGAACTTGATGGGAAATTTTCAATTTACGACAAAGAAAACACGCTTCTTAATGTCATCTTGAATTGACATCATGAAACAAAGACGAAGAAAACATCTTAAAGAAAAGGTCTGAACTTTGATTTAAAAAAAAATAGAACGTTTATTATCTCTTCCATTATTAAACTTAACATGATCCCTCTACGTCAACGAATAATTGCAGCATAATTTTGGGTAAACATTATTTTAGTTCACGATATCATCCCCCCACCCTGTTTATTTGTTTATTTTCACTACACCGCCCTCTTTGACGTCATACTAAACTACATGTTTTATTCGGTGTTGATAATTTATCACATACAAAACAAGTGCACAAGCAAAGAGAAGTAGAAGTGTCACAAATAGAACACGGATACGCAGACAAGCAAACAGAAGTAGAGGTGTTACCGACACAGCATGGACACCCACACAAACACCCCGTCCGTTTTCTCCTCGGTGAATCAGATATACACTGTGTATCACTGAAATGCAGCTACATAATTCCACTCATCCTGAGAAATAGACGGCTGCGCAAACACAAAACTGTCAGCGCTGTTTAAATTTTCAGTTTTTCGGTTTAGTTTGGTGGCCTTTCAAACCTTTTGTATTCACTTGTTACAGTTTTTGTTCATTCTAGGACAACTTTTTGTCGTATTTTTTAGTGGTTACGTGTTTCATAAGTTATGAATTATCTATTTATACGTTAGTTTTTTATTTGAGTTTTCATTTTGATCTGGACTAAACGAAAATAACAAAGCAACTTCATGTTCTGTCTGTCGCAAAAAATGCCACAAACTTTCTTTTAATATTTAAGCAACTAACAAAACCAATATATATGACGTCATCGGGAATCAATCTGTGAACAGCTTCAGCCATTCTTGTGCTATGCAGTGAAAACTTGCAGTTATATATGTTTATTGGCAACAGGTTAACTTATCAGCCAGGGATTTAATATAATACAGAAGTTATTTCATACTCTTTGATAAAATACTTATGCCAAGACACACAATAGAGCACAGAGGCGGCCAATTTTGCTGATATTATTTGATTACGTCATGCACTTGAAGCAGCATGATAATGCGGCCAATCATGACCGTGCCTTCTTTTCTCAATACGACATTGCCAAATTACCCAGTAACCGTGACAATTTCATATTTAATCCGCAAATTTTGATGTCAGCAGGCCAACAATAATTTTTTGTCCTCGGAATTGACACAGAAATGTCACACATGAAGCTTTTGTCTAAGAAAGTGGGTACATCAACAAGCATTGTCTGGGCCACCTGTTGCTTCAAACTGTCGGAACCAGCGTGAGAGTAAATCAGACGCCCTGCGAAAGACGACCTCAGGTTGATTTATCATTTTTTTACCCCAGCCAAAATTGCGGTATCTCAAGAAAATATTCTCGAACATTATACTTATAATCAATATCTGGCCATTCTGGGCAATCAAAAGAAATCAAAACTTTACGTTTAGGAACATATAAATTTTCCATTGCTCAAACACTGAAAATTAAACCAAAAACAATCATTCTGACCGCCAGTTCAACTACAATGGCGCAAATACATCAATACTGAATTGACTCGGAACTGTTGCATTATCATTATTATAATTATTATAATTATTATAATTATTAATATTATTACAAGAAGTATAGTTATTACTACAGAGAAGTATAGTTGATATATATTACAGGTATTATTTATAATTTTGCATGTATATTAAGCATTACATAATTTATTACACAATGTATTATAATTATTCTGTTGTTGTTGTTGTTGATGATGATGATGTTGTTGTTAAAGTCACCATAACATGAAAACGAGGCGAAGCCAGTGTGTGAAGACTGCCATCATTGCTGTTCTAATCGCCATTAACTCTCTATCTCAATTATTTTTGGCACACAACTCTGCTTACATAAATATGCTGATATGTTGTTGATCTGACTAAGCACAAGACGTTATGAATAAACACAAGAGAGAAGGACGCACGTGTGGGTGCGCGGAAAGAAAAATCCTTCGAATACGGCACAAATATCGGAAATTGCACTCCTCAAGATCAACGAACTTCGCCTTCAGCCGCCATTTATGTCACAAACAAGACACACAGTGACCAGGCTTTTATGAATACCAGCTGGCGCTCTGTGCGGCCCCATAAAGACCTTATTTTGTAGCTCTTCTTAGACCAAAAAAGGTTCTTTTTTAAATAAAAAACATCTTCTGAAGATCCTGGGCTTCTTCAAAACCTTCATATAAACGTTTTAAAGGTTGAGAGCAATTTTTGGCATGGCGAGCCACTCACATGAAGTGTGGTATTAAGGGTTAAGGGAAAATTCGACGCAAGACGCGAACACATATAAAATGACTCGATCTTCTTTCAAGTAAGAGACCTCGTTTCGAGACTAACACAGTAATATCATCCAATTAGACACATACAGTATATTTACATGTTTCTTTTTGCCAGTAAACCTGGGAATTTTGACTCACATTTTCGCCCTTGTTATTTAAAATATGATACCTTGTTGACGATGTCGTTCAGGCGCTGATCATGAAAGGCCATACAGGGTTTCATATAGTCAACATAAGACCCGTCCAGCAGGTTGTGGCATTTCCGACTGTAAATCAATAACAATAGAGACACGGTTTGTTGTGGTTGAAAACCAGAGGAATCACGGCACATATAGTTATTTTTGAAACTGTTACTTTTGGTGCTTTCGCAAGGAGGAGGGGTAGAAGGCTTGGCAGTCTATTGTTGAAATATTTGTGGTTTTATTAATATAATAAAAGTTGAATTTTCTAATGACTCGACTGTGCCAACGGACTGTTTTCTTCGCCGTATATCAAACCCTGATCAACACGCCACGACATGTTGCAAAGCAATGGCGTGGATAAGGTGAACACCCCCTCCCTCAACCCCCCTTCCCCCTCCCCCCCCCCCAAAAAAAAAAAAAAAAAGTTAAAAGTACTTAAAAGTTTGGGTGTAGTCTTAAAACACGCCTGCACAAGTTTTCCTTTTTTTCTTGATTTCGGTTAGCTTGTGATAAGCGTTTGTTGCTACAATGATCAGCTCAGTAACATGCGCTGTTTCTTTAGCTTTACTGTACCAGACAGAAGAATTTTCTCGAAATTTACGTCATAATACATTCATTCAATATGATAAGCACAAATCACAATTAGCTTAAGCATTCCTGTGTGAGCTCGTTAAGTATGTCGTAAGCTTGCGTAATCTTCAAGGAGACTGATTATCAGCCATTTGTCAGGTAAATAATCAATACTTATTATAAGCTCATACATTTGTTTACAGCCGCGATGAAGGGCACAATAAATAAGTTAATAAAACCGAGTACTTTTAGATAACAAAGATACAAAGCTCAAGGTGGTATAGATGAGCAACCCTTGATGACATTCAGTACAGTTCTTGACCCGATACCGTGACGTCACTGACACGTCATTATGGCGTCACAATCAGGACTTATGTTCAAAGCTCGATCAGAGTTCGTGTTGAACATCACGTGAGTTGAGCGATAATACATATCAGTACTCTTCGCGGTCAAAGATAAAACATCTGTGTTATCAAATGAACTCAAACTACTCAACAGCTAATTTTTTTCTTACAACCCGAACCATAGCCTACTTCTGATTAATCAAATGATTTCATCGGCTGATTTTATTTGTTCTAATTCTGTTATATACACAAGAGTGCTTAGGCGTTTACATAGTGTTTCAAATATCGCCCTCCTGCCAGTATCTCCAATAATACAGGAATGACATACTCCTCAAGGAAAACTGCTGCAGGACAAATTTTCCGACCATTCACACCCGATATAGAGATGAATAGAATTTCCCGAGACAAAAGATTCTTACAAAACCCCCACCAGACGACCTCATATTACCTGACTTGCGGATCGGCGGCCATGACAGCGGCTAGCTGCTGGTAGTGTGGGTACAATTCGTCAATGCCACAGATTCCCCATAGCTGACCCCGCTGCAGGCGCGCCAGGACACTGCCGACAGGCAGAGACTCCGTATCACCTACCACAATGACGTCATAATTACGTATTTGAGCCCATCTGCATGTGCTTCACTTCCTTTATTCCCTTGATCGCTCCCTCTATCCAATAACACTAAACACCTCCCACATAAACTTTACGATCTAAAATTAATCCCACAAAAATATCGACTTTTTATCGTGTTTCAGTCTTCTTGCGTTTTGCGTGACGTCACACAAAAATTTTCCCAGCGCGAAAAGATGGCGATTTAAAAAACCAGTGCGTTCACGATAAATCGAAGCCCACTCACAGTTACAATAAATGGAATTTTCACAGTGTTGAAGATTGGCTTTGGACAGACGTGCATAATCATGAACTGTCGGCAAAGTGAACACATCAGTGGTTTCCAGATCGATGCCAGAATCGGGACTAGAATCTGGACTTGAACCGGAGATAAACGTTGAAGTTGTGTTGGCAACCCTGTTCAAATCGTCGCCTCCAGCGCGAAAGACGGATGGCTGTTGCTGCCGGTGAAGTTGTTGGTCCACTTGAAAATGGTTCTGGTTTAATCGCACTTTTTCTGATCTTGGCAGTAAATCCAGGTCACAGGGGCTCTTTGGATATGACGGCAGCAAAAGACACTCGATTATGACGTCACACAGCGAATCGAGCACACTGAAAGGAAATGTTTTTTTTTTCTTTCTTTAATTTATATAACTGACATGATTAGTCGGCTACGCAAAATATTGGTCTACTCGCTCTGTCATCATATTAGAACCCCCTCCCACTTCCCCCCCCCCTCCCCCCTACGCACACACCGTTGTGAGTAGTGCCATATAAAACATGACTGTTTAAAGCTTGTAATTTGTAATGTTTGTAATGTAATGTAATTAAGTTTGTTATGTCTCATGCAAAACAAAAAAGTAATAAATAAAATAATGTCTTTCGGGTTGTCTGCTGAAGTTGGTATATCGTAAAACGTTTACATGCAGCAATTTATGTCTTTCCCCAAAACATGAACATGGTTTTGCAGTTTTGTAAAAAAAAATATAATCTCAGGATTTTGATACACGTTCTAAATAGGTAGCTGGTTTTTTTCTGTGACGCTTCAAGCAATGTAATGAAGACACAACAGGGTTTAAGTTCCGTGTTGATACTGAACAAATACACACACAGTGAAACTAAATTGCGCACTTCAGAATATAAGAACATCCGGTATCTTCAAAGGCATTTTTTTAATAAATATTTCTCATGACAATACTTTGTAGGAAGGGGAGAACTGCAGTGACATAAACCCCTCCCATTTCATTATAAAGTAGCCTAAATGCCCAATCCTTTTCGCAACCCCACCACCCGTTCCCCCCTCTATCGTAAAAATATAAAAAAAATTCAAATTGATGTTTCAAAACAAAAGGCCTTTTGGGCAATTTGTTGTTTTTATTGCGAGACTGTGAGACCGAAAGAGAAATTTCCAGAAACACATGCGCTGACATAAGCAGTGCTCTGTGCCACGTAATGTTTCACAACGCAGGATCTACGATAACTGCATTTTTTCTACCGCCAGAGCAAACAAAAAGTATACCTTTTCTTTGAACGATAAAGTTTCCGTTTAAATGCATTGGTTGATTTGTAGTATGTGCTACATTTTTACATGTATACAGTTATAAAAGCTATTTTTACGGTTCTAAATATCCTGTTACCCTGGACAAAAGCGTGACCACTCCTTTTTCCTCAGGATGGGGTGGGGGTGGGGGGGGGGCTGAGCCATTACCAGAGGCTGCACCGGTACTGAAGATATACATTTGTGTTCTATTTTTTAGACAGTGGGCGAGACACATAGTCTCTCCTGACAGCTGTGACCAGGATCGGCATATTGTCTATTTACGCCATGGTTATAAGAAAACTTTATCCTCTTTTTTTTGAACAAGTGGCTTCAACAAGGTTACTTGATAACAATGATTATACAGCACGTGTGACAAAGCACCCAAAGCGCAAATACTTGAGTCGGTCCAAAATCCAATCAAGCAGTAACTATATTAACTTTTGAGAACTATGAGTTTAGTGTTTACCCAATAAACCTGAAAAAAAACTACAGTAGGATTACATAGCCAGGGGAATAATTATTCACTCACTGCGTATGAGTCACAGGAATAAAAAAAGTGTATGATATCACACACTGTGTGAATATTCTGTGCTGACGTAGCTAACAGAAGAAACCTCCGTTAGTGAACACCTCTACTTCAAGAACAACCTCTGACTAGTGAAAAGTATTTCTTCGAATTCCCCACCTTCTTGACGAAATTCACCTCTCTAAAGTAAACACGTCTGTATGATAAACACTTCAGTCGGTGCGGAAGAGGTTTGCTACATAATAACGAGGGCCTACTATTTATTGTTGAAACAGGAACCGTCGCTCACAGTATAGTTGACAGTCAGGCGGGTTGCGACTGTGCCACTACCAACCTTTAATAGTTTTTTCAATAACTGGAACCCAGCCGGACCAAAAACCTAACGTTGGAAATATCGAATATTTAAGCTCCGAATATGAAAACTACACAGAATTATAAAGCCCGATACCAAGTTCTTTTCTTGCATCGCTAATATATATTTTACTCATGAGAAATTGTTGCTATTTTAAATCTTTATACTCTTTTCCCAGTCAGAAAAAAAGATATCTATGAATTAAGGGCTGCAGACATGAGAGAATAGTGACTTTTTATGACAAAACCACAAAGCAATTTTTACACAGCCTGTTCGAATTAAAAAAAAAAACCACAGTTATAAACTCAAGAATTTCCGTTACTGTCTGTGTCTGTAAATTGTAAATACATTTTGACTTGAGCTGTGTTTCATTCGGGACTGTGCACTTCAAAATGGTTCATGTTTTAGGCAAGGAATCCACTTGTTACCAAGAAGATTACTCAGAAATACATATACGCCTGCCCCTATTCGGTATCCCTCAACATACTGCTTACGTAAGATGTAGTATATATTATAGCACACGCATGTGTCAAAAACGCCGACAAAAAGTAAAAATCCACCGACAATGCCACTATTTATTTACCGCGATTGAAGCAAACTAGGCACGCTCTTATTCCAAGACAAAGTGGCATTACTTCGAAAGATCAAGACGCCCTTTCAAGTAATTAAGTGAGTAATTAAAAAAAGGAATTACTGAAGACAATATACATCATACTGAAAACAATACACATCAGCAATACACAATTTTTTATTGATCAGTGAGACAAGAAATGATTGCTGTTGTTCAGTGGGTGTACTTGACACCCGTCCATTGTTGTACGTGATCGTAACTTACGAATATCTAGAAAAAAAAAACATCGATTGTTCTGCCACTGGTCAATTGATTCTTTAGAAGTAGATGATATGATGAAATGTCTCGCCTTTGGATATCGAAATAAAGCTGAAATATTTCCCATCGATTGCGACATTCATTTACGTACACGTAGGGGTTACCCCTTTGTCATGGACTTCTTTAGTTCTAGGGTCTAGATTATTCCACGGCATGCAATTAGTAATGCATTATTGATCAGATATTTATAATGTCTATGCATTTATACATGCGCATATTTGTTAACCCATTACTTGCAGCGATAAGATTGCTTTCAATGATTTCAACGGTGAATTCCCTCATAGATATTTATAATGTACATGCATTTAGACACGCGTATGTTTGTTAACCCACTACTTGGAACGACAAAATTGCTTTTCATTTGAATTCAGCGGTGAAATCCCTCTCTATGCTTCCGCAACAGCAGTGCTAAAATTATTTGACGTGAAATAGTTTTTTTTTCAGTGCACAGAACTTCATACAAGGAAGGTTGTGTTTTAAAACCAAGCCAAATTTTGGCGATTTAAAAATAACGTTCTTTTGCTTACAGAAAATGTTTCACTTTTCATTCGGGAAAAGAAGGGGTTTTTTTTCTTGAACCGAAAATTCTAACTTTAAAATTGTCTGATAAAAGATATCAAACAGAAAATACAAAACGCACACACACACAAAAAAAAAAAACAAAGACATACCCAAAATTAGACTACAAATGTTGTTTGAACATATAAATCAAGTTTAAAAACGTTTTACTTTTTTAACGTGTACTTCTCCTTGATTCTATTTTTTTATTACTTATTTTCGGTATGAATCACAATCACGAAATGAATCACTATTATGGAGAAAGCCCTTGAACTGGGCAAACCCACCTTGATTTTGAACACGATTGTTCTTCAGATTCAGGTCCGTAGAAATATTTATGCAATGTGAATATAAACTCTTCGTTTTGATTTTCCTCTGAGAAAATGACATACCCATTCTGAAAACAAAAATAACCAGAAAGAAGAGAGCTTTATTAAGTCAAGACCATAAATTAGGGTTTGAAAACTTTGCTCAAATATGCACAAGCACAAATGATTATCACCTGTAAATCCAAATTTCACATATCAACATCACATGTAAATGTGTTCAGCGAGAATTTTTTGAGGTGCAGGCACATGCAACTATGCGCTGTCAAGCAAGTTGTTATTTCTTACACCGTCATATGACAGAGCGACGTTACTCACGGATAGGCGTAGAAGTGGTTGTCATTAGCAACATGTCGTTTTGCAGATTAGTCACCTACTGAGTCATACAACCGATTTGAAAAAGGACCAAAAAATGTAACTATGATCAAAATAGACTATTTTAACCGATAAACAACTACATTAAATTGTGCCAGTCTCTTTCGCAGATTGATGAAGTCATTTTTTGTTTGAAAAATTCATGCTTATTTTGGGGTTTGCTTAATACGTGGTAAGATGCATATATGACTGTGTGTATTTTGGTTAAACGTGATAAAATACACACCTGTGCATTGATAGATAAGTGAATATTTTATATGAACATATGCTCGATGTAGAACTTTTTCTCAGGCCCTTGTTGATCATCATCTGGCCTACGTCTTTCACAAAGCAATGTTACAATGGTTTACAATCGGTTGCCAATTTCGAGATCGCACATGCTGGAGTGTTTAGAAGCTATCAATACTGATACGAATGTATCTTAAATGTAAACTTGCTTATATAAATGTGTGTGTGTGTGTGCGACACAAACACACGCACATTTTAAAGCAGTAATAAGCCTGCAGCATTCTACACAAGCCTTACACTAGAGTGTCGTGGTTTTGTGACGCAACTGTGCACGCTGAGTCAGTACATTAACAGTGCAACAATTTTTCTCCAATAAGAAAATTCCTCGAACGATATATGATTCAGTAGGTCCGCTTTTTTCAGGGGTCTTAATCGAATGACAAAGCAGCAACAACCATAAACTGATGGAGGAGGTATTGATCTTTTCAAACACAAATGGCTTTTTGCAGTTGTTTCTGAAAAAATGCCTGCAAACAATAATGTCTAAACATAATCTAGTTTCCGGGCATAACACAAGAGCTTTGAACGAGCTGTATTTCTATTTTAACAGTTTTTCTTTTTTTTCCCCATTTTTTTTTTATTATTATTTTGGCGATGCTAAAAATATACTACTGAAAATGCATGACAATAAGTTGGACAGAAGTGTTTCATTTATCTGAATATCCATGCTAGCTGCTAATGCTGTGACCAGGCACATGACAAGAAAGCATCCTTCAAAACGTCGCTACCCAGTTCTCAGTACATGCAAGTCATAACAACAATCCCTGGACGTGTATTTTGGTACCTACTGACGTGTTTTTGCAAGCATCCAGACATCGCTAAAAGTGGGCGATACAAATTGTAGCCGAAGGGTATGACATTTGGCTTCGATTTTACACGCTACATCCAAAAAAAAAAATGGAACCATTTGTTCAAACACAAAGAAAGTTGATACGATCTTGTCCTAACCAACAGTGCTCTCAAGCCCAAAGGCGATTGGCTGGTTGTTAACACTTGAGGAAACCAATGCTGTACTTTTTGTGGAACTGCATTTTTTTCTTTGTTTAAGCTTTGGTACACTTAAGCCAACAATTTGTATATTCCACTATCCTTAAAAAAATGGTTTGGGGAACCGAAAAAGAAAGAACTTATTATGTAAAATTGATGGTTTAGAAAAAAATGAATTCCAACTAGACCGAATTTCGCTAGGGCACCCACTTCGCAATGGCAGACGGCCAGAGACACAAATCTTTCAGTATTTCGACATAATTTTCAGCTTCAGGATTATTATCTTGAACGAGGTCATCGGAGCAAATATTATGTAACCTCTTTTAGGCACAAAGAATCAAATTCAGTTTTCTAACCGTTTCGAGAGAATGGTCAACTTCAGGTTTTTAACCTTGACCATGACAGAGGAGGTCAAGGTCACCGATTTACCCCTTATACGACGTCTTTTAGGTCCAAAGGGTCGAAACTAAATTCAAAATCGTTCTATCTCTAACCGTTTTCGAGATAATGGACAATCTCTTTCTAACGGATTACGATATACAAAGGTCACATGTCCTTGACCCTAATGTCGAGATTCAGTCAGCGATGTTACTGCCTACTGACACCGTACACCGCGTTGAAACAAGGATTTGAGCGTTATTTCCAGCCATTTTTCGTGATGAATAGGGGCTTGAAAAAATATTTTGACCTCCATTTGACGTTGACCTTGAAGGTCAAGGTAAAAAAATTTGCGGATTTCACGACAACTAATTACCCTCTATATCTGCCAAATACCGTCTACGGCAAACCCTGTAGGAGGAGGTGTTTGGAAACCACTTGAGGTCAAAAATACTTTGAACTCAATTTCACCTTGACCTTGAGGTCAAATTTTATCGTTCTACGTAAAAAAGCGTAGGAAGATTTCTCAGGAAACACCCGAGCCGAAAAAAAGGAATAAACAGCCAGAACTCTCAGTAAAGCATACCCATTCGCAACTTTTTTGCAGGTTCGAATGATAAAAACACAAGAAGAGGTTTGTCTCGACTTATGTGAAAAGAAATTGGCCTTGTCATATAATGGTACTGCCATTTACTTACCATAAAAACTCGGAGATTGTTTTGTGGTGTTTCAAATAACATCTTAAGGGCGTGCTTCATTCGAGATCGTTTTCTGTATCAAAACACAGAAAATACACAATGAACGAACACTTTATAAAATACACTGAAAACACACTGTGCAGAGCTTAATCAAATTCATTCACTTAATCAAGCAAGAATTCTTTGATCTCAAACAATTTTTTGGGAAAACAGCCAACTGTATAAAGAGGACCAATTGTTAAACCATGAGAAACAGAAGGTCAGACGAGCAAGAATTGTGGTATTGTGAATTCTCATACTTCACTCAATTGTTTACGTATGTGGCATTTTAATAACAATCTCTGTGATTCAACAACATAAAGTTCAATTAAATTTCAACCTCAATTCACCATGTAATAATTATTTCAACGCATTAAATTGCATTTTTTTACACTATGAAATACGGAAGCTCATTAAGGGTGACAACACTCCCTGGGTTTCGAAACCGACGGCCAAAACTTCCTTGCTTATTTTTTATCAAATATTGAAAGTAAACCTTGTTTCGAAGAGCTTACATAATACAATTTAATATTGAACGAGACGTTCTGCCAAAAAAAAAAAAATTAAAATGTAATTTTTACGGAAAAAACACTGGGTGACAAGTTCTTCAAAAATCATATGTGACAATCACATTAAACTAAGAAAGCAATCTTGCTACAATGTTGATGTGTGTGTACTTTTTTATGAATAGTTAAAAAAAAGCCTTGTGGGACCTTACTTACCCTGAATAAAAATCGACAGGGCAGAATCTACTAATAGATTTGGTCTGGCCTATTTTCATCTACAAAAAGAATGAGAGCATTCTAGATGACACGTTTTCTCACAACGTACAGAAAAAATGCGAAAATCATTTTTTATCATCTCTCATTTTAAACTGCGCGTTTTTTTTTTTTTTTTTTTTTTATTAAAGTTGTTTTTTATTACCTTTCAGATTATTCACAACTTTGCCATTTTATTTCTCTTTTTTTCGCGGGTATTTGCGTATAATAAATATATTATATGCAAATTATATATATATATATATATATATATATATATATATATATATATATATATATATATATATATATATATATATATATATATATATATGTAAAACGCTGGTCTAAGTCTTGCGTCTCACCTTCAGATGTTGCTTCAAACAGAAGCGACAGATTCGACGTTCGCTTGGTGTGTCGTTTGTCAGAAAACCGTGCTTTGGCTAGAAAAATAAAACAAGCAGAGGAGTGAAAATCTCAACAAGGGCTAAAACTGGATTTTAAAAAAACGTTCTTTTGCAGAAACTGTACTGAAACAGTCTTGATTTTTTTCACCGTATTTTTTTTTTTTTTTTGGTACTAACACCTGATTAATCAAAAGTGTAGTGCATTCCCTAAACCCGATTATGGTTTGGAAGGAAAAAAACCCTGTTAAAATTCGAAATTTACAGGTTCGTAAACAACGACACTAACAATAGAAATGTGAGAAGTTCTATTAATAATCTGACCATGTGTGAGAAATATAAACACTGTAGTGTCACACTCAAGCCTTTGTTAGGAGCAACACTCCATATCGGCATCTCCCAGAATAGAAGCAAGCTTCAATACGCGTTTCATTATGACAACAGAGCACTTAGGTACAAACTTTAACAGCCACAGCAGGAAAAAACTTGTAAATAAGAGGAAAAAACACGACACAAGAAACAACAATTAGCAAGACGACCTTACAACTAGAACTTGAACAGTAAGATCTCAAGTGGCTCCTTTTTCAATAAGACAGATAAAACATCTTCCTTGTCTTTGAAATTATGCAAACGATCACACTAAGGTTTGTTTTATCAAGGAACTAAATAAAAGACCTTATCACGTCCAAGGTAAACAGTGCCTGATGGCTACGTAAATTGGCAAACAATTGTTTTTTTCTCATACTGACGTAAAAATAAAGTGCCTGCGGAACTTGAGTCTCATGTAGACACGGAACACTGCGTCAAATGGAAATGTCTAGAAATTCTCTTGTAGTTCGTGTCAACCTTCTTATATGTACTTCATTGCCACCTTTTATATATACATATGCAAAAAAAAAAATAAGCTGGTTTCTCAAGTGTTGATGGATATATTATGTACATGTAAAGCCTCGCCTGTATGTAATTAAATCTGTTTATTTCAAGTAATCTATGAACCGATAAGCTCGGCACGACTGCTGGCAAAACTAGTCGTCCTGTTATCAATGACGACCCAATTTTTGCCATGACGACTAGTTTTTACGACCACAACCCCCCCCCCCCCTCCTTCTCCCCCTATAACTCTGTTCGACTTAATTATTATATCAATTTTTTTTTTACATTATTACAGAAAGCACGTTTGGATTTTTTCACAAAACACATTTGGTACAGGACAATGGATTATTTATTTATTAAAAAAACTACAAACATTAGTTAAAATAGGAAATATTGTTTGTCTTAATAAGTAATTGTCTTTATTAATTTTCCTTATGAATACATTGTCCAGCTACCAAATACATGGCCGGATGACTAGTTTTTCTCTACGGACTTCGTTGCTGACTGTATATTCTTTGTTCAACGATGAAGAAAAAGATGCCGCACCTAACACCACCCATCCCCGCTCCTTACATCAATGTGCCAAACTGTTTTCTTTACTTCCAGCATTTAAAGGTATTATAATTTATCACCAAGAAAGTCTACGGTAATATCTGTAACCTTTGAATGTTCGTATTGTAAGCTGGACTTGCTGGCACAAAGCAAACCGACATCAAAGGGACCAATATACTTGAGAATGCCCGTTAATAATAAATGTATATATCAGCCTGTGGGTCGCAATTCAATGGGCAAAAGGCTTATTCACGGTATGGGGCCTTTCTTTACCAAACTAGAGAGAAAATAGTGGCTTACTCATCGAATCTATTCTAATCCATATGTTTACTGAGGCATGTTGACAAAAGCATATAACCCTTTGAGAAATAATTACAAAAGAACTTAAGTTTGTGAAAGAAATCGTTTTAGTTAAATCTCTTCTTTTCACGTTGAAGCGTAACAAAAGTTGTTGATCGAATTTCTTTCCAGCGCAATAACCTAAAAGTTCTCCACCACCAATACAGACAGGAGCAGTGACTTGATTCTTGTTTTGACCGTAAGTCTCCTGAAGTTTGAGCGCAACAACACCGAATGCTGTGGGACGGTCATAAAACACAAAGTATTACCCAAAATCCCGTCTAACGTCTAGCTTTTTAGTCATGTACCTTTCTCCGTTGAACTCTCGAACCGTTCGAACAAACAAGGCTTCCCCCACCCTCTGCCTTACAACTTAAGCACAGAATGGAGTTTCGAGTTGGTTAGCAAATAACCTAGTTTGGCTGAGCCCCAATTAATTTTAGAATACAGCAGACATCGGCTACAACGAAACAATGCTAATAGCAGTCTTCTTACCTTTATTTCTATTGTAAATGTAGGGACGTGACTGTCTTTAATTATACTGTTTCGGACAAAGCAGAAGTCTGGCAACTTGAGGGCCAGGTTGGCTGACGAGTTGATGCAGGACTCTAATCTGTGCTCTAACAAACAAGAGATGTCCAGCGCATTAAGCAGGAGAAATGCGAATAATCGATTCTTTAGGTTCAAACAGAAAACACCAATGCTCAAATTTAAATGTGGGAGGCTTCATTTGAATCTTCATTTGTTTTTCAATAAAAAGGTTTCAATTTGACGTGTCAAAAAAAAAAGAACAAAGAGAGAAACCAGAATGTCCTCCGACTTCTGAACTATTCGCAACATTGATCAGGTTAAACGCAACTTTTGAAACGTTTTGAATTAAACACCATCTTAAGTATTTTTTTTTTTAAAGACAGACCTGGCCTTAAGTCTGGAGTATCTTGAATCCGTTTCATCAGTTCAATGATTTCGTCTGACAATGAAACGAGTTCCTGCAAAACACACATTTCTAAGTTTTAAGCTGTATTTATGAGAGCATAACTTTGACCAAAAACTGGAATTTAAATCCTCGATTTTCCAATTCTAAACCGTAAGTACAAGGTAGAACACATTTGCTTGAAACATTTAGCCGAAAAGAATTGTTTCACAAATTGCCAAAAAGAAAGCTTTTCAAAACATGGATTGCACGAATCAGTGTACACTTTCCAACCGGACATTTTCAAACCGGACACTTTCTAACTATTTACCAACTGGACAAAATTAAAAGAGGGCATAAAAGAAATGAAAGAAAGGTCATCATTTCTATCTTTTGTCGCTCTTCATTTTCAAATTAGTCAACCATGACATTTGGAAAATAATGTCGTGGCTGGAAAAATGTCCATTTGGGAAGTAGTTGGAAAGTGTATGTTTAGAAAGTGGCCAGTTGGAAAATGTCGTTTTGAAAGTCTGTATACCGTATTACACATAACTATTTTTAAAGGAACGGTCAAAAGACTAAATGGGAGATAATTTTGAACTCCGTGATAAGTTATCTGGGTCTAGGTCATTCGCTCACCGGTCATTTGATCAACGGTCGTTTGCTCACCACCTAAATTTTATTACTCGTGATTTTTGACATTTACAAAAATTAATTGCACTTCTGAAGACATTTATTTCACAATATTTTTTCCAATTTTTTCATTAAATTTTATTGTCTCTTAAATTATTTCTTAAACATTATAATATCCCCTTATCGTAAGAAAGACAAATAGTTGCACAAAAAGACCCTATTTCAATTATCTCAATTGCGTAACTGCATCCAGGGGCTGTATTTTTAATGTAAGATAGCAATCATTTGCATGTTTTGTAATAAAACTGAGCAGCGGGTGTTCTTTTAAGATATAAAATTTGGGTTGAGTTCAAACAATTTGTTATCGTTCCAAAAAGTTTGAAAAAAGATCGTGTAAAATATGGAAGGAAATTTTGGTAGTGAGCAAACGGCCGTTTTTTTGTGTGTGTGTGTTTTTTTTTTGTTTTTTTTTTTTTTTGTTTTGTTTTGTTTTGTTTTTTTGTTTTTTGTTTTTTTTTTAGCAAACGACCGGATCCCGGTTATCTAACCCACTGCATTCCTCTAGCTGTAGCAATCGGAGCGACGTCAATCCCGACTTAGCATCCCTCATTCGATTAGAACCAGGGACCTTGCGATTGCTGGACAAACCTTTTAACCAAATGAGCTGACCGTCACACCCCCACGGATTACACACAACTTACTCCTTCGGCGATGAGGTGAGCCCCTACGGAAGGCTTCATGACATGTTTCACGTAAGCCATGACATTTTCTTGCTTTGCCTTTATTTGTTGCGCATTCTGAAAGAACCATAACACAATAAGAGAAAGATTCAATTTTCAGAAACAAACTACAGATAAAACCCGAAAACAAACAGTGGTGCTTAATAAAATCTTACTCAGATGTTTTCAGAAAAAAGACTTTTAGACTTGTTTAACCAACTATGGCCTAAAATTACAATTATCGGCTTGATTTCGAGGTTATTTACAAAAATAGAAAAACCCACCTCGCATTGTTTGTTGTTTTTGTTCCGCTTGAAGACACGATACACCTGCCTTTGCTGGAAAGGGAAAGAAAAGGCTAGCAATACGGACCAGGGTTGACAAAAGTGCAAATCTTTAAAGAAAAGTTGTGACACTGAGGTTAAAAACATGCTTAAATGCAATTGTATGGAGGCATCTGCTTCAGCAGTAGCAATTACTGAATAAAAGTGATTGCAATTCACGCTAACTTCAGTCCTTCAATCGAATATCTTCGGTGCGAGTGTACATAGAAAGTTTTGTGAACCTGAAATTTATTGCTACTTGCTACTGAGGCATCCGCATAGCAAGCGCATGCAGGGTCAGCATGGCGCCAACAAAACCAACCTCGTTTTGGATTTCAACGCTGACCCGCGATTTTTTTTGTTTGTTTTGTTTTGTTTGTTTGTTTGTTTTTTGGTTGTTTTTTTTTTTGTTCATCGGCACATATTCTTGCCCACGTGTTGACGCAACGCTGGCCCATCGACAGAACATTAAATTGTTTGTAAAATGCGTTGGTTAAAGTTTGTCCATCTTTAGCATGTATGCAAGGTGACGCGTCTCATTTGGCAATTCACTTCACACGTGCCTTGTAATGGTGAAGTGTTTATTTCATGGTTTGCAAATGGGTATGCTTTGCTAAGAATTCTGGCCGTTTATTCCTTTTTTAAAGTTTTTTTCACCTCGGAGGTTTCCAGAAAACTCCGGTGACAGTATTTGACGTGGGCCCTTTTACTTCGGCCTCAGTCAAAACAGAGCAAAATTTGGCTGGCCTATGAGGCTTCACTAGTTAAGGTTTATACTAAACAAGTTGTTTAATAAAGATGTGTGTAATTTACTTGAACTATGTTTGTTTGTCGTTGCAGCCCCAGTATTTTATCGTGAATAGAAAGAGGAAAAGGGCCCATCGCTACAAGAGTGCTTGCGCCGCTAGAATACCAACAGTTATGGCTTTTATCCCTATTACAGAGTGGAAAACTTGACGCAGGCTTTCTACCGAACCAATTCACCACAAAAGCAACTCCTATCATTTTAAGTGGACCAGTTGATACTCCACCAGCTTTACTTTCAACTACCGACTTCCTTGTTTCCCGATATTCTACTTTCGTGAATAGCCATCATCTATATTGAGATGGCGCAAGACATTCTCAATGGCTTCATCATCATCTGTAATTTTGGGAGATTCACCTAGAAGCTCTTAGAAATGATTATATCAGTTTTCACTCCATCTTCTTTTGTATCTCCTTACAGGTGTGCCTGCCTGCTCGGGTGTAGGAAAAAATAGCAACGGAAAAAATGGCAACGGAAATAATGGCAACGGAAAAAATGGCAACGGAAAATATGGCAAGTGGAAATAATGACAACATAAAAAATGGCAAAGTGTAAAAAAACGGAACAGATGGCAAAATAACAAAATAAAAATTTTATCACATTTGCAAAATTTATTCTTAAGCGTAATATCACGAGCATATTGCTCATTCTAGACAAAGACCCTAATAAATGTGTTGTTGTGATGGCACCCGAACATCCATAGGATTAGCAATACTGTATACACAGGGTTTAAGTTTTGCCTGATGCAGTCCAGATAAATGTTTTGTTACGTTGACACCCGAGTATCCAAAAGATTAACCGCAATATACACGCAGCGAATAAATTTTGCCTGATGCACCCCAAATAGATGTATTGTTACGTTGGCACCCGAGCATCCAAAGAATTAACGGTGCCGCACACAGGGATTACGTTTTGCCATTTTTGCTTACACCTCAAATACCCTGACATCAAGTGGCATTAAGTGGTTTTGATTGGACTTTCTTTGATCCTGAGTAGTCAAGGCAGGCGATTTCTCTGTTTCGGTTGAACTTCAGTGAAACCTGCAAAATTTGCCATTTTTTCCTCTTTTTCACTTTGCCATTTTTCCGTTGCCATTATTTCTGCTTGCCATATTTTCCGTTGCCATTTTCTCCGTACCCCGCCTGCTCACCCATCTCCCACTCGTTTTATTTATGGGTGTACAGTATAATTTGTATCTGTCATCCGGTAAACGGTCATCTGCCCCCCCCCCCAGTCAACTGCCCCCCTTTTTTGGAACCCGGTCGACTGCCCCCCCCCCTTGCAATTTGACGGGGTCGTCATCTGCCCCCCCCCCCTCCTTTTTTTAGTTGAAAAAAATTCTTTAAAAATTAGGCAATTGTGATGTCCCCGTCTACTTCGTCTCTGAAACGATTGATCTTCATTGATCTATTCACCAATATTGATCTTAGGAGAGACTGATCCGTAAACTGATTGCAATTCTAATTGCAATTAGTTTCCTATTGGCGAATTGCAATTTACCGAGGTGCAATACATTCAATAAAATGAATATAAATTTATTTATTGTGTCTCTGTAAGCCAAGAGCCCAAGAAAAAATAGTAAATGGAGGGGGCAAGAGACCACCCCTCCACTTTGAGGGAGGGGGGCAGTCGACCGGGTTGCAAAAAAAGGGGGGGCAGATGACAGGGGGGGGGGGCATTTGAACGGGGGGCAGATGACCGGGATTCCTGTCATCCTATTGGGCCTGGTCGATTTTTTTCATTTTGTTGGTGAGTTTTTCTTCAGCAATCGTGTTGTATGCTTGTGTAAGGGAAGTCTATGGTTCATTCAGTTTGTCAGAGTTTGAGGAATACGGATTTTCTACACGGTTTCTACCTTTTCTCTGGTTTTACTAATTCATACATGTTTTCTGTAATCGTGCGCTTTTGGGAGAAAAACCTGATCAATGGTCAGTTTTGAATATAGTACTCACACCAAAAACAGGATAGGGGGATAGGTCAGTTGGTAGAGCGCTCGTCTTCAGATCCAGGGTGCATAGCCGGTGCGGGTTCGAATCCTGCTCGTGCCCATTAGCTGTGCACTCAATTATGATCCTCCTAGGGATTCAAACTGGAATGGCCCATTTCAGTATAATGTGGCAGGTCATTCCTGATATAACGCTGAGATTGCCGAAATGGACTTAAAACACCAATAAACCAACTAAACCAAAAACAGGGGGAGTGAACTAGAGAGGGATAAGCTTTAGCTCACTAGCTGCAAAAAACGTACAAGAAAATGACATCATACGGAATTAGATCAGCCAGGGCTCTCATATACGAAAGAATCAAAATGGATTTCTACCGAGAAGATCGACTTACTGCGACGCGTAATAGAAGGCATTAAAGCCAAAAATTTACATGCTATGATCACGTTCAGAGAGGCAAGTTGATTAAAATCTTTAGAGCATACAGCATACCCGAAAGGCATGTGAAAGCTGTCGACGTTATATGTAAGAATATGTAAGAGAAGTAATGTGTAAGAAACGAAATCTGATCGATATTCTCGCAGGAGTACCACAAGGTGACACACTTACTCCCTATCTATGTATCATTGCGTTAGATTGTGCACTCCGACGAGGTATCGAAGGACGAGGAAAAGCTAGGATTCTGTCTTGAAACGAAGGAAAGTTGACGCGGAGGTCCTCAATGCGCCCTCTTCACTTTTCGGAAGACATAGCGCTTACTAGTGAAGCGACTGAGTAGGTGCGGGAACTGCTGCTAGGAGTAGAGAAAGCGGCAGCTAGTGTAGGACTGACAAAAGACAAAAGTTATGGCTTTCAACCAAGCAACCATGCCAGAAATACAAACAAATTAGGGTTGAATACTTGAGCTAGTACATGAGTTTACATTCTTGGGGTCGCTAGTAAGCAGCATGCAACAGCGTACAAAAGATATGGAAGTCAAGTATGTCAGAGAAAATCAAGGCCAATCTGTTTCGTTCGAATGCGGAATCGCTATTGTTTAATGACTTCGAGACCTGGATGCTGACCAAAAAGTTGGCCAGATCATCAGATGGCTGTCACACAAGGCTCCTCCGAACAGCCTTCAATATTAGTTGAGAAAGTCATACCCGAAACGAGGACCTATACGGAGATATGGAATCCACGACAGAAGGTCCAGCGACATCAGGTCCCGCGATAGAAGGTCCAGCGACATCGGGTCCCGCGACAGAAGGTCCACGTCAAAACGTCCAGCGACAGAAGGTCCAAATAAGGCACTCCGACAAAAGGTCCAGATTGCAATATTTTCATAAATAAAAATTATTCCCGTTCGTTATCAATGCAAAACGCGCTGCAATTGGTGAAAATGCTCGGCCCCTTTTGGAGCATGATGACGCCCTCAAGCGCATGGTACAGCGCCAATGCGCCAAGGACACACTTCCGGTACCAGACACGCTCGATGACGATGACGATGACGCAGTTGTGGATGGAGAATGGGCCGAAACATCTGATGAACACCCACAACAGTTTCTCATACACGACAACGGGCAGAATGCCGATTCCCGGCTGTCCATTTTTGGATCACCTGATTGCTTACGACTGCTGGCTGCTTCTGAAATGTTGTACATGGATTGCAATTTTACCATATCACCAGGAGGATTTCTTCAGCTTTATGTGATTAGAGTTCCGTTACGGCAGACAGCTGTTACAACAGTGTACTGTCTCATGCAGGGCAAGTCGCAAATGAGCTACGAACAACTGTTTTGCACATTACCTGCTTCAAGTGCGCAAATAGATCTATATCCGGACCCAACAACAATTTTGTGCGATTTCAAGCAATCGCTTATCCGTGCCATGTCCGAGCTCTTGAATACCGACGTAAATATCCGTGGCTGCTTTTATCATCTTACGCAGTCCACTTGGAGGAAGATCCAAGAGCTGAGTCTAGTCCCACTGTACCGCGCGAACGAAAATTTCCCATTGTTCTGCGGTCAGTTGGATGGCCTATCTATCCTTTTGCCTACTGATATACAAGAAGGGATTGACTACTTACGTGAAAACGTTCCGGATAAAGGCGCACCTCTGTTGGAGTACTTTGCTGCAACGTACGTGATGGGTACTTATCGCCAGGCTAACGCAAACCACCGCGATTCCGCTGCAATCCGCATCTGTCGCATTCCTCCGTGCTATCCCCCCCCCCCCCACCCCTGGAATGTCCATCATGCTGGTCTGGATGACGCGCCAAGAACAAATAACCAGTGTGAGGGTGGAACAACCGCTTCTCACACATTGTAGGATATACCTACGCCTCTATCTGGACTCTAATCCACGTCACTAAACACGAAGATTGTGCTGTTCGAATTCTGCTCGAAAAAGACCGGCGCGGACAGCCCCCTAAAAAGTGGACGCGCCTGGAGTACAAAAGACTATAACAGCGTCTAAAAACTATACGCCAAGACCGCGCCGCTGGTCGAAAGACAGTGGAAGAGTTTTTCCGTGGAGTGGGACATAATATAACACGGAAGCCTGTAAGCCGTGAAAACTAGAGCCTTGGTGAGGTAGGATCCCGAGTGTAACAGGACATCTAAGTGAAAAGTATAACATTGTACATTGGGAAACATTCAAAAGCCTGCTTCATTTTGCCTTAGGAAAAGTTCATAACAGCATATTTTTCAACCTTGCACCAATTCTTCTTTTTTAATATTTTCAAAAAGAACCCGACGCTGCACATCTACAATTGATGGTCTTTTTATGCCTACGATATAAAATGCCTCGGAAATATCGCGCGACAGATAGATAGACGGACGGACAGACGGACAATTCACAACTATATCCCACCCTTACACGCGGGATAATAACCTACCGTTGCACAACTTCACTACATATACTTTCTGTCTGTAAGGTTTGGTTTGCGTCCGATAAAAAAATTCAGACATATCGCAAAAGTGAATACAAAAATGACGGAGTCGAAAAACGTTAAAAGGTCGAAATGCTCATATTTTTTTTACAAAATCGAAAAATAACCTCCCGTTACACAACTTAATTATATACATACTTTCTTCCTGTACGATTTGGTTTTCTTAAGATAAATAGTAACGGAGATATCGCGCGAACAAAGTTGGATACAAAAAAAACGACTGAGTCCCAAAACGCTAAAAGGTCGAAATTTTCAAATTTTTTTACAAAATCGAAAAATAACTTTCCGTTGCACAATTTCACTATATACCCGTTCTTCCAGTAAGATTTTGTTTGCTTCTGATTAATAGTAATAGAGATATTGCGCAAACAAAATTCAAACAACAACAAAAGTCCAAAAACGCGAACAAAAAAAGTCCAAAAACGTAAAAACGTCGAAGTTTTCACCTTTTTTGCAAAATCGAAAAATAACCCATCGCTGCACAACTTCACTATATACGCTTTCTTCCTGTAACATTTGGTATGCTTCCCAGGAATATTAACAGAGATATCGCGCGAACAAAATTGATACAAAGTCCAAAAACATAATAATGTCGAAATTTTCTCATATTTTTACAAAATCGAAAAATAACCTGCCGTTGCACAACTTCACTATGTATACATATTTTCTTCCTGTAACATTTGGTTTGCTTCCGATAAATAGTAACAGAGATATCGCGCGAACAAATAAAGTGCGGAAAGACAGACGACAAGACAGACGGACAAGTTCACAGCTACATCCCTCCGTTACACGGAGGATAATCAAGAAGGGAATGAATAGACAATTACACGGACAGTCTTTGGAAAATATGCTATAATTAACTGGAATTGTGATAGACAGTAATTAAGGTTTATAGAAGTTAACAGGCTTAAAGCAGTTCTTGTTTGGTATGTTAGAATAGTGATCGAGCTTTCTGTTCAGTCAAGGTCTTCAATTTAGAAAATATGCTGTAATGAACTACAGTTGTCCTAGAAAAGTAATGAAGGTTTATAGAAGTCAATAGTTTAAAAGTAGTTCTTGTTTGTTGTGTTAGAATAGTGATCGAACTTTCTGTTCTTGCACTTTTTAAAGTGGCACGACATTTAATTATGACGCTCAGTTTTATATTTTATATTATAATAAAACAGCAATCTTATGCTGAGAAAAACTCATAACAACTATGTACAAAAAGCATGCCTCGCAAGAGTTTTGGGTCTTCCTTACAGCGACCCTTCCTATTGTTATAACTGCTTTTAAAAGCTTGTTAAACTGACCCTCAGTCTCCTAAAACTTGTGGCGTTAGATCAATAGCCTGCGGATTTGACACCTGAAGTTGTTTTATGAATCATGCGCATAATTATTTGCAACACAGCAATTTTATTGAAAAATTATAACCTTTTTACTTGCTCTAAGAACAGAATCTCTACTGCAAAATTTCGGACCCCGTTTCAAGTTCTCCCACTGAACCCCCTATATATGCCAACTTAATTCGCTTTCAGAGCCCCTTATGACGAAATTATGTAAGACTAAACCATTGAACGTGGGTGGTAATAGATGCATAAATTTCAAATGGATGCAGGAAATTGAAAGCTCTGCATCGAAAAGGACTTCCTCACAGAGCAATAGTTACCAGAATAAGAGTATAATTTTTGACTTTAAAAAATCTTGACCGTCTAAATATTGAGCACATAATAGGATCCACTTGGAATTTTAAAACCTACCGTGAATGCTAATTAATCGACTTACAACAATTTAACTATGCTTGCTAAATGCCCTCAAAATGATGAGAAAATTTTAAACAACTTCTGTGTTACGCTTTCTTTTAAAAAAGGATATAACAACGAATCCTCCGCAACAGTTGGAAATTCTTTGTATGCAGGGAGCAAGCTCCATTGATATTAATTTAGAAACAAATTTTTTAATAAAACAAAATATTTGTTAATTAAGATTTTAAATTCCATAGATTCAATTTCTATTCATATTTTTATATCTATATTTTTACTGGCACACAACATTTACACATAACTTTATTTTAAATGTTCGTCACATGAATATGACAACCTGAGAAATATTCAAAAACTTGACATTTGAGTTCGCAAGCTTATTTTTGCCCACTTTAATAAAGACACGAAAAGAATTCAAAAATTGAGTCTCTTTTGCAAAGAAAAGGGCACACTTTAAAATGACTTTAGTATGTTTGTAAATCTGGGACAGGTATGCAAGTCGGAAATCATAACACAGAAAGGTGATGTCTACGGGGTAATCAGGGAAACACGTAGTATCTCTGAGAAAGAAAAGAGTAAGAAGGTAAAATGTAGTCCCAGCGGACCCTTTCTATCTTCCTAGGACAGAAAGGGTCACAGTTCCTGCAATAGAAATGGCCATTGATCTCAATTTTCGAGGCTTTGGATCTTTCGGCGCACGTTCAAGGACACCGAGGCTCGAACTGGCAGGCTTTTTTCTTTAAAAGCACACTGAGTAGTCCCAGCGGACCCTTTCTATCTTCCTAGGACATAAGGGGCCAAAGTTCCTGCAATAGAAATGGCCATTGATCTCAATTTTCGAGGTTCTGGACCGTTCGGCGTACGTTCATGGACACCGAGGCTCGAACTGGCAGGCTTTAAAAGCACACTGAGAAGTACCCTGGCGCAATATTTTCGACCTCAGCGAAACTCCAAAACTAGAGTAAAGCCTGGTTTTGCAACTGTGGATTCACTGTTGTTGATGGCGATAATGAGGGATTTGATATCCTGATCTCAAGAAAACACATATTTTTCTCAGTAAAAAATTGTTATCTGACCATAAAACTTGTGCGCAATAATTTATAATTGGGCCATTTATGTGACGCACCCTTTCTAAAATAACGCCGTTTGCCCCAGTCGTGCGCCGAGATTTAAAAATTGACAAAAAATGACATTGAAGGAACTATGACTCTTGCTGTCATGGGAAGAGCGCAAGAGTCATCTAGGACTAGAAAGAATGGTAAGAAGCTAACTAGGAGCAGTTTTCTTACTCGTGATTCATAAGGGTATGCTGGAACTGGCTAATTTGTAAACTCTAATCTCCTATGTATATAACCGAAAAGACATTGAAGCAGGTAAGGGATAAGGTTTTATTATTTTATATGAGAGCCTTCTTATAAACAAAATAGAAAACGGGCGATAATATAACACCTATACGCCCGGATGCACTCCAATGTTTACCAAACAAACTGGCCAATAACTATATGTTCGGTAACCAAATTCTTACTTCTTTCAGCGCAAATACAATACTTGAGTTTCCTTCACCCCTATAAGACAAATTACTTGATTCCATAGTTTTTATATTTATTTGTTTACATTTAACATTTTTCAACCTCCACGCAGAATTCGGCAGCAACCAGGAAAGTTTTTCGAAAAAATGGAGGCTTTTATTTTTTATTTAATATCAGAATATATATATATTTTTTGTTTCTCTTCTGAATTGCGTATTTTGGTGTAATTATTTTGATTTATATCATAGTAAACAAATTAAGAAATATCTCTGAGATTGTTTGACCACATTTGTTTCTGTGGACAAATTCTTGAACTTTAAATCTTTCCTCCTTTAATCCTGTTAAAACCAGGTTTCTTTCTGATATTTTCAAACAGCTCCTAGTTTGCTATGTATTTTTTTTTCAAATGCGTTTCTTATCATATAACTCGTGTGTTTAGAAATTCTTTAATTTTTTCCTTGCTGTTTTTTGCGAATTATAAACAAAAATACAAAGCGGTCATATAAAACTTGAAAGTGATCCAATCAAAGGTGTAGTAGAACCAAAAGGACCATTAAAGTCTATATATTTAGAATGTCAAAATTTGGACAGTAAAATATTTCAAGAAAAATTTCATTTTTTTTTATTTTGAATGTAAAGATAGTAAAATGGGAGGGAAAAAACAGCGTCTGTAATATTACAATGACCGTTTAACATATATCTTGTACGAATGTTCCTTAGATGGTGGTCTTGTTAACCACTGCACTTTACAGAACAGGAGTTATAACTCTAGTGATGTGAATATATCAGCCCTGTAAAGTCGTTTATTCTAAAAAGGAGTAAACATATTACAAAACAGTGTACACAATTAGTCAGCAGATTAAGGAGCATATGGAATGTTCGTTCATGGTTGATAATATGTATTAATCATGGTCATCACCCGTTTGTTTAACTTTCTGTGCTGACAAAAACAGACAGGTGTTAGAGTATGCAGCGTTCCATATGTCTCCCGCCGTGCGGGAAGCGATAGACAGGGGTTCCGGACCAAACCTCCCAGATGAAATCTTCCGATGACAAAACTTGCCAAAATCTTCATGTGCCTCTGTTATAAATAGGATAAACCCTCTTCCCCCCTCGACTGTGTTTTTGGGCCTGAACACACAATTGCGGGGGGGGGGGGGGGGGCTGTACAGGTGCAAGATATGCTGTTACACCGGTTCAGGGAAAACAAATCTCCCGTGCAAACAAACTTTTATGCACGACTTTGTTTATGCAAACAAGCCTCAGCAGCCAAACAATCCCCCCCTCCAATTTTACACCTTTTTCTGAAACAATATTTTTGTTCCTGGTTGTATTTATTACTACAAGAAACAAATAATTGAAAAAGAATAATAAACTGCTGGTAAATATTGCATTAATTGACAAACTCAAAACACACATAAAAAATAAAATCTATTCGCGGAATTTTCACGTATAGTTCTTTGACTTATTGCAGTAGTCGGTGAACTAACCCTTGCCAATATCACTTTGCCAACGACCATTTTGCCAATTTCCATTTTACCAATAAAATAATATTTTGTAGAATTTAATGTTTAATAGAACATAGTTTTTGAGTCGATTCAATACCGGAGGTCAAGGATTAGGGATGCAATTTAAATTCCATGGATTCTGAGTCATGGCTTAGGGATGTGGATTCACGAATATTTTCAAGTCGTGTCTGCACTCGATTCAACACCTGAGGTCAAGGATAAGGACAAGGATTCGCGAAAGTGGTGTACGTTCTCGATTCAATATGGAGTTGGTTATTGTTTAATAAATTAGTGTGTGCTTTTCTTTGTCTTTTATTTATTTTTCCATAAAAATACCTTTTTTTTATACAAAAATATGACTTTGTTGGCAAATGGAAATTGCCAAAATGGTTGAGATGTGTTAGCACAATGGAAATTGGCGAAATAGCAGCTGGCAAAGTGGCCGCTGGCAAAGTGACCGTTGGCAATACGACCTACACCCACTAACCCTACTCAACCACTCAAGGCTGATTCTGTTCTATTAAGTAAGGCATAGCTGTAATACAGTCTACCCTCGTTATACCGCCATCATTGTTTAAATAAAATTATGGCGCTATAATGAAATGGCGTTATAACGAAAAAAACTGATTAAGAAAATATTTATTGGTGTTTTTCTTTTCAATAATCCAACGCATCACATGCTGTTTTAAGTCGTTATTCAACGTACATGCAAAGACACAATTGCTTAATTTCAAAAGCAGTTATTTTCGTTTACTTCAGTTTTTCATTGACAGATTCACTTTTTATTGAAAAATTCTAGGATTGATTTTTTTGCCTTGCCTCCTGTGTTGATATATTTTCGATGACTTGTCCCAGTTTTAAGCAAATGCTTATATCATCAGAGCAGGCTTTGCCTGATGATTCTAAGTAACCCAAAACGTGTCTAATGTATTTTTTGGCTTCAAAAGCTGTTGGTGGTTTTTCTGACGATACCTCTGTAATTTCGTCATAAACTTCAATTTTTGGCTCGGCTTGATTACCCCCGCGCACCGTTGTCAAGCTTTCTTCATCTGTCATATATGTTTTGGCATTCTCAGTTTTTTCTTTTCCTTAAACATACCAATTTGCTTTTTTTGTTTACAATATCCCCAATTGTCCTTCGTTTTATTTCACTATCTCAGCGCAGAGAAAAATGATTTACTTTTTCTTGGTGAGTTTTAGATGAATTATTTTGTGTATAATTCAAGATTACGAGCTTTTTTCATGGACAAAGTGAAAACGCTTTACTTTTTCCATTTTGAAACGATTTAAAATGCTGAGCCTAATTTCTGTTCAGCAACTTTTTCATGAAAATTTGAACTTTTATCTAATTTGCATAATGTTACTCCAGCTGGAATGCATCCTAATCCATTGTGATAACAGGGTGGCCACGATGCCTTTGTTCTAGCAGTCAGGCTTACACCGTGCACTTATTCATGCTGCTCAAGTGTTTTGCCGTAGTAATAAAATCAACAACACAAAAGCAGTAGGGCCTTTGACTTGGGCATCTTGTAAAAAATATCTCCAGGTAAGATTGATTGCGGTATAACAAGAGTAAATTGCACTGTATATCGCATATTGCGTGGCGGATGGCGTTAAGCGAATTTGGCGGTATAATTACGCCCGCTTTATACGAGGCCTGTTTTATGAAAGTTTTTGATGAAAGAGCCGTGTGTCCCCGTGTAAACACTACTCGCCACACTGATAATGAGGGATTCTCAAAAGCATCGTGCGATAGAGCACTGCTCTATCTCCAGGCATCACGGAGTGGGCTCATTAGCAACACTTCAAAGGGATCCCGGGAAAACCCCCGCTGCCAGGTGTTAATTACACAACGCTACATGTATTTGAATGTTTTTTCTTTTTCAATGTAGCTTTAATTCATATTCTGTTTGACCGTATACCCCGAAACCACAAAAAAAGTAAAATAAAATGAAATGGATACTTGGTTGGACGACGAAACTTTTAAATTAATAGATCTCTATAAAGAGAAAGATATTTTGTGGAAAAAACAGCATGAAGACTACCACAAAAAGGAAAAACGAACTACGGCTTTGAAGGAAATAGCTGAAAAATGTGGCAAATCTCTGTATCCATAGCCTTGCCCAACACGTTATTGTCTTCCGATTTATTCCTTTGACTTTTTTTTTGCAAGTCAATGCAATAATTATACTAGAAAGTATAATTTTTTTTTCTCTCTTCACGTCCTCCATCTTTGAAACTTTTAATATATTTGGTATGTTTTCACATTGCATTCATTATAGCTATTAGTCCCTCGCCCCCCCCCCCCCCCCCCCACACACACACACAGCGCGGAGCGGGGAACTCATAAAACGGGCCGCGTCCGTCATTTCGCCTGTCTGTCCCCATCTATAGTGGTAAGTTTGTACGTCTCATATATCTCAGTAACTAATATAGTTATTTCATTTCTTTCTTGCATCGACAGAGAACATATATATGTAACGCGAGGTTGTTTTTGGTTTTTCTTAAATAATGGAGATCTGCGAAATGTGGTTATTTGTCGCTTTTTTAAAAAATAAATTAGAAAAGAACTGTTCATTTCAAAGACGGGGTTTAAATAAGGAGCAGGGAGCAGTAAAAACCCTCTGTGTAAACACCTCGGGGATCAAGCTCATTAAGTCAAGAGGGAACTGTAAAATCGCCCTGTGTAAAACTCGCTTTACACGATCCGTTTTTGCTGCATAGGCGTGCTCATGGCAGCAAGCTGTATCGTGTAAACACAAAGTTTGTATGATTTTTATGACCCATCCGTCGTTACGCAGCAAGCTCGCGGAAATAGAGCCCGTCCTATTTTTTTCGTGAGCACAGATATGCTAATCAGACCACATGAAAGAGATTAACCGATAAGTGTCTCAACGGGATGCCAGGCCAGTTGCTTAAAGCCATTAAAAGTGAGGGAAAGGAGCTATTTTCAACTGAACCCCGAGGTAAGCTTGGCCATTAAAATGTCGTTATGTGATAATCAAGGAATTCGGTGCTGCAACGTGTAAACTCCCTGAATTTCGATGTACGCTTTGCTCGTGAGTTTGTAATTTGAGCATACCCTGCCGTGTAAAGCGGCCTTAAACTAGCAAGAGGTACAGCTCATAAAACGCAGGCGTTTTTATTAGGATTTGAAAAGGAATCGTGCAAAGCTACCTTAATGAGGGAATTAAATAAGAAAAAAAAAAAAACGGGACCCAGGGTTTGATGGCGTTATAGCGAGAATGGCGGTATATAACGAGAGTAGCCTGTATTCGGTAAACTAATACTAACAAAGTAAGTACTTTCGGCTTACTTCAGTAACACCAGAATAAAATTGCAACTTAGTACAATGGCCACTGTTTGCGGTCAAACGGAACTGGGGTGTATAGTTTGGCTTTGTAAAAGAGAAACAGGAATATCCATCCCGGGGTGGGGGGGGGGGGTGGACAGGGGTAGTAGGGGTTGGAGGACACTCGAGTGCCAGCTAGTACCCATGCGTATCAATTATTTTTCAATACGGCCCTAAACATGAGTGCTAATTTTTTTAAATAATACCAGCTTTTAACCAAACGCGGAGTGGAATTCCGAAATAACCCCCTCTTTGTGGGAACTGCGGAGTACTGACTGAAAATGATTTCTACCCCCTTAACGAAACTGGCACTGCGCGGCCGGCGTCTGAATTCAAAATTATCCCTTTCTCCGCGTCTTTTTACTCGTGTGTCGTAACACACACGATGCCATGTTCCCCATCCCACCCCTAAACAATAAACTTCAATAAGAGATTGAGGGACTTTCTGTGCAGTGTACTTAGGACCAGGACTTATGAGAGTTTTATCTCAGCAGCAGTTTTAACGAAAGCAATAAAGGTAGAAGGTGACTGAGCATATGCCGTGTCGACATATTATAACAATTGCCATAATAATTTCGTTTTTTCAATTTGCCATTTTTTCTATTGCCATTATTTCAAGTTGCCATTTTTCCGTTGCCATTTTCCGTACCCCGTGCAGGAAAACCCCTCTCGGTATCAAGAGGATTAATTTGATTCGGCCCGCAATCTTTTTTTTATTGCAAAAATAGACCCAGTAAGGGCAAAACTTATTTTTCTTAATGAAAATTTAGGTGACCAATCATTCGCCAAAATTTGAAATGCGGTCAAAATAAAAATAAGGACAAATGTGACCCCTGAAAGACTATTTTTAGCTCTATTTCTGCGTCCTGGCTAAATTCTTTTTACCTGAAAAGCTTCGACACCCCCTGCCGGCCGATTTCTTTTTTTTTTTAACTTGAAATTTTATAGATCTGGCTGGGTCATTCATTTTTCGATCTGCCCTAAAAAAAAGGTCAGGGTATGAGGAACAAGGCTATTTTTTTCTTCACCTTAGCCTGCACATTTTCAATGATCTACATAATATCTGGCACCGCCTTGACGACCTTTCTCTTGATTTGTAATTGATTATTTCTAATTTGAATTGGATTTCAAAGACATTGCCAAAGAGCAAATATTCATTAATCCTTGTCTTAGAAAGTGACATATTCCAAGGAGTGTCGAAGGAGATTAGTGACACATAACATTATTTATGAGCTGAATGGCATAACATGAGTAGTTTGTTGAGGCACACCAAGAAGCAGCCAGTCAATGGTGTAATCACGTCGAGTCTATTGTTATATGTTTAGCGAGGATTCGTAAAACATTTAGCATAGTCTTTGAAAAGCATGCCAAACCGCTTTTCGAGATGATAGGATTTATCGGGGAGGGGGGACTTTGCCCTGACACAATCCCATGCCCGACAAAAAGCAGTTTGCCATCTTACTTGTGCCACCCTTTCAATCAACTCGAAGTGGGCCGCTTTTGATCACACACATAGAGATTATCTGAACTTTCCACCAGTAAAGAGTACCAAAATTATGACCAATGCACAAAAATAATTGGGGCGGGGCGGATGACTTGCAAAACATATGAAAAGACTGAAACACCACCATGTTCTCCTTTAAAAAGACACAGTACAATATCACTGTAACGACATAGCTCGGACAGAACAATAATGTTGCTATATCCGATATGTCGCTATGACGGAAACTTTTAAAAGACGAAAAACTTAACTGGAACTAGAAATTTGTCTTTGCTAGCACTATTTCGGTAGAAGCGCTGACGTCTCAACGGTTTTCTAATATATATAGAATCTATCTTTCGAACAAAGTTAATGTGCCCTTGAAACCTAATTGTAACTCTCCTCCCACAGCAGCTTAGTTTTAATTTTGTTTAAAAAAATGTAATTAAAATGACACAGAGAAGGCGTTCGTTTATCTCTTTCGTTTTTTTTTTTCAGAAGAAAAAAAACGCGAGCTAATCAAGTTGGTTCGTAGCACACAGTTTGGCAGCGAGCGTTGATGTCAGAAGATTACATAAACGGGAACATCCCCCCCCCCCCCCCAAGTTCTTAAAAAATCTCACCACTCTTACACTACGGTCTGGTCGTGAAATATGGGATTTGTCCAACCGCAGACCGTTCTTTAATTAACATGACCTACAAAAGGGTGGTGGTATCAGATATATTCCACTGAGAGATGTGGTAGAAGTTCAGATAAAACGCCAATTGTCCCAAAGAACTCTGTCTTAAGCTAGTTAAAAGGTTCCAAACAGTTCATTCTGTTGTCAAAAAGTCATCTCATTAAAATGTTACTTGGTGTTTCAGTCTTCACTTTGAGCGCAACAACGGCTACTTTCTTGCACAAACGCAAAAAAATGTGTTATAATCGCCAACAATACACGCAACCGAAGGGAAAAATTGATTTGACTACGAGCAATATGCAATAACGTATCGCTGTCCCAAATTTCGAGAAAACAAAAGAAAACCTGCGTCGACGTGAATGTTCCTTTTATGTTCTGATGTAGTGTGAAATGGAGCAAAGGCAATATTGCATGCTTATTAGCATATGTACGTGGATTGGTATGGATCAATTCACGTGACTGTCCGGTCCTCACATGGAAAATTGTCCTGAACATTTAATCCCTCACTGCGTCTTTCCACCTGCAAAGAGCGATTCGATATGACCTCATAAAACTTGTTTTGCAATGCATTTTAACCAACTAAACAAACACAAAAAAAACGAAAATTAATTTACTCATATTCTCCCTTTGTCAGAAAAACAGCACGTGATTTATAGTAAAGATGTTTTAAAAACGACAAGCCATCGTCGAGGGCGCAGACCCCAACCGGACACTGTGATTGACTAAACGGTAACAATCACTGGAATATAGGAATCAGCAACCGATAGCAATGACTGGAAGGAAAAAAACATTACTTGAACTGATAGAGAAGAGAGAACAGTGAAATAGTACCGTACGTGTTCGTTGCGTCTTTGTGACAGAAGCTCAAGCCGCCATTTTCGCAATTCTTGGCCGGTTTGAAAAATAACACGATGTTGCACAACTTCAATAAATATATTTTAACTGTGCAAGGTTGCATATGCCTAGGATTAATTGTTTCGGAGATCTCGCGTGGAAAGCACCCAAGTCTTACATTGCAATCATCTCAAAATATCAAAACTTTTGACAAGTCGCCATTTTGGCCGATTTGAAAAATAACACGACGTTGCACAACTTCAATATATATATATATTTTAACTGTGCAAGGTTGCATATGCCTAGGGTAAATAGTTTCGGAGAACTTGCGTAGAAACAAAACAGCATTTAAAGTGTGACACACGGACGGACGGCAATCCATAGACCCCCCCCCCCCCCGGGCTCGCCGGTTGGGGTCTTAAAAAACGGACTTCAAGTTTCAAATAATCCTTCACTGAGCGCATAAAAAAATAAAACTGAAACTGCAATTTCAAGTTTATTATATAACCTTCGAGGTCAACTGTACCATATTTTGTGACAAAATAAATGCACAAAGTTCTGAACCTTTTCTTCAGCATAAACACGTATTTGCACTTCATTCACAGGCACAACAACTAATACCTAACATTCTATTAGAAATGAAAAACTAAAAGATACACAACCGTCATCAAATAAAAGAGCTTCTCCTGGTCTTAGCTCTCTTGCACCCATAAAGAATCTAGAGATCAAATTCTAAACAGAATCCAAATGCACATATACACGGACACACAATTTACCTCAAAAGATATTGACCCAGCACACTTGAAGTAAACTGTAACACCTCTAAATGCGACCACTAGTTCTTAAACATGCATCTGATGCGAAGAAAGACCTCTTGAAATCACTCGTAATTTGATTGTCAAAATCGCATTTTCCCTCTACACTGGGTAGCAGATCTATAAAAGAAAGAGCTGGACTGCCAATACAATGCGAAACACGCCGAAGAAGTAACTACACCAGAGGATAAAACCTACATTGCCAATAACTACCGTTAAAACACAGTATCGCGTGTTTTTTGTGTTTTTTTTTTGTTTGTTTGTTTTGTATTCGCAATATAACTTTTTTGTCCAGCAGCTCACCCGTCTTAAAAGCACATAAAACTTGGCTATTATCACAAACAAGTCAACGATGTAAAATTGACATGCAATGAAATATGGCAACGTTGCTCAAAAGTCATGATTAAATACACATTAGCAGGAAATAAAAGCTAAGTCCACGAACTTGAAGCCACACATAAACATATGCTTGCATTTGCCTGAGAGATAACAGTCGAAATACATGCAAAACTCCCGTTTGCACGTCTCTTAGCAAAAACTTTACACAATACTGTAAGTCCTGGCTGACTAAATTTTCCATCGAAAAACTTTTCAACATACTCCAATAGGGGAGCACTTTTAAAAAGAACTGAAACTTTTTTTTTACGTTTTTTTTTATACGAGTAAACCCACTTGAGATATGTCAGGAATCTTAACAAGTTTCTTACACAACTTCCATGAAAACTTATTTTCAGACCGGCTCTTAAATAATTTTCTCCGCACTTTAATAACCAAAACATGGGTTACTTGCAGACACCAAATGAGGTGTATATAATCACCTGTATCTCAAGTGGGTTTCTTCAGCATTTTCCGTTAAATATAATCAGTTTATTAAACAAACAAAACCTGGAAAGCCTTCAAAAAGACTTGTGGATGCAGGTTTATTGCGAGAAAAGTACACATATTCTATTATTTTTGTGTAAGTTAATACTTTCAAGACAAACACAGTATGTGCAGTTACTGTTTATATTCAAATGCTGCAAGTTCTTGAACACGATGTCCATGGTCGGAATGAGAGTCGTCAACAACTGAACACAGTCCGAGCAGTTATTTTTCACATAAAATAACCACGAATCACTAATCACAAATTCGGCAAATAATTGTCCGCTTGGGACTCAATGGGTTAACATCAGTTTTTCAGAGATCACAAATACTGTGGCGAACTATTCACCATTCCTATGATCTAGCTGACTGCTGCTGCTGTGAAATAATCGAAACTGATACCACTGAGTGACTGGGAAGTATGTTCAGGCACAAACATGGAACCGTTCACATGACTGTTGCAGGTTTCATAAATATCCTGAGATTGCTCTTGAGCTTCGTCACTGGATGATTGCGAGTCCGTGGAATCGCTGTCGGAACAGTCTCGGCTGTCAGCACTGTAAACGACTCCGATGCTGCCATCTTCTCCTATCCTATACGATACCTCATCTGGATCTATCCACATTGTGAATTCAACAGGCAAAAGCTGCAACAGGTGATACACGCTAAGTCCACTATTTCTACCGGCCTTCGCGAGTAGCGGGTCCATTTTATTGTTGACAATTCTCAAACACCTATAGCCACTCCCTTTAAACGGTTTCTCAGGAAACCAATGATTGTTATAATGTTCATACAAAACACAACTGAGTGACTTCATGAAATTTTCTATCACATGCCGAGGAGTGCCAGCTGAAGACATTATTTGTCTCAAAAATGCAATGGCGTTGTTTACTTCTTCTCTCATTTTGATTAAAATGTTCTGCTTGTTTCACTCTTATCCGATGTTTTTTGTTCAACCACAGATATCTACTGTAAATGGAACAAAGTTCTGTTGCAATTTTGATCACTTCAATATATTTCCATGCACTTCTGGTCGAAAGTTCGGAGATATTTCTTTCACTTCTTGTTCGCTTGGCGTTTGCTTTGGAGTGGCTTGGGTTCTTTGTGTATTCAGTTAATAAACATCAGCATACGTCACAGTCCACGTCACAGTGACCTGGTTTTGTGAGCCAATTAGATTCGCAGCTCTAGAAAGTGTTTGTGCCATATATGGCAGGTAATTTTGTTTTCCAATGACGTAGTGTGTTTCCCAGGAGAATCTTTTCACCAAACAGGTGAGAATGAACTCTTTTCATATGCAAATTATTCTGACCTAAAAACAGACATGGCATTCATGAATAGGTCAATTAAGCTTTTATATTAAGCCAGATGTTTACACGTTCCTATTTTGCAGGGAGACACACAACTTATCATCGAACAACACGACTTTGTTTATTTGGGCTCACAACGTCCACTGGAAGGGGGGTACAAGAAATTATACTAACCCACAAGCTTTTTCTTTTCTTTTAACACTGAAACCGCTCGATGTAGTGTATATATGCAATACATTTAAATCTTAATAATTGTGGCAAAAATGTGGATTACTGGCCTCGTCGTATTGTTAAGTGCAATAATATAAATGTTTTAAAATTAATTCAGATAACTCTGTTGTATCTTATAAAGTAATTATTTCATGTTGGTTATGTTTAGGCTTTTAAAATAAGTATGAACATTAAAGCCTCGAGACGTCAAAGGAAATTACTAATCTCTAAAACTTTGACGTAGTTTATTGTTAATTTTAAGGGCTTGAGATTTCTGCCTTGAAAACCGTACCTTTCATGTTTACTGAAATGCTCCAGTTCTTGCTACAGTGATTCATAGCATATCTCTTGTACAACAATGCTGGCAGTAAAATTAGCTAGGGCTTGTGAATTTTTTATTCTTTTATGTTTCTATAAATATGGAAAGAATTAGTAAATCTAAAGCGGAAATCTTAAGTGAAGATATATTGATATATATATTGATCTTAAACTCATATTGCTCGAACAGCAATGTGTACAGTACCAATAACAGGTTGTTAAGTGTAAGTTTGTACTGACCGTTTCTGCCTTTCAAGTGCCTATTAATGGGGCCCTTTCTGCCTTCGCAAAATCGTGTCGAATCTACCCCATCGTTTCGTAAAACTCTGGTTGTTTCATACCTTACAACTGGAAAGATTCGTATCGTCTCAAATCCACAATGCCTACCGTGCTGACTGTTTTACCAGATCGGTTCTTAGCATTATTTATTTAGCTTAGCACCATTAAAATAAGATAAATTAATTAAACAAATTCAGAAACAATATTTCAGATGCTAAAAGACAAATTATTTAGCGGGATTTTACATTTGTATCACTTCAGTAATTGTTCAGGAAACTAACAATTAATTAGATTGAAGTAGGTAGGAAAGGACAGTTTTGGACCACTTGATGACGTCATACTGTCTGGACCGGAAGTGACGTCATAGGCGTAACCAAGGCGTAACCATGGTGATAATGACGTCATCAGTCACGTGACCAATGAAAAGCCAATGAGATCAATGAAGACAATGAAGCCCCGCCCACTTTCTGTCTATCATACTGTCTGGACCGGAAGAGACGTCATAGGCGTGGTCATGGTAACGAATTGAAACTTTGTAAACAAAAGTGAACTTTGTAAACAAACTGTGTAAACAAACTGTGTAAACAAACTTTCTAAACAAACTTTATAAACAAAATTTGTAAACAAACTTTGTAAACAAACTTTGTAAACAAAATTTGTAAACAAACTTTGTAAACAAAATTTGTAAACAAACTTTGGTTATTTACATAATTGAAACTCATTGAAACTTTGTAGACAAACTTTGTCAACAAACTTTGTAAACAAACTTTGTAAACACAATTTGTAAACAAACATTGTAAACAAACTTTGTAAACACAATTTGTAAACAAACTTTGTAAACAAACTTTGCAAACAAAATTTGTAAACAAAATTTGTAACAAACTTTGGTTATTTGCATAATTGAAACTCATTGAAACTTTGTAAACAAACTTTGTAAACAAACGTTGTAAACACAATTTGTAAACAAACTTTATAAACAAACTTTGTAAACAAAATTTGTAAACCAACTTTGGTTATTTGCATAATTGAAACTCATTGAAACTTTATAAACAAACTTAGTAAACAAACTTCTTTTTTTTTTTTTTTTTTTTTTTTTTTTTTTTTCTTTTCATTTCCCACACACACACACACACACACACAAATACCACGACTGAGCGTTTCATTTCGTAAGTAGCATAGGTATTTCAACCTTCTGATGGCAACTTTTTCCCCTCACACTCTCTCTCTCCACACACACACACCACGACTGAGCATTTCATAAGCCGCATAGGTATTATAACCTTCTGATGGCAACTTTTTTTCCCCTCACACTCTCACCTTCACACACCCACCAACACCACGACTGAGCGTTTCATAAGCCGTATAGGTATTTTAACCTTCTGATGGCAACTTTTTTTCCCCCCACACTCTCATGCATACATACCAACACCATGATAAAATGTTTTGCTTATGTTGCTCTTTGTACTCCACTATTCGTTTATTTACTTTTTTTTTTTGTTTGAAATGCAGTGTTTACTTAGAGAAAAAAAATGGCGTCCTACAACCTGCAATCATCAGCAGCAGCATTTCGTCATCAGTGTAATCAGACTGCGTCATCTATAGCCAGCGTAATCAGACTGCGTAATCAGACTTCGTCATAAACAACGTAGACAGCGGTGTCTGGCTTTGTTGTTTTTCTGAGGCAGCAGTGTCTAGCTGCTTGGAGTTGCAGTGTGACCCTAAGTGTTATACTTGACCGATTTGTCTGAAAATTTCACTGTTTGATTCAGTTTTATATCTAGTTTTCACATAGTCATGGACTGGTTGCGTAGCTAGCTGTATGCATCATGAATTCACCTTAAAAATGACAAGTTAAAAGTGGAATAACTTTTGTTATGATTGACCGATTTACATGAAACTTTCACTGTTTAATTCAGTTTTATATCTAGTTTTAATATTAAGTGGTTATAGGCTATTTGCGCAGCTGGCTGTGTGCATATTTACCACCATTTTAATTTTGTAAAAAGTGGAATGACTTTTGTTATGATTGACGGATTTGCATGAAACTTTCACTGTTTGATTCAGTTTTATATCTAGTTTTAACATTAAGTGGTTATAGGCTATTTGCGCAGTTGGCTGTGTTGATATTTACCACAATTTTAATTTTGTAAAAAGTGGGATAACTTCCGCTATAGTTGACGGATTTGCATGAAAATTTCACCGTTGGATTCAGGTTGATGTTTTAGTTTACAGTAGTTTGTGCATAGGTGGGTTATTGGAATGGCGCGCGCCCCCCACCATTCAAACATGTGTTTGAATTATTTTTACGTCAAACTATTGTTCAACAAGTTGTTTAGCAATTGTACAACAATTGTTGTTCAACATGTTCAACATGTTCAACAACATGTTCAACAAGTTGAACATGTTGAACATGTTCAACATGTTCAACATGTTCAACTTTTTAAACATGTTGTTGAACATGTTGAACATGTTTAACAAGTTGTTCAACAAGTTGTAGTTCAAGCAAAGAAAAAACAAGACATATGTTGAATAGGTTTATTAATACATTTAAATACACTTAAATACACTTAAATACACTTAAATACACTTAAATACACTTAAATACACTTAAATACACTTAAATACATACAGCTTAAATCTATAACAATATTATAACATTTATTGATTTACAAAGTCTTTATTATAATGTTTAGTCAAATAAGTCTATTTTTCTTCGTCTGCTTCACTCTGTTCACTGGCATCCAAATCACTTTCTTCGTCACTGCTTTCATCTTCCTCCTCCTCATCTAGAAGCTCTTCAAAGAATGCATCGTTTCTTCTTATAGCCGCCTTTAGTGCCCTTGAATACTCGTAATGTTTTTCATCAACAAAGTAATTAAAGTCTTCTAAAATGGTTTCATAATGTTCGTTTTGTTGTAGACGTTGGGCATATTTGAATAGTCTCATAAACAGTTGTTTAAGACGTCATCATGACGTTTTTATGACGTCATCATGACGTCATTATGACGTCATCATTATGACGTCATAATAACGTCATTCGAACAGGCTCGCGCTTTACCAAAAAAAAACTGACTCAGCAGAATTTGTTACTGTTTGATATGCATGAAATGCATGTCTCACTCTTCCTTTTATGTTACTTTGATGTAATCAAAATATGGTGTGTAACTTGCTCAAAAATTCAAACTTGTTATAGTTGCTGACTCAGCATAATGACGTCATGATGACGTCATAAAGACGTCTTGATGACGTCATAAAGACGTCATGACGTTAGACACCCCTAAGCGGCATAACCCTAACCCTAGGCGTAGACAACATGTTCAACAACATGTTGAACATGTTGAACATGTTGTTCAACATGTTCTTGAACATGTTGTTCAACAAGTTGAACATGTTGTTCAACATGTTGTTCAACAAGTTGTATATAAGGCTATGTTTAAAGGCTTTTTCATCATTTGAAAAGTGTATGTTGAACCGAAAAGATGTATAAATGCAACATTTGTTTGAAATCTTACAATTGGCCACAAAGTCTTAAAAGACACTTAAAGAATGCTCACACTTCAGAAGAAGAAGAATTGGAGATAGATATGGTAAACCCTGTAAAACCACCTATCACTGAAACTTTAGATGAGTCTTCTATGGAAAGTCAAAGCGTCAACATGACTGAAAAGAATGCACATGCTTGTACAGAATGTGGTGCGTTGTACAACAGTCAAGAAGCTTTGTACAAACATATGGAACATTGTGTTGAGGGTGATGATGACGACAGCTCTGAAAGTGAGTCAGAAACAGACTCTGAAAGTGAGTCAGAAACAGACTCTGTTTGGTATGATATGGTTCAAGAAGTCTACGATGAATATGATACCAAATTTCAAGAAAAGGTTTCAGAATATGAAGAACAAGGGCTTGAAGATGCGCGTGAAATAGCAAGTGATGACTTTCGACCCATTTATAAGCGTCGACTTAAACAACTGTTTATGAGACTATTCAAATATGCCCAACGTCTACAACAAAACGAACATTATGAAACCATTTTAGAAGACTTTAATTACTTTGTTGATGAAAAACATTACGAGTATTCAAGGGCACTAAAGGCGGCTATAAGAAGAAACGATGCATTCTTTGAAGAGCTTATAGATGAGGAGGAGGAAGATGAAAGCAGTGACGAAGAAAGTGATATGGATGCCAGTGAACAGAGTGAAGCAGACGAAGAAAAATAGACTTATTTGACTAAACATTATAATAAAGACTTTGCAAATCAATAAATGTTATAATATTGTTATAGATTAAAGCTGTATGTATTTAAGTGTATTTAAGTGTATTTAAGTGTATTTAAGTGTATTTAAATGTATTAATAAACCTATTCAACATATGTCTTGTTTTTTCTTTGCTTGAACTACAACTTGTTGAACAACTTGTTAAACATGTTCAACATGTTCAACAACATGTTTAAAAAGTTGAACATGTTGAACATGTTGAACATGTTCAACAACATGTTGAACATGTTCAACTTGTTTAACATGTTGAACATGTTCAACATGTTCAACTTGTTGAACATGTTGTTGAACATGTTGAACATGTTGAACAACAATTGTTGTACAATTGCTAAACAACTTGTTGAACAATAGTTTGACGTAAAAATAATTCAAACACATGTTTGAATGGTGGGGGGCGCGCGCCATTCCAATAACCCACCTATGCACAAACTACTGTAAACTAAAACATCAACCTGAATCCAACGGTGAAATTTTCATGCAAATCCGTCAACTATAGCGGAAGTTATCCCACTTTTTACAAAATTAAAATTGTGGTAAATATCAACACAGCCAACTGCGCAAATAGCCTATAACCACTTAATGTTAAAACTAGATATAAAACTGAATCAAACAGTGAAAGTTTCATGCAAATCCGTCAATCATAACAAAAGTCATTCCACTTTTTACAAAATTAAAATGGTGGTAAATATGCACACAGCCAGCTGCGCAAATAGCCTATAACCACTTAATATTAAAACTAGATATAAAACTGAATTAAACAGTGAAAGTTTCATGTAAATCGGTCAATCATAACAAAAGTTATTCCACTTTTAACTTGTCATTTTTAAGGTGAATTCATGATGCATACAGCTAGCTACGCAACCAGTCCATGACTATGTGAAATCTAGATATAAAACTGAATCAAACAGTGAAATTTTCAGACAAATCGGTCAAGTATAACACTTAGGGTCACACTGCAACTCCAAGCAGCTAGACACTGCTGCCTCAGAAAAACAACAAAGCCAGACACCGCTGTCTACGTTGTTTATGACGAAGTCTGATTACGCAGTCTGATTACGCTGGCTATAGATGACGCAGTCTGATTACACTGATGACGAAATGCTGCTGCTGATGATTGCAGGTTGTAGGACGCCATTTTTTTTTCTCTAAGTAAACACTGCATTTCAAACAAAAACAAAAAAAAAATAAATAAACGAATAGTGGAGTACAAAGAGCAACATAAGCAAAACATTTTATCATGGTGTTGGTATGTATGCATGAGAGTGTGGGGGAAAAAAAAGTTGCCATCAGAAGGTTAAAATACCTATACGGCTTATGAAACGCTCAGTCGTGGTGTTGGTGTGTGTGTGGAGAGAGAGTGTGAGGGGAAAAAAAGTTGCCATCAGAAGGTTATAATACCTATGCGGCTTATGAAATGCTCAGTCGTGGTGTGTGTGTGTGGAGAGAGAGAGTGTGAGGGGAAAAAGTTGCCATCAGAAGGTTGAAATACCTATGCTACTTACGAAATGAAACGCTCAGTCGTGGTATTTGTGTGTGTGTGTGTGTGTGTGTGGGAAATGAAAAAAAAAAAAAAAAAAAAAAAAAAAGAAGTTTGTTTACTAAGTTTGTTTATAAAGTTTCAATGAGTTTCAATTATGCAAATAACCAAAGTTGGTTTACAAATTTTGTTTACAAAGTTTGTTTATAAAGTTTGTTTACAAATTGTGTTTACAAAGTTTGTTTACAAAGTTTGTTTACAAAGTTTCAATGAGTTTCAATTATGCAAATAACCAAAGTTTGTTACAAATTTTGTTTACAAATTTTGTTTGCAAAGTTTGTTTACAAAGTTTGTTTACAAATTGTGTTTACAAAGTTTGTTTACAATGTTTGTTTACAAATTGTGTTTACAAAGTTTGTTTACAAAGTTTGTTGACAAAGTTTGTCTACAAAGTTTCAATGAGTTTCAATTATGTAAATAACCAAAGTTTGTTTACAAATTTTGTTTACAAAGTTTGTTTACAAATTTTGTTTACAAAGTTTGTTTACAAAGTTTGTTTACAAATTTTGCTTATAAAGTTTGTTTACAAAGTTTGTTTACACAGTTTGTTTACACAGTTTGTTTACAAAGTTCACTTTTGTTTACAAAGTTTCAATTCGTTACCATGACCACGCCTATGACGTCACTTCCGGTCCAGACAGTATGATAGACAGAAAGTGGGCGGGGCTTCATTGTCTTCATTGATCTCATTGGCTTTTCATTGGTCACGTGACTGATGACGTCATTATCACCATGGTTACGCCTTGGTTACGCCTATGACGTCACTTCCGGTCCAGACAGTATGACGTCATCAAGTGGTCCAAAACTGTCCTTTCCTACCTACTGATTGAAAAGAAATCAAAAGCTTTGCAGTTAAAGATGATTTCATAATCTGAAGTATTTCATTTCTTAATATCAATTTCATGAGGAAAATTTCCGGAAGCTGTAGACGCAATCATTCTGGGTTTGCAATGAAGTCGTTGACATCATGATCCATAATAACAATTTTGCAGGATAAAAATCACAAATGGCAAACTTTGAAACTTGTGTCATCTGTTGCTGTGTCTGCAATGCATTTTCAAACAAGTGGACAATCAGCGTCGCTGCATTGTTAAGCATATGACCGAGCCATATCCAATTTATTGAATGCCAGTATTACAAGTTGACAGAAAGTTGAGCGATTGATGAGTGATAATTTCTATGTCTACCATAAAATTCAATTTTAATTATGAAAATATAGGAATGCATATTACGACGGACCATTCTCATAGAGATGTAGTACCATGGAAAAAGCTACACAACTGACAGCGCCTGTGGTACGATTGTTCGACACAGCACCGATCATGTGCTCGGTGCGTTCTTCTTGATGGCCTTCTTTGCGGCTGGTTGCTGGGTATCTCTACATGTGAAAAAAAAACGAATAAATCATTGCTCCACTAACAACAAACAGGCTTGGATTTTTAAACCTTGTTAAGGTGTTTTGCTGTATTATTCTTCCAAGCAATGTTTAGTGAATGTGTCGAGTGAAGCCAACAACCGACAAGAAAGAGATATAACCTTGACTCTTCAGTAGATACTCACAGATGGTGCGCTACATGTCTGACCTGGTGGGTTTTAAAAATTGTGCTGCAATATAACTAGCCAAGAAAATAATTGACTGAATATCACATGAAAGTTCCAATGATTTTTCTGGAAAATCAAGTTTCATTGTTTTTCTTTTAAAAAGAGTCACCAATGGAGCTCTTTTTTCTCGTAACATGTCAGCCTTGAAATTTCTCTATGATATACTTTATTCTAACGTTATTTTGAAACATTTCATTGTAGACTAGAAACTGATATATATGATACTTTATTAAAATGAAGGATTGTCCTCACATGCTATCGTTTCAAAGAAAATCCCACTTTTTAATGACGAAAGAGTGTAGCTTCAACACACTTAGGCATCTATTGATTATTTCCTGAGTGGCTCTACATTCCCTGAAAAAAGAAATTACAGTATCCTGAATACTATTGGCATGCTTTGATCGGAAAATGTTCTTTCTATCTTTTTTCTCTTATTTGTTAAAATTGGAATGCAAAATTAATTATAAACTTATTTTTAAAAAATATCGGCTTGTAGACTACGAAACCATTACTATGGGGTTTTTCAATGTATTAAACATTGGTTATTGTGATCCATAATAAAAAATTTGTGGGATACACCGCAAACTAAATTTTGAACGATAACGGGGCTTTATCGACTGTTTTTAATGTAATGTGAAATGTTCAAGTCGCGTTATGTTTTATTCAACAACTTATTCAGCAACAACAGTTATAAATGCATACTTATGTAGCTTTCTTTCTGTTGTAGAAGCAGAGTCGAACCCCGATTCCTATGCTCACCTCAAACGGACAGGTGATTCTCACACTTGGTGTACGGCATGTCTTCATCATTGGGGCATAGAACCATGTCGGTCGTGCCAACACGGCTATGCAACCATTTAAAAATGGAGATAAATAAACTTGTTCAAGGTGTAGTAGTGTCTATTACAATCGAATCTGACGCCATTATAGTTGCCGTGGTGCAATACGCTTTCTCGAAGACATTCCCTCGTTGAGTGCAGGAATTAACTCCTTCAAAAAATTTACGCTTGGCCTAAATTTACATCCACATACTTTAAGACATGCGCCAGACGAAGAATTTAAAGTATTACACGGCCTCGCACATAAATCAGGATCTGTGGCTTCTGCAACCTCACGTCTCAACACCGTTCATACGGCTACGATCACTATGGAACTCGTTTACCTAATAAGACGCAACCACCTGTTCTTCCTCTCAAGTTCCCTGTACGGTAAAGTCAGAACATTAATCGATATACGGTTTGTCCTCATAGTCTTCTGCATTCCTCATGTGCAGAAGACGAGCAAGTGGAGATAAGCGAACATGAACATATCTCAGTTACTCTGTGTACGGGAATAACGGTACATAATCCACCTTCGCCGCCGGCCAAGACATCTATGTCAATTCTTTGCCGCTTTCTGTGACACAAGGATCAGTGACTGCCAAACCACACTCAACGTTATATAACACTTTACTTCGCGTTATATCGTCAGGGTATTATATGCCGTTACTGGCTGTGCGTACTCCTAATCCTTTCGGACGTCGAAAACGTGCAAACGAGTGAGAAGAAGCTTCTAGTGTGGACTCGCTTCGGCTGACTGTGCCCTTAGAGATATTTTTAAGTTCAAATCGGACAATTCATCTACCTCTCTCACTACGTCGAAGCCACAAGTGAGCAGGCCTTCGTTTTGTTTCGCCGCCCAGTCGAAATCACCATCGAGAGAATATTTTGTGGGACTACAGACCACGCCGTGAGTAGCAAACATTTTACAGGCAGGGATGGAAGAGCTTCAGTCGCTACAAGACGCAAGACCGCCCAAGTGGTCGCGTCTGCTCCCGTCTAAATTGTTACATGTCAAGACATCTACCTATCAATCAAATGACTGGGTATTACAACGCAACCGCTGGCCCACCCGTACAACATGGGCCGTGGCTACCTAATATTAACCCAGACTCCAGCGTGCCATGGGCAGAGCGTGATTGTAATTTCCTGGAAGAAGTTCCTCTTAAGAGTCTGCGCACATTATCATTTCAGGATGCGGTTTTTTCAGACGTTGAGGAAATTAGTACAGCATGAAAGAAATGTTGTTTGACCGCGTGTTCGATTGGGTAATGGCAGCATCTTCTGATCTACTCAAGCTCATGGGGTGAGGGTTAGTTCAGTTAGTTAGAGCGTTGGTCTCGTAATCCGAAGGCCCCGAGTTCGATTCCAGCTCGGGGTGGTAAGCAGGGGATTGACACTCCAGTTGCCTTAGCTAAGCGCGTGCAGTGGGTTAGATCACCTTTCATAGAATTCTAAATTATCGCCCACTGAGGCTTTCGGCTTTCCCTTAAAAAAATTTTCTTACCTCCCTAGTAGTGCTGCCGTGATCAAGCATTGCTACACTCCAAAATTAGCTAGCAGGATTCGTTTTGCGTAGATTGTTGGACGGTCGGAACTCTTTCTGCCCGAATTGTTTAAAGGTGTCATTGAGGCAGCTAAGGTGAAGTCGCAGGCCGCGTTGATGCGCAGGACTTTGGTCCCACACTGTAGAAGCTCTAGACAGCGACAGTTGATAGTATCTTCTACTCCAACGTCCAAGTCGTTGCCAGGTTCTACTCCGCAGGTCAAGAACCATAGGATGGACACAAAAAAGCAAGCTGTCCCTCAAAAGTAGAGGTAGCAACCGATTAAAGTATCCGACCGAGATCCCACGTCGATCTCCACTAGATACTTTAAATATTTGCGAAGAACTGGTTTCTCCATTGCCCAATTTGAGCATACATGTGCTCGTAGGAGGAAGGCTAAAAATTTTGTTGGCCGGCTTGGCAAGCCTTTGGATCTCCGAAATACATAGCCCTCTGGTTGTGTTGGGGGTACGCTTTATCGTTGGCGAGAGACAGGTCGGGTTATCAAATCCTTCCGCCTGTGGCCAAGCTTCCCTACCCTTCTTTAGTCACGTCCTTCGAGCAAAAGCCAGACAAGCGTCGGGCTGCTAATTTTCCAATATCTCGACAACTGGATGTTGGTGAACGACGACAGGCATGTCCTATCTCAGTTGGCCACGCTGTTCAAATAGTGCGAGGTCCTCGGCCTGTTGGTCAATTTCAAGAAGTCCTAGTTGGTACCGGTTCAACGGATAGCATTTCGGACGAACTCTTAGATTTTGCAAGGATCACAGAGTTTTCCAATAAAAATCCTATCAAAAACTGTTAACTCTGATTGTGCGAGTAGTATCCTCTCCGAAGCCTCTCTCCTCTCTTCATTAGAGTCACTTCTCTGGTTGTATTTAACCAGGAAGAGGACATTGGAATTGGGCAGGTGTCATTTTCGCGTGTAGTTCTGAAGGCGCTGCATCATGACAGGCCTTGCTCTTTAGCTGTGAGGGAACTCTATTGGTGGTCAGTCTCTTGAAACATGTGCCTTTCTATCTTCCATCTTGCGCCTTGCAGCGGTTGGGGTTTCTTTTTCCAAGGACGCACTTGGAAGGGACAGTGGTCGGATCACGATCGGAAACCGCATATCAATGTGTTGGAAATGAAGGCAGTAATCCTTGCTAGTCAACTCCTCTCTATGTTTCTGAAAGGTCACGTTAATCAGTTTCTGATGGACAATCAGACAGCGGTCTCTTAATCGACCAAGCCGGGTGGCACACACTCACCGAATTTGTCTCGTTTCACCAAGCAGGTCCTCTTGCATGCTGGTGACAGTGGTTTTATTATTCAAGCGTCACACCGTGCTGGCAATCTGACCTTTCTTCCAAATTGGGCTAGGTCGTTGAGACGGAGTGCGCTATAACGGATTACAAGTTTCAATTGATTGCAACTCCAATGCAGCTCTGTCGGGGCTGCCCCAATCATCGTCTTTCGTTGTAAGTTTCTTCGTATCCGGACTTAGCAGTATTAGCAATTGATGCGTTACTTTGTCGCTGGTCTCCAGTGGCGTTGTTTGCGTTTTCACTGTCCTCAAGTTTTGGCAAGAGAAAACAAACCGTCACTTGCTTGTAGCTCCCGATCTTCCAGAACTGTCTTGGTTTCCTTTGCTGATGCGGTTACCGTGCGTCAACAGTCTTCGAATTCCCCTGGAGCATGACAGTCTATGTCAGTCTCATTGGGATTATTATCCACCAAAATGCACAGTTGTTTCAGCTTAAATGGTGCATAAGTTTTCCTTCATAAAAACTAAGGATTACTCTCAGAGAATAATTTGTAGGAGGGGCAGGGTCAATAAAGACTTCACAATTAATGTTTATTTGCTGCATTGGCAAGTTTTCAAGGCATGGTGTGTTGACAGAGGTATCGATCCTGTGACAGCCAACGCGGTGGCAGTGGCCGATTTCTTTCTTTACGTTTTCGAAGTCAGGAAGGTTTCGGTTAGATAGATTAAAACATAACGCTCCGCTGAATACTTCCATCACTAAATTTTTTCAGACAAGCTACTTAAACTGAAGTGTGTTCTCCTTTCAGTGTGCGGCCGCGTCGTTATGTCCCGTCTCCCTACTACGCGCATATACAAAATGATTGAGTACTTACCGTAGCACGTTACGGCATCGTCTGTTTATATCGTTCATGCGTAGTATCACAGTAGACCTTTCTAAAGCATCGATATTTAATTATATCAAGAAAATCGTATCGCTATATGATGATATATTTAAAGAACCTGAAGATGTAATGCAAAAGAAGCTGTCAATTAACGCTCATCAGGTTTGACATGTAGCGCACTTTTCGCGCAGTACTAATGCTGCATCATTGTTGATTTGCATCAATGTGTGAGTTAGCAGTTGGTCTTCTCCATTCGCTAATCACTATTTGCAAGAATACAAACTGATACATTAACTTATTTGCATAGTGTTGGTCCGTTCGTTGCTACTGAATCAGTGATTCATACTTCTCAGCATGCTGGCGGAGGGAAGGCCTCCAAGAAGGAGAAGGCGACCAAATAGACTCTATGTTTGCGGATGTACGGCTCAGCCCTACACCGACCTTAATGTTCCTTCCAGTGTGACAACGCGTCGTTAAGCCCGGTCTTCCTACTACGCGCATATACTAAGCAATCAAGTACTTACCGTAGCACATTACAGCATCGTCTATTTATATCGTTCATGCGTAGTATCACAGTAGATCTTTCTAATATCTAACTATATCAAGAAAATCGCATTGCTAGCACATGATGGTGCACTTAAAGAACCTGAAGATGCAGTGCAAAAGAACTTGTCAATTAACGCTCATCAGGTTAGACACGGCGTCCGTCAAGTGATCGACGCCCTGTCGACTCGGCACATTCGCGTCTTGTTCGGGTTTTTTGAGAGTGTGGTTTTGCACATGGTATAACACGACACGGCGACGGGTTGGCACATATTGTTACACAGCATTGGGCTAATGATATTATGTGTCACCTCTTTTATGAAAAGAAAGAGAGGGATGGGGGACGTAAGCTTGTATCAGTCTGTCAGTACTTGAGATCGAGTGTGTAACATTGCTAACAACGCGAGTTCGCAGTGAGACCCCCCTTAACGTTGTTTTTGTTATGGAATGGGCAGTGCGCAGTGAGACCATGCCTGCCTCTTCGAAATAATATCTTTAAGACAGCGTGTCAATCAGTTTGCAGGTATTTGGTGTTCAATTTCTATCACCAGTTCCAGTCTCCCATGGTGATGACTTTATAGTCTACAAGCCGATATTTTCGAAATAAAACTTGAAGTATTTTATTTCTTAATACTCATTTTTATGAGCAAAATATTCAGCCATCACTCGAATCATACCCACACACCTCCCCATCAACTGGTACCGGGGTGTCCTTTTTATGAAGTACGGTTCAATCACATGACTGGAACTTCATCGACACTGATTGGTCGGTTGGTTGACAACGCATTGTGAACACAGTAACAAAAATTTACTTTGTGATATATAACCTATGTTTAACACATTGGAAAACCCCATAGTGATGGCTTTGTAATCTACAAGATATTTTACTCATAAAAAAACGAGAATTAATAAATACTCCAGATATCATTCAATTCTGCTATGTATCGTAGCATTATTTATAGTTGTGTCCCACAACCATGTATAGTCATGCAAGCATCAAAGATGTTTTTCATCACAACTAAATTAGGGGCATGATTTGCCACAATAACTTAAGACATGTAGTTTTTTTGCTTCATCTACATTATTCACGTCTCAATATCCACCTTGCTTCGATAACAACCACCTTAAGGTTCCTTCTATAAACATTAAATTATATTTTACTTAAAGTTTAATCCCCTATGTATCGATTTTTCAACGTTTATTCACAAACAAGAGTCCATTTTTTATCCTAAACTTTATTAATTGAATTAATATTCTTCAGTAAGCAAGTCGTGTAATCTGCGTATAGCGTAAGCGTCATCAAAGACGTGTGCAGGATTTTTTCTTCATTTCTAATTAACTGAGCCAATATCAGCACTAGGCATCCTTGTCTAAACCCATGTCTTAATATGAAATCGGCCATGGGAATGTCCATTGTTACAAACGATACTTGGCGTATTCTTATAACAGAAATACACAATTTTTAAAAGTTTTTCAAACTTTATGTTTGTACATAACCCCACTCAACATAATCAAATGTATTTTTAAAATATAACATCCAAATAAACCCTGTTTCATGTCTAATTTATATATAACGTATTCTACCAATCGGATATCTTTCCTTATTCCCACTTGCAAACAGAGTTTGCAAATGGGTATACTTTGCAAAGAATTCTGGCCGTTTATTCCTTCCTTTTTTTTCCGTCACGGAGGTTTCCAGAAAACTCCTCCTACGCTATTTGACGTAGGACGATTAAATTTGGCACAGAGATAGAGGGTGACAAGATGTCGTGAAATCCGCAAATTTTTTTGACCTTGACCTCCAAGGTTAAGGTCAAATTGAGGTCAAAGTTTTTTTACCACAAATTGGTTTCCAGAAAACTCCTCCTCGGCTTTTTGACGTAGGACGATGAAATTTGGTACAGAGATAGAGGGTGACGAGATGTCGTGAAATCCGCAAAATTTTTTGACCTTGACCCTCAAGGTCAAATTGAGGTCAAAATATTTTTTCAAAAACCTATTCCATCACGAAAAATTGCTGGAAATAGCGCTCAAATCCTTGTTTCAACACGTGCACGGTATCAGTAGGCAGTAGCATCATTGATGGAATCTCGACATTCAGTGTCAAGGTCAAGGTCATGTGACTTTTGTATATTGAATTCCGTTAAAGAAAAATTGTGCATTATCTCGAAAACGGTTAGAGATAGAGCGATTTTGAGCGTATTTTCGACCCTTTGGGCATAAACGAGGTTACATAAGAGGTACCTCGGTGACCTTGACCTCCTCCGTCAAGGTCAATGTCAAAAACCGGAAGTTGACCATTATCTCGAAAACGGTTAGAGATAGAGCGATTTTGAGCTTATTTCCGACCCTTTGGACTTAAAAGACGTTATAGAAGAGCTACCTCGGTGACCTTGACCTCCTCCGTCATGGTCAAGGTCAAAAACCGGAAGTTGACCATTATCTCGAAAACGGTTAGAGATAGAGCGATTTTGAGCTTATTTTCGACCCTTTGGGCCTAAAAGACGTTATATAAGAGGTACCTCGGTGACCTTGACCTCCTCCGTCATGGTCAAGGTCAAAAACCGGAAGTTGACCATTATCTCGAAAACGGTTAGAGATAGAGCGATTTTGAGCTTATTTCCGACCCTTTGGACTTAAAAGACGTTATAGAAGAGCTACCTCGGTGACCTTGACCTCCTCCGTCATGGTCAAGGTCAAAAACCGGAAGTTGACCATTATCTCGAAAACGGTTAGAGATAGAGCGATTTTGAGCTTATTTTCGACCCTTTGGGCCTAAAAGACGTTATATAAGAGGTACCTCGGTGACCTTGACCTCCTCCGTAAAGGTCAATGTCAAAAACCGGAAGTTGACCATTATCTCGAAAACGGTTAGAGATAGAGCGATTTTGAGCTTATTTTCGACCCTTTGGGCCTAAAAGACGTTATATAAGAGGTACCTCGGTGACCTTGACCTCCTCCGTAAAGGTCAATGTCAAAAGCCGGAAGTTGACCATTATCTCGAAAACGGTTAGAGATAGAGCGATTTTGAGCTTATTTTCGACCCTTTGGGCCTAAAAGACGTTATGTATGAGGTACCTCGGTGACCTTGACCTCCTCCGTCATGGTCAAGGTCAAAAACCGGAAGTTGACCATTATCTCGAAAACGGTTAGAGATAGAGCGATTTTGAGCTTATTTTCGACCCTTTGGGCCTAAAAGACGTTATGTAAGAGGTACCTCGGTGACCTTGACCTCCTCCGTTATGGTCAAGGTCAAAAACCGGAAGTTGACCATTATCTCGAAAACGGTTAGAGATAGAGCGATTTTGAGCTTATTTTCGACCCTTTGGGCCTAAAAGACGTTATGTAAGAGGTACCTCGGTGACCTTGACCTCCTCCGTTATGGTCAAGGTCAAAAACCGGAAGTTGACCATTATCTCGAAAACGGTTAGAGATAGAGCGATTTTGAGCTTATTTTCGACCCTTTGGGCCTAAAAGACGTTATGTAAGAGGTACCTCGGTGATCTTGACCTCCTCCGTAATGGTCAAGGTCAAAAACCGGAAGTTGACCATTATCTCGGAAACTGTTAGAGAAAGAGCGATTTTGAGCTTATTTTCGACCCTTTGGGCCTAAAAGACGTTACATAACAGGTACCTCGGTGACCTTGACCTCCTCCGTCATGGTCAAGGTCAAAAACCGGAAGTTGACCATTATCTCGAAAACGGTTAGAGATAGAGCGATTTTGAGCTTATTTTCGACCCTTTGGGCCTAAAAGACGTTATATAAGAGGTACCTCGGTGACCTTGACCTCCTCCGTAAAGGTCAATGTCAAAAACCGGAAGTTGACCATTATCTCGAAAACGGTTAGAGATAGAGCGATTTTGAGCTTATTTTCGACCCTTTGGGCCTAAAAGACGTTATATAAGAGGTACCTCGGTGACCTTGACCTCCTCCGTAAAGGTCAATGTCAAAAACCGGAAGTTGACCATTATCTCGAAAACGGTTAGAGATAGAGCGATTTTGAGCTTATTTTCGACCCTTTGGGCCTAAAACACGTTATATATGAGGTACCTCGGTGACCTTGACCTCCTCCGTCATGGTCAAGGTCAAAAACCGGAAGTTGACCATTATCTCGAAAACGGTTAGAGATAGAGCGATTTTGAGCTTATTTTCGACCCTTTGGGCCTAAAAGACGTTATATATGAGGTACCTCGGTGACCTTGACCTCCTCCGTCATGGTCAAGGTCAAAAACCGGAAGTTGACCATTATCTCGAAAACGGTTAGAGATAGAGCGATTTTGAGCTTATTTTCGACCCTTTGGGCCTAAAAGACGTTATGTAAGAGGTACCTCGGTGACCTTGACCTCCTCCGTTATGGTCAAGGTCAAAAACCGGAAGTTGACCATTATCTCGAAAACGGTTAGAGATAGAGCGATTTTGAGCTTATTTTCGACCCTTTGGGCCTAAAAGACGTTATGTAAGAGGTACCTCGGTGACCTTGACCTCCTCCGTTATGGTCAAGGTCAAAAACCGGAAGTTGACCATTATCTCGAAAACGGTTAGAGATAGAGCGATTTTGAGCTTATTTTCGACCCTTTGGGCCTAAAAGACGTTATGTAAGAGGTACCTCGGTGACCTTGACCTCCTCCGTCATGGTCAAGGTCAAAAACCGGAAGTTGACCATTATCTCGGAAACTGTTAGAGAAAGAGCGATTTTGAGCTTATTTTCGACCCTTTGGGCCTAAAAGACGTTACATAACAGGTACCTCGGTGACCTTGACCTCCTCCGTCATGGTCAAGGTCAAAAACCGGAAGTTGACCATTATCTCGAAAACGGTTAGAGATAGAGCGATTTTGAGCTTATTTTCGACCCTTTGGGCCTAAAAGACGTTATATAAGAGGTACCTCGGTGACCTTGACCTCCTCCGTCATGGTCAAGGTCAAAAACCGGAAGTTGACCATTATCTCGAAAACGGTTAGAGATAGAGCGATTTTGAGCTTATTTTCGAACCTTTGGGCCTAAAAGACGTTATACAAGAGGTACCTCGGTGACCTTGACCTCCTCCGTTATGGTCAAGGTCAAAAACCGGAAGTTGACCATTATCTCGAAAACGGTTAGAGATAGAGCGATTTTGAGCTTATTTTCGACCCTTTGGGCCTAAAAGACGTTATGTAAGAGGTACCTCAGTGACCTTGACCTCCTCCGTCATGGTCAAGGTCAAAAACCGGAAGTTGACCATTATCTCGGAAACGGTTAGAGATAGAGCGATTTTGAGCTTATTTTCGACCCTTTGGGCCTAAAAGACGTTACATAACAGGTACCTCGGTGACCTTGACCTCCTCCGTCATGGTCAAGGTCAAAAACCGGAAGTTGACCATTATCTCGAAAACGGTTAGAGATAGCGCGATTTTAAGCTTGTTTTCGACCCTTTGGGCCTAAAAGACGTTACATAAGTGGTACCTCGGAGACCTTGACCTCCTCCGTCATGGTCAAGGTCAAAAACCGGAAATTGACCATTTTATCGGAAACGGTTAGAGATAGAGCGATTTTGACCTTATTTTGGACCCTTTGGGCCTAAAGACGTTATATAAGAGGTACCTCGGTGACCTTGACCTCCTCCGTCAAGGTCAATGTCAAAAACCGGAAGTTGACCATTATCTCGAAAACGGTTAGAGATAGAGCGATTTTGAGCTTATTTTCGACCCTTTGGGCCTAAAAGACGTTATATATGAGGTACCTCGGTGACCTTGACCTCCTCCGTCATGGTCAAGGTCAAAAACCGGAAGTTGACCATTATCTCGAAAACGGTTAGAGATAGAGCGATTTTGAGCTTATTTTCGACCCTTTGGGCCTAAAAGATGTTATGTAAGAGGTACCTCGGTGACCTTGACCTCCTCCGTCATGGTCAAGGTCAAAAACCGGAAGTTGACCATTATCTCGGAAACGGTTAGAGAAAGAGCGATTTTGAGCTTATTTTCGACCCTTTGGGCCTAAAAGACGTTACATAACAGGTACCTCGGTGACCTTGACCTCCTCCGTCATGGTCAAGGTCAAAAACCGGAAGTTGACCATTATCTCGAAAACGGTTAGAGATAGAGCGATTTTGAGCTTATTTTCGACCCTTTGGGCCTAAAAGACGTTATATAACAGGTACCTCGGTGACCTTGACCTCCTCCGTCAAGGTCAATGTCAAAAACCGGAAGTTGACCATTATCTCGAAAACGGTTAGAGATAGAGCGATTTTGAGCTTATTTTCGACCCTTTGGGCCTAAAAGACGTTATATATGAGGTACCTCGGTGACCTTGACCTCCTCCGTCATGGTCAAGGTCAAAAACCGGAAGTTGATCATTATCTCGAAAACGGTTAGAGATAGAGCGATTTTGAGCTTATTTTCGACCCTTTGGGCCTAAAAGACGTTATGTAAGAGGTACCTCGGTGACCTTGACCTCCTCCGTCATGGTCAAGGTCAAAAACCGGAAGTTGACCATTATCTCGGAAACGGTTAGAGAAAGAGCGATTTTGAGCTTATTTTCGACCCTTTGGGCCTAAAAGACGTTACATAACAGGTACCTCGGTGACCTTGACCTCCTCCGTCATGGTCAAGGTAAAAAACCGGAAGTTGACCATTATCTCGAAAACGGTTAGAGATAGAGCGATTTTGAGCTTATTTTCGACCCTTTGGGCCTAAAAGACGTTATATAAGAGGTACCTCGGTGACCTTGACCTCCTCCGTCATGGTCAAGGTCAAAAACCGGAAGTTGACCATTATCTCGAAAACGGTTAGAGATAGAGCGATTTTGAGCTTATTTTCGACCCTTTGGGCCTAAAAGACGTTATATAAGAGGTACCTCGGTGACCTTGACCTCCTCCGTTATGGTCAAGGTCAAAAACCGGAAGTTGACCATTATCTCGAAAACGGTTAGAGATAGAGCGATTTTGAGCTTATTTCCGACCCTTTGGACTTAAAAGACGTTATAGAAGAGCTACCTCGGTGACCTTGACCTCCTCCGTCATGGTCAAGGTCAAAAACCGGAAGTTGACCATTATCTCGAAAACGGTTAGAGATAGAGCGATTTTGAGCTTATTTTCGACCCTTTGGGCCTAAAACACGTTATATATGAGGTACCTCGGTGACCTTGACCTCCTCCGTCATGGTCAAGGTCAAAAACCGGAAGTTGACCATTATCTCGAAAACGGTTAGAGATAGAGCGATTTTGAGCTTATTTTCGACCCTTTGGGCCTAAAAGACGTTATATAAGAGGTACCTCGGTGACCTTGACCTCCTCCGTCAAGGTCAATGTCAAAAACCGGAAGTTGACCATTATCTCGAAAACGGTTAGAGATAGAGCGATTTTGAGCTTATTTTCGACCCTTTGGGCCTAAAAGACGTTATATATGAGGTACCTCGGTGACCTTGACCTCCTCCGTCATGGTCAAGGTCAAAAACCGGAAGTTGACCATTATCTCGAAAACGGTTAGAGATAGAGCGATTTTGAGCTTATTTTCGAACCTTTGGGCCTAAAAGACGTTATATAAGAGGTACCTCGGTGACCTTGACCTCCTCCGTTATGGTCAAGGTCAAAAACCGGAAGTTGACCATTATCTCGAAAACGGTTAGAGATAGCGCGATTTTAAGCTTGTTTTCGACCCTTTGGGCCTAAAAGACGTTATGTAAGAGGTACCTCAGTGACCTTGACCTCCTCCGTCATGGTCAAGGTCAAAAACCGGAAGTTGACCATTATCTCGGAAACGGTTAGAGATAGAGCGATTTTGAGCTTATTTTCGACCCTTTGGGCCTAAAAGACGTTACATAACAGGTACCTCGGTGACCTTGACCTCCTCCGTCATGGTCAAGGTCAAAAACCGGAAGTTGACCATTATCTCGAAAACGGTTAGAGATAGCGCGATTTTAAGCTTGTTTTCGACCCTTTGGGCCTAAAAGACGTTACATAAGTGGTACCTCGGAGACCTTGACCTCCTCCGTCATGGTCAAGGTCAAAAACCGGAAATTGACCATTTTATCGGAAACGGTTAGAGATAGAGCGATTTTGAGCTTATTTTGGACCCTTTGGGCCTAAAAGACGTTATATAAGAGGTACCTCGGTGACCTTGACCTCCTCCGTCAAGGTCAATGTCAAAAACCGGAAGTTGACCATTATCTCGAAAACGGTTAGAGATAGAGCGATTTTGAGCTTATTTTCGACCCTTTGGGCCTAAAAGACGTTATATATGAGGTACCTCGGTGACCTTGACCTCCTCCGTCATGGTCAAGGTCAAAAACCGGAAGTTGACCATTATCTCGAAAACGGTTAGAGATAGAGCGATTTTGAGCTTATTTTCGACCCTTTGGGCCTAAAAGATGTTATGTAAGAGGTACCTCGGTGACCTTGACCTCCTCCGTCATGGTCAAGGTCAAAAACCGGAAGTTGACCATTATCTCGGAAACGGTTAGAGAAAGAGCGATTTTGAGCTTATTTTCGACCCTTTGGGCCTAAAAGACGTTACATAACAGGTACCTCGGTGACCTTGACCTCCTCCGTCATGGTCAAGGTCAAAAACCGGAAGTTGACCATTATCTCGAAAACGGTTAGAGATAGAGCGATTTTGAGCTTATTTTCGACCCTTTGGGCCTAAAAGAGGTTATATAACAGGTACCTCGGTGACCTTGACCTCCTCCGTCAAGGTCAATGTCAAAAACCGGAAGTTGACCATTATCTCGAAAACGGTTAGAGATAGAGCGATTTTGAGCTTATTTTCGACCCTTTGGGCCTAAAAGACGTTATATAAGAGGTACCTCGGTGACCTTGACCTCCTCCGTCATGGTCAAGGTCAAAAACCGGAAGTTGATCATTATCTCGAAAACGGTTAGAGATAGAGCGATTTTGAGCTTATTTTCGACCCTTTGGGCCTAAAAGACGTTATGTAAGAGGTACCTCGGTGACCTTGACCTCCTCCGTCATGGTCAAGGTCAAAAACCGGAAGTTGACCATTATCTCGGAAACGGTTAGAGAAAGAGCGATTTTGAGCTTATTTTCGACCCTTTGGGCCTAAAAGACGTTACATAACAGGTACCTCGGTGACCTTGACCTCCTCCGTCATGGTCAAGGTAAAAAACCGGAAGTTGACCATTATCTCGAAAACGGTTAGAGATAGAGCGATTTTGAGCTTATTTTCGACCCTTTGGGCCTAAAAGACGTTATATAAGAGGTACCTCGGTGACCTTGACCTCCTCCGTCATGGTCAAGGTCAAAAACCGGAAGTTGACCATTATCTCGAAAACGGTTAGAGATAGAGCGATTTTGAGCTTATTTTCGACCCTTTGGGCCTAAAAGACGTTATATAAGAGGTACCTCGGTGACCTTGACCTCCTCCGTTATGGTCAAGGTCAAAAACCGGAAGTTGACCATTATCTCGAAAACGGTTAGAGATAGAGCGATTTTGAGCTTATTTCCGACCCTTTGGACTTAAAAGACGTTATAGAAGAGCTACCTCGGTGACCTTGACCTCCTCCGTCATGGTCAAGGTCAAAAACCGGAAGTTGACCATTATCTCGAAAACGGTTAGAGATAGAGCGATTTTGAGCTTATTTTCGACCCTTTGGGCCTAAAACACGTTATATATGAGGTACCTCGGTGACCTTGACCTCCTCCGTCATGGTCAAGGTCAAAAACCGGAAGTTGACCATTATCTCGAAAACGGTTAGAGATAGAGCGATTTTGAGCTTATTTTCGACCCTTTGGGCCTAAAAGACGTTATATAAGAGGTACCTCGGTGACCTTGACCTCCTCCGTCAAGGTCAATGTCAAAAACCGGAAGTTGACCATTATCTCGAAAACGGTTAGAGATAGAGCGATTTTGAGCTTATTTTCGACCCTTTGGGCCTAAAAGACGTTATATATGAGGTACCTCGGTGACCTTGACCTCCTCCGTCATGGTCAAGGTCAAAAACCGGAAGTTGACCATTATCTCGAAAACGGTTAGAGATAGAGCGATTTTGAGCTTATTTTCGAACCTTTGGGCCTAAAAGACGTTATATAAGAGGTACCTCGGTGACCTTGACCTCCTCCGTTATGGTCAAGGTCAAAAACCGGAAGTTGACCATTATCTCGAAAACGGTTAGAGATAGAGCGATTTTGAGCTTATTTCGGACCCTTTGGACTTAAAAGACGTTATAGAAGAGCTACCTCGGTGACCTTGACCTCCTCCGTCATGGTCAAGGTCAAAAACCGGAAGTTGACCATTATCTCGAAAACGGTTAGAGATAGAGCGATTTTGAGCTTATTTTCGACCCTTTGGGCCTAAAAGACGTTATATAAGAGGTACCTCGGTGACCTTGACCTCCTCCGTCAAGGTCAATGTCAAAAACCGGAAGTTGACCATTATCTCGAAAACGGTTAGAGATAGAGCGATTTTGAGCTTATTTTCGACCCTTTGGGCCTAAAACACGTTATATATGAGGTACCTCGGTGACCTTGACCTCCTCCGTCATGGTCAAGGTCAAAAACCGGAAGTTGACCATTATCTCGAAAACGGTTAGAGATAGAGCGATTTTGAGCTTATTTTCGACCCTTTGGGCCTAAAAGACGTTACATAAGAGGTACCTCGGTGACCTTGACCTCCTCCGTCAAGGTCAATGTCAAAAACCGGAAGTTGACCATTATCTCGAAAACGGTTAGAGACAGAGCGATTTTGAGCTTATTTTCGACCCTTTGGGCCTAAAAGACGTTATATATGAGGTACCTCGGTGACCTTGACCTCCTCCGTCATGGTCAAGGTCAAAAACCGGAAGTTGACCATTATCTCGAAAACGGTTAGAGATAGAGCGATTTTGAGCTTATTTTCGACCCTTTGGGCCTAAAAGACGTTATGTAAGAGGTACCTCGGTGACCTTGACCTCCTCCGTTATGGTCAAGGTCAAAAACCGGAAGTTGACCATTATCTCGAAAACGGTTAGAGATAGAGCGATTTTGAGCTTATTTTCGACCCTTTGGGCCTAAAAGACGTTATGTAAGAGGTACCTCGGTGACCTTGACCTCCTCCGTCATGGTCAAGGTCAAAAACCGGAAGTTGACCAATATCTCGAAAACGGTTAGAAAAAGAGCGGTTTTGAGCTTATTTTCGACCCTTTGGGCCTAAAAGACGTTATATAAGAGGTACCTCGGTGACCTTGACCTCCTCCGTCATGGTCAAAGTCAAAAACCGGAAGTTGACCATTATCTCGAAAACGGTTAGAGATAGAGCGATTTTGAGCTTATTTCCGACCCTTTGGACTTAAAAGACGTTATAGAAGAGCTACCTCGGTGACCTTGACCTCCTCCGTCATGGTCAAGGTCAAAAACCGGAAGTTGACCATTATCTCGAAAACGGTTAGAGATAGAGCGATTTTGAGCTTATTTTCGACCCTTTGGGCCTAAAACACGTTATATATGAGGTACCTCGGTGACCTTGACCTCCTCCGTCATGGTCAAGGTCAAAAACCGGAAGTTGACCATTATCTCGAAAACGGTTAGAGATAGAGCGATTTTGAGCTTATTTTCGACCCTTTGGGCCTAAAAGACGTTATATAAGAGGTACCTCGGTGACCTTGACCTCCTCCGTCAAGGTCAATGTCAAAAACCGGAAGTTGACCATTATCTCGAAAACGGTTAGAGATAGAGCGATTTTGAGCTTATTTTCGACCCTTTGGGCCTAAAAGACGTTATATATGAGGTACCTCGGTGACCTTGACCTCCTCCGTCATGGTCAAGGTCAAAAACCGGAAGTTGACCATTATCTCGAAAACGGTTAGAGATAGAGCGATTTTGAGCTTATTTTCGACCCTTTGGGCCTAAAAGACGTTATATAAGAGGTACCTCGGTGACCTTGACCTCCTCCGTCAAGGTCAATGTCAAAAACCGGAAGTTGACCATTATCTCGAAAACGGTTAGAGATAGAGCGATTTTGAGCTTATTTTCGACCCTTTGGGCCTAAAACACGTTATATATGAGGTACCTCGGTGACCTTGACCTCCTCCGTCATGGTCAAGGTCAAAAACCGGAAGTTGACCATTATCTCGAAAACGGTTAGAGATAGAGCGATTTTGAGCTTATTTTCGACCCTTTGGGCCTAAAAGACGTTATATAAGAGGTACCTCGGTGACCTTGACCTCCTCCGTCAAGGTCAATGTCAAAAACCGGAAGTTGACCATTATCTCGAAAACGGTTAGAGACAGAGCGATTTTGAGCTTATTTTCGACCCTTTGGGCCTAAAAGACGTTATATATGAGGTACCTCGGTGACCTTGACCTCCTCCGTCATGGTCAAGGTCAAAAACCGGAAGTTGACCATTATCTCGAAAACGGTTAGAGATAGAGCGATTTTGAGCTTATTTTCGACCCTTTGGGCCTAAAAGACGTTATGTAAGAGGTACCTCGGTGACCTTGACCTCCTCCGTCATGGTCAAGGTCAAAAACCGGAAGTTGACCATTATCTCGAAAACGGTTAGAAAAAGAGCGGTTTTGAGCTTATTTTCGACCCTTTGGGCCTAAAAGACGTTATGTAAGAGGTACCTCGGTGACCTTGACCTCCTCCGTCATGGTCAAGGTCAAAAACCGGAAGTTGACCAATATCTCGAAAACGGTTAGAAAAAGAGCGGTTTTGAGCTTATTTTCGACCCTTTGGGCCTAAAAGACGTTATATAAGAGGTACCTCGGTGACCTTGACCTCCTCCGTCATGGTCAAAGTCAAAAACCGGAAGTTGACCATTATCTCGAAAACGGTTAGAGATAGAGCGATTTTGAGCTTATTTCCGACCCTTTGGACTTAAAAGACGTTATAGAAGAGCTACCTCGGTGACCTTGACCTCCTCCGTCATGGTCAAGGTCAAAAACCGGAAGTTGACCATTATCTCGAAAACGGTTAGAGATAGAGCGATTTTGAGCTTATTTTCGACCCTTTGGGCCTAAAACACGTTATATATGAGGTACCTCGGTGACCTTGACCTCCTCCGTCATGGTCAAGGTCAAAAACCGGAAGTTGACCATTATCTCGAAAACGGTTAGAGATAGAGCGATTTTGAGCTTATTTTCGACCCTTTGGGCCTAAAAGACGTTATATAAGAGGTACCTCGGTGACCTTGACCTCCTCCGTCAAGGTCAATGTCAAAAACCGGAAGTTGACCATTATCTCGAAAACGGTTAGAGATAGAGCGATTTTGAGCTTATTTTCGACCCTTTGGGCCTAAAAGACGTTATATATGAGGTACCTCGGTGACCTTGACCTCCTCCGTCATGGTCAAGGTCAAAAACCGGAAGTTGACCATTATCTCGAAAACGGTTAGAGATAGAGCGATTTTGAGCTTATTTTCGACCCTTTGGGCCTAAAAGACGTTATATAAGAGGTACCTCGGTGACCTTGACCTCCTCCGTCAAGGTCAATGTCAAAAACCGGAAGTTGACCATTATCTCGAAAACGGTTAGAGATAGAGCGATTTTGAGCTTATTTTCGACCCTTTGGGCCTAAAACACGTTATATATGAGGTACCTCGGTGACCTTGACCTCCTCCGTCATGGTCAAGGTCAAAAACCGGAAGTTGACCATTATCTCGAAAACGGTTAGAGATAGAGCGATTTTGAGCTTATTTTCGACCCTTTGGGCCTAAAAGACGTTATATAAGAGGTACCTCGGTGACCTTGACCTCCTCCGTCAAGGTCAATGTCAAAAACCGGAAGTTGACCATTATCTCGAAAACGGTTAGAGACAGAGCGATTTTGAGCTTATTTTCGACCCTTTGGGCCTAAAAGACGTTATATATGAGGTACCTCGGTGACCTTGACCTCCTCCGTCATGGTCAAGGTCAAAAACCGGAAGTTGACCATTATCTCGAAAACGGTTAGAGATAGAGCGATTTTGAGCTTATTTTCGACCCTTTGGGCCTAAAACACGTTATGTAAGAGGTACCTCGGTGACCTTGACCTCCTCCGTTATGGTCAAGGTCAAAAACCGGAAGTTGACCATTATCTCGAAAACGGTTAGAGATAGAGCGATTTTGAGCTTATTTTCGACCCTTTGGGCCTAAAAGACGTTATGTAAGAGGTACCTCGGTGACCTTGACCTCCTCCGTCATGGTCAAGGTCAAAAACCGGAAGTTGACCATTATCTCGAAAACGGTTAGAAAAAGAGCGGTTTTGAGCTTATTTTCGACCCTTTGGGCCTAAAAGACGTTATATAAGAGGTACCTCGGTGACCTTGACCTCCTCCGTCATGGTCAAAGTCAAAAACCGGAAGTTGACCATTATCTCGAAAACGGTTAGAGATAGAGCGATTTTGAGCTTATTTTCGACACTTTGGGTCTAAAAGACGTTATTTAAGAGGTACCTCGGTGACCTTGACCTCCTCCGTCATGGTCAAGGTCAAAATCCGGAAGTTGACCATTATCTCGAAAACGGTTAGAGATAGAGCGATTTTGAGCTTATTTCCGACCCTTTGGACTTAAAAGACGTTATAGAAGAGCTACCTCGGTGACCTTGACCTCCTCCGTCATGGTCAAGGTCAAAAACCGGAAGTTGACCATTATCTCGAAAACGGTTAGAGATAGAGCGATTTTGAGCTTATTTTCGACCCTTTGGGCCTAAAAGACGTTATATAAGAGGTACCTCGGTGACCTTGACCTCCTCCGTCAAGGTCAATGTCAAAAACCGGAAGTTGACCATTATCTCGAAAACGGTTAGAGATAGAGCGATTTTGAGCTTATTTTCGACCCTTTGGGCCTAAAACACGTTATATATGAGGTACCTCGGTGACCTTGACCTCCTCCGTCATGGTCAAGGTCAAAAACCGGAAGTTGACCATTATCTCGAAAACGGTTAGAGATAGAGCGATTTTGAGCTTATTTTCGACGCTTTGGGCCTAAAAGACGTTATGTAAGAGGTACCTCGGTGACCTTGACCTCCTCCGTTATGGTCAAGGTCAAAAACCGGAAGTTGACCATTATCTCGAAAACGGTTAGAAAAAGAGCGGTTTTGAGCTTATTTTCGACCCTTTGGGCCTAAAAGACGTTATGTAAGAGGTACCTCGGTGACCTTGACCTCCTCCGTCATGGTCAAGGTCAAAAACCGGAAGTTGACCATTATCTCGAAAACGGTTAGAAAAAGAGCGGTTTTGAGCTTATTTTCGACCCTTTGGGCCTAAAAGACGTTATATAAGAGGTACCTCGGTGACCTTGACCTCCTTCGTCATGGTCAAAGTCAGAAACCGGAAGTTGACCATTATCTCGAAAACGGTTAGAGATAGAGCGATTTTGAGCTTATTTTCGACCCTATGGGCCTAAAAGACGTTATATAAGAGGTACCTCGGTGACCTTGACCTCCTCCGTCATGGTCAAGGTCAAAAACCGGAAGTTGACCATTATCTCGAAAACGGTTAGAGATAGAGCGATTTTAAGCTTGTTTTCGACCCTTTGGGCCTAAAAGACGTTACATAAGTGGTACCTCGGAGACCTGGACCTCCTCCGTCATGGTCAAGGTCAAAAACCGGAAATTGACCATTATCTCGGAAACGGTTAGAGATAGAGCGATTTTGAGCTTATTTTCGACCCTTTGGGCCTAAAAGACGGTATATAAGAGGTACCTCGGTGACCTTGACCTCCTCCGTCATAGTCAAGGTCAAAAACCGGAAGTTGACCATTATTTCGGAAACGGTTAGAGATAGAGCGATTTTGAGCTTATTTTCGACCCTTTGGGCCTAAAAGACGTTATATAAGAGGTACCTCGGTGACCTTGACCTCCTCCGTCAAGGTCAATGTCAAAAACCGGAAGTTGACCATTATCTCGAAAACGGTTAGAGATAGAGCGATTTTGAGCTTATTTTCGACCCTTTGGGCCTAAAACACGTTATATATGAGGTACCTCGGTGACCTTGACCTCCTCCGTCATGGTCAAGGTCAAAAACCGGAAGTTGACCATTATCTCGAAAACGGTTAGAGATAGAGCGATTTTGAGCTTATTTTCGACGCTTTGGGCCTAAAAGACGTTATGTAAGAGGTACCTCGGTGACCTTGACCTCCTCCGTTATGGTCAAGGTCAAAAACCGGAAGTTGACCATTATCTCGAAAACGGTTAGAAAAAGAGCGGTTTTGAGCTTATTTTCGACCCTTTGGGCCTAAAAGACGTTATGTAAGAGGTACCTCGGTGACCTTGACCTCCTCCGTCATGGTCAAGGTCAAAAACCGGAAGTTGACCATTATCTCGAAAACGGTTAGAAAAAGAGCGGTTTTGAGCTTATTTTCGACCCTTTGGGCCTAAAAGACGTTATATAAGAGGTACCTCGGTGACCTTGACCTCCTTCGTCATGGTCAAAGTCAGAAACCGGAAGTTGACCATTATCTCGAAAACGGTTAGAGATAGAGCGATTTTGAGCTTATTTTCGACCCTATGGGCCTAAAAGACGTTATATAAGAGGTACCTCGGTGACCTTGACCTCCTCCGTCATGGTCAAGGTCAAAAACCGGAAGTTGACCATTATCTCGAAAACGGTTAGAGATAGAGCGATTTTAAGCTTGTTTTCGACCCTTTGGGCCTAAAAGACGTTACATAAGTGGTACCTCGGAGACCTGGACCTCCTCCGTCATGGTCAAGGTCAAAAACCGGAAATTGACCATTATCTCGGAAACGGTTAGAGATAGAGCGATTTTGAGCTTATTTTCGACCCTTTGGGCCTAAAAGACGGTATATAAGAGGTACCTCGGTGACCTTGACCTCCTCCGTCATAGTCAAGGTCAAAAACCGGAAGTTGACCATTATTTCGGAAACGGTTAGAGATAGAGCGATTTTGAGCTTATTTTCGACCCTTTGGGCCTAAAAGACGTTATGTAAGAGGTACCTCGGTGACCTTGACCTCCTCCGTCATGGTCAAGGTCAAAAACCGGAAGTTGATCATTATCTCGAAAACGGTTAGAGATAGAGCGATTTTGAGCTTATTTTCGACCCTTTGGGCCTAAAAGACGTTATATAAGAGGTACCTCGGTGACCTTGACTTCTTCCGTCATTGTTGAGGTCAAAAACCGGAAGTTGACCATTATCTCGAAAACGGTTAGAAATAGAGCGGTTTTGAGCTTATTTTCGACCCTTTGGGCCTAAAAGACGTTATATATGAGGTACCTCGGTGACCTTGACCTCCTCCGTCATGGTCAAGGTCAAAAACCGGAAGTTGACCATTATCTCGAAAACGGTTAGAGATAGAGCGATTTTGAGCTTATTTTCGAACCCTTTAACCCAGAAGACGTTATATAAGAGGTACCTCGGTGACCTTGACCTCCTCCGTCATGGTCAAGGTCACAAACCGGTAGTTGTCCATTATCTTAAAAACGGTTAGAAAATGGGAATTTGATTATTTGAGATTACATTATATTTACTTCGATATCCTTGTTCATGATAATAATTCGGAAGCTGACTATTATGTGGAAAGACTGAAAAATGTGTCTTTGACCAGATAGATTGTACCATTGCAAGAGGGTGTCATTTCGCTACGTGTAGCGAAATTCGGTCTAGTCTAATATGCTTTTACATAAATACCTTTTCTGTATAATTTTTGGCATTTTTTGTTTTATTGCTATTGATTTAGTAAGGAATTTGTAGTAAACCTGGAAGAAAAACTGGTCCCTAGTTTTTAACAAAATCTGGATATTTATCGCATTTTTATAAAATCATAATGATTCGGATTCTTTTCAGATTGGGATAACTTGCCATTCTCTGCCTGGAAATTTAATGTGTCAACTAAAATGTTTTTAATTATGGCAAAAAAACCTCGTAAAATTTACAAGTTTAGACCATGGCGCCAAACTCAAACTCATTTATCGCTTATGATACATCACATAATTCTTTATCCTAATTGCCACCTTTTGTAATCTTTCGCGTCTAAGAGAATATTAAATTCCCGATGTTCAAAGTTTTGGAATGTCGTTTTCTTTTATAGGTTTCTTTCACTTCGTTTAAATTATTTGCTACTTATTTATTTTTCTTTCTATAAATTGGGATCTTGACATAAAGACTCTTTGTTTTTTGTAACTATTTACTTATAAAAGAATGGTTACGCAGCAAGTTTGAGTACAACCGATCACATCGTAGCAATTCATGTTTTTCACCTTTTCTTTAGCTATATATTTTTGAAAAAAGGCAATTGCATTCTTAGAATCCAAAATTTAATAAGTTCCAAAATAGCAGTTGTCCTCTACCCTAATCGGCTTTTATATCTGCAATCAATTTTGCAAAGGAATGTCTATTCTCTTCATTTAAAAAAACTTTAATCTCAAGAATCTTGGCCCTTGTATCATATCACGTTATCAACCAAAATATTAGTTTTTTATTATCACTTCATTCCAATGTGTGCTTGTAATTCATACATAATAAGACATATCAACACAAGTGAGGTGACAAATTTTTTTTGCTGCTGTTTCAAACCTATATTCTTTTATACACTGATCAAATAATTACTCATAAACTAATCTCAATATTAGCATATCAGTTGACAATAGGAGTAAAAGCTACACTAAAGAATTTATCAGACTGGAAATGTGAACAGAGACAGAAAAGAAACAATTCAAAAGAAATTTACTATAACAACTGTTCAGTTTTTTCCAGTGACTTGCATTTAGATAAATTCCTTTTGTTTAGAATACGTTCGAAATATACTTTCGATTTTAAAAATTTAAGGTATTCAATAAAGTATACTTCTCGACTTTTAATATTGCAACGGTGAATAAATAATTTTGCTTGGAGAAAAATGAAATCAACTATATAACTTCTGTCTCCCAAGTTATCGCTTCGAATAATACCTAATAATTTCATTCTGTTTGACAATGCGATATTGTCGTTTATCATAACGTTATTATTTATGGAATTCTGTAACAATCTCCAGAATAAGGCAAAATTTGAGCAAGAGATAACATATGCATGATATTATTCTCAACTTTGCAACAGTCGGGTCAAATTTTGCGACTATGTAGTTTGATGCCAGTTTTTATGCATAATTTCATGCTGTCCCGAACATTTTTTGCCAAATATTTCGTCTTACTAAAAACTTCTTTGAAATCACAATGAGGAACATGTATATTTTCTTTTTTTCACCGTTCTATACAGCCTGGTGTAGTTTCCTGAAGTCTAACTAGGTTCAAATGTATAAATTTTGAGCATAACTTGGAAAGCACTGAGTTGTTGAATTTAGATTCAAACATAACATCACAGTAATTTTGTCGAGTCCACCGTTGGACTCATGTGTGTACTCGAAACCACGCGAATTTATTCGGCTCTAATTTATTACGTTCAAATAAGAAAGACTAGCAATTGAGTAATGCAGTGCAAGTTTTATTCCGCGTTGGACGTTGACTTCGGACACTGATTCTCTGCGTCATAACAGAGAGTAAACAACAATTAAGAAACATGCGAAAATATAATTCTAAACGTAATGCAAACACTCATATTACGGTGAAGCCGTACAGAGGTTCCGATACTCAAATGAAAAAGGTTTTTCTGACTGAAATCAACACAAGAAGCCCACTAAAAATGGAACAATTTAACCTTAATGCCTATTTATAACACGACAGAACATACCAGATATTGCGGTCTTTCAATCGACAAGCCTGAAATACTGTTAACTATTTCTTAGACTCCTATGAAATTTACAGTTTCCACTTGAATTTTTGCTATTTTTCACAATAACTTCACAATATTCCGCTATTGTTGTTATCCGCTGTGAAGTTCACAAGTCGATTCCGTTGCTGATTCGTCGTAGAGCAGTAATTCTTATGATTTCAACTTGTACTGATTTTTACACCAACAACGCCGCTTATATACGCTTCGGATTCACTGGAGTAATTTGGTTCTGCAACGTGATTGGCTAAGGCTAACGAGTAAGGCATACCACCCGCCCTGACTGAGTAAACGCTGCTGGGATTAGCGGGCAGGCTAAATTAATCCTAACAGCGGAGATGCCGCGCGGCGCTGGCACTAACTCCAATTAAGGGGCTGAGCGAGTAAGCGATGTCAGGATTAGCGAGCAGGCGAACATGATCCTAACACTGGAGATGTGGTGCGCCGCTGACACTAATTGCAATTAGGGGCAAGTGTTAACCCCAATAACACGAATGCAATTAACTTTCGAATTTAAAAATACAGGAAATTATTAAAACTGAATTTATAACCCGAATTTAAATTTTAAAGCAATTTTAAAAAGACACATTGTAAAGAGCATATTTTGATGAACACAACGATACCAAACTCGACATATTTCGATAACAAAGTTGAAACCCAAAAACTACGGTACATATATTAAAACCGTCCAAAAACATTTACGAACGAAAGTTCGTGACATGGAACTTGGTGGACCTAACACTCCCCCCGCTGGAGCGAAGCTTCCAGAACACTCCGGGTGGAACCTCCAAGTTCACCATTCCATGAGTCGCAGAGCAGTGCACGCAATGAAGGGGACCCCTCTGCGGCTGGAACTGAAGTCATCACTCTGTTTCTTCGGCCGGCCTCGTTCGGTCTTCGAGGTTCACCAGTTCCGTTACTGGTCGTCGAACCTGTTTTTCTCGGCTGCGTAGCTTGACGGCCCGAACCAGCCCGTCGCGACTTGGCTCTACTTCTAGCACCAGTCCGATCGGCCACTGTCCTCTGGGTGTGTTGGTATCACGGATGAGGACGATATCTCCGGGGCGCAGATTCTCACGAGCTGTCCTCCAGCACGGCCTTTCCTGTAGTGTCTGCACGTATTCTTTCAGCCAGCGCTTCCGAAAACATTGGCCAGATGCTGCGCGCGGCGCCACCAACGACGCGTGTAGTTCTCGTCCTCGGTAAATTTCCCCATAGGTCGGGAGCCATTGGGGAACCAGCTTTGCCGGTGTGAGAACTTCCGGGTCGTTAGGGTCGTCTCCCGAGTAGGTGAGTGGTCGGTCGTTCACGACCCGCTCGGCCTCGGCGAGTGTTGTCAGGAGCATCTCGTCCGTGAGCGGCTGGTCGCGGGTTATGGCAAGCAGGATCTTCCTGACGCTTCTGATCATCCGTTCTGTGGCGCCTCCACGGTGGCTAGCGTGAGGTGGGTTGAAGCGCCAGTCGATCCCGTAGTCGGCGGTTCGGATCCCGATGTCGTCTGCCCACGATTCCAGCTCTTCCCTCAGCTCCTTCTCGGCACCCACAAAATTTGTCCCATTGTCGCTGTACACCACCTTGGGACGGCCTCGGCGGCTGCAGAAGCGGTGCAGCGCGGAAATGAAGCTCGCGGCATTCAGACTATGGACTACCTCAATGTGGATGGCTCCTGAGGCAAGGCACGTCAACAGGCATCCCCATCGATCGGCGGCATTTTACAAGGATCGGTCTAAAATAATCGACCCCCACATAGGTGAAGGGGGGATCAACCGGGTTCAATTTCTCTTCCACCAGTGGGGCCATTTGCTGGGTTTCACGGGAGCCGAAGAGACGTCGACACATCAGGCACTGCTTTAGCTGACGTTTTACGGCGGCGCGTCCATGGATCACCCAGTACCTCTGCCGAACGGTGGCGAGCACGTGATTGGTACCGAATGGTGTTGGCACTCGTGGGCGTCGCGAATGATCAGTGACGTCAGATGGTGCTTTTCCGGCATGATACGAGGGTGCTTGGCGCTCTCGGACAGTGGGCTGTATTGTAGTCGCCCTCCCACCACTAAAATTCCGTCTTCTAGTCGCGGGTCGAGCGAGGCTAACTTGCTTCCCTTCTTTATCTTGTCCCCGGACTCCAGGCTTCGATACTCCTCCGGGAAGCTCAGGCTCTGCACAACCCGGATTAAGGCTACTTCGGCGTTCTGGATCTCTTCGGCCGTCAAGGGTTCAGTTCCGCGTTTACCGGCAGCAAAGCGGCGCCACCAGGCGGCACGACGGCGTAGTTTTCTCAGGGTGCTGTAGCGTTCTATCAGTCTCTGGAGTGGGTCTGGGTCCGTAGTGGCCGCTGTAACGTTGACTTCCGCCTTCAACTCCGGGTCGTCTTCAGGGGTTTCTGGTGCCGATTGCGTGGTTGGCCATTCCGACTCCGGTCTTTGTAGAAAGGTCGGTCCCTCCAGCCATATCTTCATGGCAGCAGGGTCGTCAGGGGCGATCCCTCTGGACGCCAGGTCGGCGGGATTCTGCTTTCCGTCCACGTGGCGCCACTGTTCCGGCTCCGTAGTCTCAAGAATGGTCGTCAGGCGGTTGGCTACGAAGGTCTTGAAGCGCCGTCTCCAGTTGGTGACGTAGCCCAGAACAATCATCGAGTCCGTCCACATGGTTATGCGGGTGATTTGATGGTCCAGTTCCCTCAGGCACTGGCCGGCCAGTCTCGCCCCGACCACTGCGGCTGTCAACTCTAAGCGGGGCAGCGTCTGCGTTTTCATCGGGGCCACACGTGACTTTCCGAGCACTAGTTGACAGGCGGTGTTGCCATCAACGTCCGTCATCCTCAAGTAGGCGCAGGCGCCATACCCTCGCTCACTGGCGTCGGAAAAGACGTGCAGTTGGACGTCGGTAACCGCGTTCCCCAGGTTCACTGCGTAGTGGCGGGGTATCTTGAACATCTGCATGGCGGCGAGGCTGGCAACCCAGAGTCTAAATCTGTCGGTCTGGCCCTTAGGGAGGCGTTGGTCCCATCCTACATCGTCTCGGCAGAGTTCCTGGAGCATCTGTCGGCCGGGTAGCAGGACTGGGGCCACGAGGCCTAGCGGATCGAAGATTGAGCTGATCTCACTCAGTATCCCACGTCGAGTCACCGGCTTGTCGAGCTGTTGAACCTCAAATCTGAAGACGTCTTCTTCGAGGTCCCACTCCAGTCCAAGGGCCCGTTCTTGTGGTAGTTGGTCGGTGGCTGTGAACTTCCGCGTAGATCCACTTCTGAGGTGTTCCTGAATTCCCTCAATCACGCGGCGGTCAGAACACATCCACTTTTCAAGGGAAAAACCTCTGTTGCGCAGCAGTCGGGTCATGTCTTCGACCAGTCTCGAGGCTTCTTCGGTAGTTGCAACGGACTTCAGGAAGTCATCAACGTAGAATGACCTCAGGACGGCGCGTGTCCCTGCGTCCGGAAACTCCCCCCGCTGGTCTTCTGCAGCTTGTCTCAGTGCAAAGGCCGTGCAGCTGGGTGAGGAGGTCGCGCCAAAAATATGCACTGCCATCCTGAAGGTCTTCGCTGGCTGTGAGGTGTCACCTTGTGGCCACCATAAGAATCGTAAGGCGTCTCTGTCACTCGGCTGAACGCGCACCTGGTGAAACATTTGCCTGATGTCTGCCGCGAGCGCCACCTTGTCTTGTCGAAACCGCATCAGTACGCCGACGAGGTCGTTTACTAAGTCTGGTCCTTGGAGGAGTGCACTGTTTAAGGAGACCCCTCCACTTCTGGCAGCTGCGTCAAAGACTACCCGAACCTTACCGGCTTGTGAGGGTTTGTGATGCCGTGGTGAGGTAGGTACCATGTCTTTCCGGTCTGCCCTTCTTCTTCAGCGGGTTCGGCGTGGCCTTGATCGATGTAGTCCTCCATGGTGGCTACGTATTTCTCCTTGTAATCCGGTCTCTAATGTAGCGCTTCTTGAGGCCCCGGAGTCGTTGTTCGGCTTGGTAGCGACTGTCTGGTAGTTGGGGATCTTCCTTCCGCCATGGGAGCCCCAGCTGGTAGTGGTTGTCATCCATGGCCAGTGTATTCTGCATCATCGTCAGTGCCTGTTTGTCCTCTATGGAGCCGCCGCCGTTGGTCTTCGGTTTCTCTGAAATGCCCGTTCGTACATTCGGCGCGGCTCCAGGTCCGTGGTCCGGCACACGCTTGTGCAACCTATGACCGCCGTCCTCCTTGTAGTGGGCGCGGTGGTCTTTGGCCCCCGTACTGACCACCCCAGGAGCGTCTTGACCGCATATGGCTCGCCGTCAGCACCTCTCTTCACGTCAAGCGGCACGTGGGCTGAGGGTACGTCGATCCCGATTAGCAGCCCAATGTCTCCCTTGGGTCGCGTAGGGGCCTTAATCCCTGCTAAGTGAGGCCATGACTTCAGGTCACGGGTCGTGGCAATGTGTTCTGCAGTCACCGGCAAATGATTTATCGTCCAGACCCTTTGTATTGTCATGGCGCCGCCTCCTTCTAGCCTCAGTGTCATATCCAGCTCTCGTCCCTTGTATCCCATACTTTGGTCAGTGACGCTGTTGACATGAAAGGTCACCGGTCGGGAGGCGACATGAAGACTGTCGGCAAGTTTGTGGGTGCAGAGGGTCGTCTGTGAACCATTGTCCAGCAAGGCATACGTGTGGTGTACCCTTCCCTCAACCTCTATCGACACTGGGACCACGCCCAGGAAGTGTTCCGTTGAACTGCTGGTTGCCGATATGGTGACTGATGTGGACCACTCATGCATCATGGCGTGGTGCTTCAGGTTGCATTCCGGTATCTGGCAACCCTTGACCTGACGGCAGTCCCTGGCGTAGTGTCTAGGGCGGAAGCAGTTCATGCAACCCCTGATCCTCCGCAGGACCTGCACCCTATCCTTGACGCTCATCTTCTTGAACGCCGAGCATTTCTCAAGGCGTTCGCATGTGCTAGTGCACGCTGGACAGCGTCTCGGAACGGCCTTGGAGCTATCTTGGCTAGATCCGAGCTCCGCCTCGGTGACTGTGGCGGAGGTAGCCATGGACGTGGCGGCTCTGGTGCGCTGCCTCGAATGACCCACTTTTGGTGCGTGAGAAGACGTGGTCGTGGACTCCAGTCTCCTGCTCACGCTTCTACCGTGGTAGCTGCTGGCTAGCTCTGCTTCGGTCATCACAAACTGTGCTAGGTCATCAAACATGGGATCTCTCCCTCGGACTGAGATCTTCAGCGCTTCCCTTGCCCATTGCTCGTGGGCACTCCTTGGTAGGCGGCTGGCTATCTTCAGCAGGTTCGCCTTGTTGTCCAGGTCATGGTGACAGTTGAGCGCCTTCAGCTTAATGCTGACTCTCCGCATGTCTTGCGCCAGGTTGGTCAGGGCGTCAGCGTCGTGCGCCTTGATGATTGGTCCCTTCGTCAGACCGTCGAGGCACTGCTCTATGGTGCGGTCACACTTCCCATAGAACTGGTGCAGGAAATCCCTTGCAATCTTGTATCCCTCCGCGGCATCGCGGATCAGGACACAGTTCTCCACCAACTCTTTAGGTCTCCCCTCGAGTGTCATGATGAGGTAGAACAACCTAACCTTCGTTTGGCTCACGACGCTTTCCACGACAGTTTGAAACCTGTGGATGTAGCTGGCGTATTCAGCTTGTCTGCCTGTGAAGCACGGCTGGTCGGCGCGGTCGATGCAGCGGCGGGCTTCAGACCAGGTTGGCTGGGTGCTGTAGTGGCTGGGAACCGCTGGGCTTATGGTAACTGGTTGGGCCATTTCACTTCGCAGCGCTTCGAGCTCCATCCGCATCTTTTCGGTCTTCAGGCGCTCTATCTCAAGCGCAATTTGCTGCGCTTCGCGGCGCGCCTTCTCCAATTCAGCTGTGGGGTCTCGTGTCAGGTCCGAGGCCTTGGCCCCGTGGTTTTCGTCGCTGCTGCTTGGCTGCAAATTATCACCGGGAAGCGCCCCATTGGCGCCGTCAAGTTCCTCTTCTTCCTCCCCGTCGGTGGCCGACTCCTGCATTGCCGCATACTGGTCCTCGGCGTCCTTCACCCTCTGTGCATATACCTCTAAGCTTGCCATGACAGCTGTCCGAACTGTCTCGCCGTCCGCCTCGCTCAGGTCGTCGTGCTGCTGTTGAAGTTCGGCCCACAGCGCCCGTACCCTCTGGAGACTGCTTCCGGCCTTCACTTCATCGCCCTTTCTGACGTGGGTGAGCACGGCGTTGGCTGCTCTCTCCAGTGCCTTCTCAGTCTTGGATTTCGTCTTGGCCCCTGCCTCCGCCATCTCCTCCAAAACTTTGCACTGATACTCAATACTAGCGAGAGAGGGCTGGGTAGGTTCGAGACCTATCTGAGAATTGTCGAGTCCACCGTTGGACTCATGTGTGTACTCGAAACCACGCGAATTTATTCGGCTCTAATTTATTACGTTCAAATAAGAAAGACTAGCAATTGAGTAATGCAGTGCAAGTTTTATTCCGCGTTGGACGTTGACTTCGTACACTGATTCTCTGCGTCATAACAGAGAATAAACAACAATTAAGAAACATGCGAAAATATAATTCTAAACGTAATGCAAACACTCATATTACGGTGAAGCCGTATAGAGGTTCCGATACTCAAATGAAAAAGGTTTTTCTGACTGAAATCAACACAAGAAGCCCACTAAAAATGGAACAATTTAACCTTAATGCCTATTTATAACACGACAGAACATACCAGATATTGCGGTCTTTCAATCGACAAGCCTGAAATACTGTTAACTATTTCTTAGACTCCTATGAAATTTACAGTTTCCACTTGAATTCTTGCTATTTTTCACAATAACTTCACAATATTCCGCTATTGTTGTTATCCGCTGTGAAGTTCACAAGTCGATTCCGTTGCTGATTCGTCGTAGAGCAGTAATTCTTATGATTTCAACTTGTACTGATTTTTACACCAACAACGCCGCTTATATACGCTTCGGATTCACCGGAGTATGGTTCTGGAACGTGATTGGCTAAGGCTAACGAGTAAGGCATACCACCTTACGATGTCAGGATTAGCGAGCAGGCGAACATGATCCTAACACTGGAGATGTGGTGCGCCGCTGACACTAATTGCAATTAGGGGCAAGTGTTAACCCCAATAACACGAATGCAATTAACTTTCGAATTTAAAAATACAGGAAATTATTAAAACTGAATTTATAACCCGAATTTAAATTTTAAAGCAATTTTAAAAAGACACATTGTAAAGAGCATATTTTGATGAACACAACGATACCAAACTCGACATATTTCGATAATAAAGTTGAAACCCAAAAACTACGGTACATATATTAAAACCGTCCAAAAACATTTACGGAACGAAAGTTCGTGACATGGAACTTGGAGGACCTAACAAATTTTTACTACTTTTAATGTTACTTGAACCTTGTGCCAAACGTTTTTCCATTTTTGCGGAGTTGCTGCTACCAAGCTGAATAGATTCAAAACGTTTATTGTACAAATAAATATATTTTTAATTTCTCGCGGTAACATCAAAGATCCACTTTTATTCATTATATCTGAGATATGAACAATTTTCTTGGCATACAGTTCTTTAAAAAAAACTGATGAATTTCCTACTTGGATGTACTTATTATACCATAAGCATTGATTTAGTATATCCACAGCTGTGACTGGCTCAGATTTTGCTTCAAACCAATAATGGAAATTTTTTTATGAAAATCGGGTATTTGGGGTGGAGTCTTTTTGGGTTTAGAGAAAGAGAGAGAATTTCAGAGAGCTTAAGAATGTCTGGCAAGTATTCTCGTATAAACTCAATATTAAAAGATTTCTTACTGTTAATAGTCTTTTTATCCACATAATTTTTTTGTGCCTTTAGGAATGATAAATAATCTAAATGTCTGAAGCCGCCGTCTTTAGAGTCTTTGATAAGGACCAGTCTTTGTATTCTTTGCGGTTTACCACCCCATATAAAGTGTTCCTTCAGATTTTCTATTTCTTCAGCAAACCGCCGTGGCGTATATAGACAGTTACTTGCATATATAATTTTAGGCAATGCTAAGTTTTTTATTATGGGAATTTTTCCATTTAAAGTCACTGTAAAAGTTGTTTATTTTGTACTTAAGATTTATATTGTATATGGTGCTTACATCGGTAAAATATTGTATTCCAAAAGATTTATCGTTGCCTGTTGTCCATTTTAATCAATATGGTTTCCATTTCAGAAAGGGTATCTTCGGGCTTCCGATCTGTAGTATTCTAATAATTAATTTTCAGTCCTAAGTAAAATAAAATATTAAATAAAGTTAAAACATTTAACGTATTTCCCAACGATAGTATATCAGATAATAGTATTGTGGTATCATCCGTAAGGAGACTTATTTTTGTTTCAATTTCGTTATGTTTTATTCCCTTTATGTGTTTGTTTGATCTTATAGCTATAGCCAGAATTTCAGTAATGCACACAGAGGATCTCCATGGCGTATGCCATTTCTTATCTTAAAATATTTACTGGAGTATCCATTATTTAACGTACAGCTTTCAGTGTCTGAGTAAAATACTGAAATTCAATGAATGTCAATGAAGTTCCAATCAAGTTTATCAAAAGCCTTTTCAAAGTCTAAATGCTAGAATTCCTTCCTTGTTCTTATGCTTTAAGTAATCTATGCAATCAATTTGAGTGCGAATATTATAACCAATAAATCTGTCTTTAATAAAACCATTCTGATCTCAGTTGCAATTATTTTTGATAATACTTTTTGAAATCTTCTTGCAAAGCAGTTAGTCAGTATTTTGTGTCGGTATTTAACAGAGTGACAGGTTTTGAAGTTCAGTAAGGTCTTTACCTTTCTTGGGAATCAGTCTAATAATGCCTCATTTTTGTTCACAGGATAGATTTCCACATTAAAAGCTGTATTGATAAGAATGGAGAAGATAATCTGAAATTTCGTTCCAAAAGAAAAGATAAAATTCTTTTGTAAGACCTTCTGTGCCTGTTTTGTTTATATCCATTTATTTGATTCATTCATTAAGTTCTTCTTTAGTGAGATCCTTGTTGAGCATTACTTTATCTTCATTGTTGATTTGTGGGATAGTATCTATATTAAAAAAAATCACTATATAATGCACCTGATACTTTTTGGTTTTTAGTAAACAGTATTTCATAAAATCTCGCAGTTTCCAAAAGAATGGCCTTTGGAGTTATTATCTCTTCACCGTTTATTCCCACGAGTCTAGTAATTTTCTTTTGTTCGTAGTTTTGTTTCTCTAAATTGAAGAATAGTGAAGTGTTTCTTTCGTCAAATTCAAGAAAATATGTTTTACTACGTAAATAATGACCATAGGATTCTGTGCATTCTAATGTCTCAAGATCAATCCTAATAGATTCAGTTTCTTCAACTGTTCTGTATATTGATTCATTGGCCATTTCTCTTTTTAAAACGTTTAATTTGATGTAAAGATTTTGTTTTTTAAAGTTTGGATTTGTTCTTTGAATATACAATTGATTCCTTTCTTATAGAATGTTTTAAATACTCCCAATCAGTGTGAGGGTTACTTACTGAAGAGTTTCGATGGTCTGCTATTGTATTTCTAATAGTCATCTTGAAGTAGATGTGCCGCAAATTTCCACCATCCAGGTCCTTTTTTAAGGTTTTCATTAAGGACACGGAATTTTAATATAATTGCACTATGGTCGGATCTATAGCCAGGTATTATATCAATATAGTTTAGATCAAAATTTATACACGATGAGGTTAGCCAGTAGTCTAATCTTGATTGCGTTAATGACGGTTGTTGGTGTCGCCAGGTAAATGGACAATTTTTTCGTTTTTCACTCGCCATAAGTCAACAAGATTAAAATCCTCACATAATTGTAGCAATTTTTCGACTCCTTAAAGTTAGTAAGATTCTGTGGCGATCTATCTATCTATTGCATTAATGTCGCCCCTAATATTAACCTTGCGTTTCGCTTGTCAACCACTAGGCTCCCAAAATTCAACCTAGTCGGTATGAAACTCAAGGTTTGGGGCATATAGATTTAAAATATGATACTAGATTTCATTGATGTTAATTTCTATTAATACATACCGTCCTGTAGTATCAGTCTTACAGTTTAATATATTCATAATTGACTGTTTTCTTATGATAGTGAGTACCCCCTGCTTGAAGTTGTGCCATGTGAAAATATAATTTCATCACCTTTACCACAGCAGTTCCACTGTGCTTTCCAAAGCTTTTCTTCACAGGAATGAGTTTCTTGTAACATAATTATATTAAAGGATCCTTTTGGATGATACCGTTGTTTCGGTGCGTTTCTGTTTATTTCGCAGACCCCTACAGTTTTGTGAAAAAAGTTAATTCCGTAGCCATCTGATATTTATAGATATGATATCTGAGTGTTTATCAGTGCTGGTACAGATATAAAATGTTCTCCATTTCAGCATATATTATAAACGTAACGTACAAAAATACAGTGCAGTTATACAAGGTGGTGAACGTATTGACATTGTGTAATTTAAAGGTCTTGAGATTTATAACCCAGATTTGAAAACATAGAAGCAAGGAATGGTGTTTACTCTCGCGTTAAGTTTTTGAAGACAACAATATCTTACCGTCGGTTTTCTCAAAAACAATAAGCGCAAGCCTCCATACATGTAAGACTATTACTGTAAACGATAGCAATAAAGAAATTTGATATTAAGATTTAATGCATGAATTGTCTTTACAAAAGAAAAAACTGACCGATAATTCATTGTCGTGTATTCAATTATTGAATGAACTTTTCACCGGTCACAGCTTCAGCTCTTTTACTGTTCCATGGGCATGCATTCAGCGCCCATTTAGTACCACTGCGTGCATTCGACAAAGTATACAAAGGTAATAAATAGATAATTAGATGGATAGATAGATAGATAGATAGATAGATAAATAGATAGATAGATAGACCAATAGATTGGTTTGCGTCAGTGTTACATTTTCGAGTACCTTTAACTTTTTCCAACTTATATTTTAGCAATTGGAAAAAGTCTAATCTGTGCTTTAATTCTTGTGCATTCCTATACCAAGTAAATTTTAAAGATCGGTGTGCTTTTCTCTCTAAATATCTTCAAGGTATTTATATTTCATCAATGCTTTTAGTATAACAGGTGAGCTTTCTTTCACTGTAATGCCATTTTTATATTTCTTTTATTTTTCGGTTCAAGTTCAGTAGATAAAAATGTTTCCTTTTCTCCACCTTAGTTCTGAGCATAAACGTTTCTGAAACGGTAACGGAAGGAATTTATCACTATTTCAGTATCGGAAATTCGTTCTTCCCTATCCTTCTTATGTTGATGTACTTGTACTTATTCCTTTTACATTTGAGTTGTAATGGTAAAACATCAATTTTCTTCCATCTTAGAAATCAAAAGAACTTTCTGCGTTTTTATATCAAGCAACCCTCAAACGTTTGAATTAGAATACTTAGCAATTTTTATGACTTTATTCAGTTTAACTTTTACAAGACAGAAAAAATATAAATCTGCAAATTGTCCCCAAATCAACATTATTGTGAGGGGTGAAAACAAACAAGTTCTAGATTGCTGAAGAGAAAAGAATCAACATGCATATAGTAGTGATAATAATGAAAATCCTGTATGACTCATGATAATCATGTGATTGAATAGAATTATATCATATGAATTTCGTAACTTACTGGCAAATTTCATAACTTACTGGCAAAACTTTTGGGCTTTTAAACATAATTTTAAAAAAAATGGGATGACTTCCACAAGCTTGCGTCTTTTTCCTCAAAAATTTTAAAACGTTAAAATGATTGGTTGCTGTTTTGCAAGGCGATTGGATGATTTTTAAGCTCATATGTATATGATGCTGGAATGGGAACTTATGTTTGGCGAATAAAAATTTTATTAAGGCTGTGTCAGTTTTGTGGCCTATATCACTGTTCTATGGTAGAACCCATGGTTCGTTTAGTCTGTACGAATTTTAGTTGGTAAAAATAGAACAAAAATTCAGTAAGTGTAAAGGAAATTTGGCATTTTACATGTATTTTAAAAGTCTTGTTATTCTTGTTGTGATTTTATGATTTATAATTGTTATGATTTTTACACGTCTTTGCTTATCAAGTTATAAATACCAATGTGTCATATATTCGGAAGAAAAATTTTTTCCTATCATACTGATTCTGTGCAAAATGCGACACTTTGTGTAGATGGCGTCAGAAAAATGGATTGTTCTATAAGTGAAATCTGTGCTTCTGTGAATATGTGGCCCAAAGGAATTTTTTCACTCAGACTTCACATATTATGGGAAATATACGATTGTTGTAATTTAGATTTTCCTTGCGCATAGATTTTATGATTACGCTTCGCAAAAATCCGACTAATAGCCCCATTGAGGGTTTGTTTGACGAAATAAGTGTTTGGAAAATCGTGATAATGTGAGATAAATCTTGGCAGTGGAGGGGGTAGTGTGGAGAGGGATTGATATGGATAAAGGTGGGATGTGCGGCTGAATAAGCAATCAAAATGTCTTAAAGTTAACAAAAGATACCTTGTTTCGAGCCGAATCCGGTAAGATGTTGACCGCAGGCATTTATTGTATTATAATTTGCAAGGGTGGTTTGGCGTCTCTGTCGTCCAATCACAACCCTCTTTTCTTATCCAGTCTCCATATAACTATCTCTCCTCTCTCACTGACCTGGCCTTTGCACCGTTTACTGTCAATTGCTTTTTTTGTCCTCGTGTGCTTTCTGATAAGTAATGCGTGTAATTTTAATTATCTTAGAATTTTGTTTGTGAAAGAGGATAGCTCGTTTGTGAAAAATGACTAACGAAGAGCGGGAAGAAAGTGGATAAGCGACAGGTGTCCTTAAGTTAAAACTGTCAATCTGGATTAAAAGAGGTTACGGCTAGATTTTAATGATTGCCAGTGAATATGATTCTATGGATGCGATGGGGATCCTACAAGAAGAGGATATTGTCGAATTAGGGTTGTCACTGGGGTAACGAAGTTTGCTCCGGAAATTAGTGGACTAAGCGACCCATCTCCGAAGGAGGAAGAAACTGAAGAGGAAAAGAAGGCGACTACTGTATCATTCGCGGTCTCCGTTTTGGAAGTGAAGGGTGAACTGGCGGTTATGCAGGATTCTGGTGAGTGCATTAATTTGCCAGGTGCGGCTAAAAGTAAAATGAACGTACTAGACCTCACGAGTTTATTGAGCGTAAAAAATTATTTGCCGATGTATCACTAAGCGAACTAATGTATGGCTCCTTCCTAATATTAGAAAACATGTCGATGGGCAAGGACTCGAACATTTTGTAATATACCAGGCATCTGACCTTCCTTGCACTGAAGAGTTCACAACATTTTGCCACGAGTGGCATAACTGCAACGATAACGCGTTACGCAACCTCTTCGGTTGCGGGGAACCCTGGCCCTGCGGATTGGACTCCCACCTGGCTAACTGCCATCCTTTTCAGTGACAACTAGGTAAGCTGGGAAGCGCCACAGCGTGAATCGTCGACCCAACAAGCTGGGTAACAAGTGTATACGATTCAATAATGGGGAATCCAAGTGTCGCTACCTTCATAAGTGTTTTATTGCAATCTACATCCTGTAGCGTCATGCAAGGCACATGTACCCCAACAAAGGCGATGAATAACTATGCACAACGATACTGGACGCGTTCCTGTTGATGGCCGCGTGCCATCCAGCAATCGCGAGTCACATGTCATCGATGGTTTTAGTAGGGTATAAATGGGGGTTCTACTGCACTTTGTGACGTCATACTGTCTGGAAGTGACGTCATAGCGTCTGGACCGGAAGTGCTGTCTAGACCGGAAGTGCTGTCTGGAGTGGAAGTGACGTCATCATGTCTGGACCGGAAGTGACGTCATCATGTCTGGACCGGAAGTGACGTCATCATGTCTGGACCGGAAGTGACGTCATCATGTCTGGACCGGAAGTGACGTCATCATGTCTGGACCGGAAGTGACGTCATCATGTCTGGACCGGAAGTCATGATAAGCGTTAGGATAGGCGCGACCATCTGTGACGTCATCATGACGTCATACTGAGATGATGCTGTCTGGAGCGAAAGTGGTTTGGCCGAGTCAATCAACATGAAGCCAATGAACTCGACCTGTCAATCAGTGTAACCATGGCAACAGAGCCTAAAAAGCCACGACCCCCCCCCCCCCCCAGGGACATACTATGTACCGACCCCCCCCAGGAGAGACTATGTACCGACCCCCCCCAGGACAGACTATGTACCGACCCCCCCCCCAGGACAGACTATGTACCGACCCCCCCCCCAGGACAGACTATGTACCGACCCCCCCCCTAGGACAGACTATGTACCGACCCCCCCCCCCCCAGGAGAGCAACAAAAACTTTTGCCGAATCAGCATGATAAAATCCTATATAAGTGTGGTGTCTCAAGGCTTAGAGACATTGTCAGACACATCATGGATAACACACCAGCTATCATCATTGATGACTTAACAGCGTTTCAAGCGAATGAATCTGTTTGCATCTGGGTAAATATGCGTGATGAAGCTGAAGCAGCTGATATTACATATGCTTTGGAGGAGGTGCTACAATTTCCAACTCAGATCACTGCAGTGAAGCCTGACGTAGTAATTACATTTATGTGGAACAACCGCATAGTAACACTGACTCAACGATACTGCAAATGTCAAGTGTGGTTGGAATATGAGGGACAACCCCATAACTGCTGCTGATATATACTAAAATATTTCGGGCCCTTTTAAGGGCCATCCTATATTATGAAATGAAGCAAAACATGTCTGTGTGTGTGTGTGTGTGTGTGTGTGTGAGAGAGAGAATACATTTTATCACATTTCAGGTCTAGTTGGCGGATGAATACCATTTGGCGGATGAATACCATTTGGCAGACCAATTAACTTCACCGTCAGTTAACTTCACCGCTAGATGTCTCTGCTGTATAACAGCTGTACAACTTCACAACTGTAAGTGAGACATTCATATACACAAGTAAAATTCTGCTGAGTCAGCAATTTTAACATTTTGGAACAAGTTTGAAAAGTTACACACCATATTTTGATTACATGGAAGTAGCATAAAAGCATGAGTGAAACATGTCAACTAGTCAACTAGTGATACATTCTGCTGAGTCAACACACCATTGAAGTGGTATAAAAGGAAGAGTGAAACGTATCTTTACTTCATTTCAGTTCCAGCAATTGAAGAAGCAACAACGATGGCACCAGTCTACTGTCATGATTGTGATGTGACATTTCCATCTCTGGAATTGTTCGTGACACACACATGCAAACCAGCTAGGATGAAACGTGCTCATGAAGAGCTTGTTGAGCAGATTGAAGCCAAGAGACGAAAAACCGTACAAGATGGTGTTGACAGACCTGATCCAGTCCTCTGCTGTAAATGCGCCAAGATATTTTCATCTTTGGATGCATTTGAGACACATGCATGTGCTGAGATGGAAAATGTGTCTCATGAAGAACAAAGAAAGAAAGAGACAGGACAAATAGGCAGAGGCAGAAGAGTGAGTCTTGGTGAAAACGCGCAGGAAAGACGGTTTGAGCCTGAAGATGGATCGGATTTGCTACTCGAAATGCGACAACAAGAGAATAGAATCAAGAGACATTTGTTAGAAACGTTAAACCGTGGCATGAAATGGTACATTGTGGTACATGCACGCTTCAAGAAAATGACACCAAATGTTGAAGGTGTGATGGTAGAACAAGTGGATAATGCCTTCATCAGTAGTCCAACGTATGCAGCATACAATCCAACAGATATTGAGAAGGACTTGCCAGAAGCCTATAAAGAATTGTTTACCAGGTTTGATGAACATGAGCGACAAGGCTCTGGCTGGGTGTTGGATAACATATTATTCATTGAAGTGCATACAGCTACGTCAGCGCCACTGGAAGCAAGCAGTTTTATCCCACTACCGAAGAAAGTAAAGAATACAAAGGCGGTGTTAAACATTCAGAATAAAGACAACAAATGTTTCTTATGGTCTGTATTGGCTCACCTTCACCCTTCAACAAATGTAAACCCAGAGCGTGTACATCAATACAAAGCATTTGAGAACGAATTGAAGGTAGAAGGCATGACATTTCCAACACCAATTACAGACATTCCAAAGTTTGAAAAGGAGAATGATGTGTCCATTAACGTGTTTGGATATGAACATGATGTCGTTGTTCCCATACAACTCAGCCGAAACACCAGTGCGAGAGAAATCAACTTGCTTTTGATTAGCAATGACAAGACAAGACATTATTGCCTCATCAAGAATTTCAGCAGACTGATGGCTTATCGATCAAAGCATAAGGCTGCAGCATTTTATTGTTTCAACTGTCTTCACGGGTTTATACGACAAGATCTGTTAGACAAGCATCGTGAAGTGTGTGGCAAGCATGGCGCACAACGTTTATCATTTCCCAAGGAACCCTTCATCAAGTTCAAGAATGTAGCCAAACAACAGCGAGCGCCGTTTGTCATTTATGCAGACTTTGAATGTTTCACGAAAAAGCATGAAGAAGTTAGGTATCAACATCATCGTCCAAACAGCTTTGCCTACGTGGTTGTCAGCCAGTATGAGACACGCGCTCCAGTCCTGTATCGAGGCGATAATGCCGTGAAAGTCTTTTTAGACCATATGGTATATGAACGTGATCGTATTGTGCATGGTCTACAGCAGAAAAAGAAAATAGTCATGACTTGTGAAGATGAAGAGCATTATAAGAACGCCACAGATTGCTACATTTGTCATGAGCCTCTAGGAGCAGATCGTGTGAGAGATCATGATCATATCAATGGCAAATACCGCGGAGCTGCACATAATGAATGCAATTTACAATTTCGATTTCGAAAAGATCAGCAGGATGTTGAAGATTCTTTCATCATTCCTGTGTTTTTCCACAATTTACGAGGCTATGACAGCCATTTGATCATGGAAGAAATTGGAAAGTTCAAAAACGAAAGGATTACAGTCATTCCCAACACCGTTGAGAAATATATTGCATTCACCATGAGCAATCTGAAATTTACAGACAGCTTTCAGTTCATGAGTACTTCTCTACAGAAGTTGGTCTCCAACCTGGCAGCAGAAGGGAAAGACAACTTTTATCACATGACGTCACACATTCACGATAGCGACCAACAAGAGTTACTGTTGAGAAAGGGAGTGTACCCTTATGATTACGTGGATGAGCCATCCAAGTTTGCTGAAACACAACTGCCGTCCAAGGACAAGTTTTACAGTCTACTCAGTGAAGAAGACATTAGCGATGAGGATTATGCGCATGCGCAGAAGGTGTGGGAGACATTCCACTGTACTACATTTGGCGAATACCATGACTTGTACCTGAAATCAGATGTGTTGCTGCTGGCTGACGTGTTTGAAAACTTTCGTCACGTATGTCTCAACACGTATGAATTGGATCCTGCTCACTACTATACAGCGCCAGGACTGTCGTGGGATGCCATGTTGAAAGCGACAAAGGTGAAATTGGAATTGATCAACGACATTGACATGTACCAAATGGTTGAACAAGGTTTACGTGGAGGAATATCTGTCATCACACACAAGTATGCGAAAGCAAATAACCCCTACGTACCAGATTACGATCCCACGAAACCAACCAACTACTTGACTTACCTGGATGCAAACAACTTGTATGGCTGGGCTATGTCGCAAAGCATGCCGGAAAGTGGATTTATGTGGGTGAGCGAGCCAGAATCCATTGACTTTATGGATGTGGATGAAGATGACGAGATTGGATACATTTTAGAAGTGGATTTGGAATACCCATATTCAATCCATGATCATCATAATCACTATCCAGTGGCTCCAGAACGGAAATGTGTGAAAGTGGGAGAATTGTCAAAACATAGTCAGAAGCTACGGAAAGATCTAAACATGAAAGGCAAACCTAGTGAAAAGCTCATTCCCAACTTGTGTGACAAGAAGAAATATGTGCTTCATTATAGAAATTTACAGCAATATGTCTCACTGGGATTGAAAGTCACGAAGGTGCACCGTGCCATCATGTTTGCACAGAGCAAATGGTTGGCAAAATACATCTCCTTGAACACGGAAAAGAGAAAGTTGGCCAAGAACCCGTTTGAGAAAGACTTTTTCAAACTGATGAACAACTCTGTGTTTGGCAAAACCATGGAAAATGTAAGAAAGCGCATGAATGTGGAACTTGTTCACCAGGAAAAGCGGTTCAAGAAACTTGTAGCCAAACCTTCCTTCCACAAATTTAGAATTTTCAACGAAGATTTGACCGCGGTACATTTGCGCAAAGTGGATCTGCTTCTGGATAAACCCATTCAAGTTGGGTTCACCATTCTCGACCTCAGCAAGGTGCTCATGTTCCACTTTCATTACAACTACATCATGACCAAGTATCCCAACGCCAAACTCTTGTTCAGCGACACCGACAGTCTATGTTATGACATAGAAACGGAAGATATATACAAAGACATGCAGGAAGATGATGACTTGTTCGACACAAGTGACTATCCGCCAGATCATTTCCTACATTCCAACGTGAACAAGAAAGTGCTTGGGAAAATGAAAGATGAGACGGCGGGCATTCCCATTGAAGAGTTTGTTGGACTTCGGCCGAAAATGTATAGTATGATGTATGGTGGGAAAGAAAAACGTACGGCCAAAGGCATCACTCGCGCGTGTCAAAGACGGATGAAACATCAGCAGTATAGAGACAGTTTGTTCAACCAAACGCAAACGATGACTACAGGACACATCATTCGAAGTCATAACCACCAGATCTTCTCGGAGAAGTTGAGGAAAGTGGCTCTCTCTCCCTTTGATGACAAGCGATATGTGATGAGTGATGGCTATTCCACTTTGGCGCATGGGCATTACAGTATATAAGGGGGAGACACTTCAACTTGAGAGTTAGTTGTGGTGTGAACACTGAAGCGTCAACATGAATCGGAAAAGATCTGCACCAACGGATATGGATACTCTTGCTGATACAGTCAAAGACATGAAAGTGAAACATCCTGATACTACCATTAAGAAATTAAAAGTGGAGATAGCACCAACACCACAGTCGTGGGATGGAATGCTTTCTCTAGGCAATGGAAAGTATATCAAGATTATGAAACAAAGTAATGAAGGTGTGGTAAACATTCGCAAATACCTCAGAGATGAGGGGACTGGAAAAAACCGTCCAACGAAAAAGGGTATCTTGCTGACAATACCTGAATGGAAAATGCTGAAGAAGCAGGTGAAAGAAGTGGATAAAAGGCTTCGCAGACAAGACGACAAGTCATAACAAGGTAAAAACATGAATGCACTCATGCTGAACGGTGGTGTTTACCTTACTGTCAATGAGAGGAATGAAGTGATACTAGATTCTAAGACAAGTTATCATCGGTTTAAACCTGAAGTGTGGAAAGACTTTAAAAACATACCACTTGAACCTGGGTTTAAACGTAGACTTGAAAATAAAGTGGAAGTGACGGTAGCTGAATATGATTCTAACATACGTGTAGAAATCTGTAGAAATCTTTTACAGGATTATCCAAAGGATTATAAGGGAGTTGTACCAGATACACCATATACAGATTTGATCATCTTTGATATCAAGAACTGGCGCGCAGTCTTACGATTCCTAGAAGTGATACAACATCCACTCTTCGCCATCTTGCGAGCATAAAAAAACGTCTTTGCAGACAAGGAGACAGCTCATAGTTCATCTGACTGTTGAACGAGATGGAAGACTTTTTAACGGAATATAAACCAATTACGCATGGGTTCTCATATCTGAGAAACGAATATGATGACATTGTGCTAAGACATTTTGGACAGTATCTCGTCCTATCACTTGATGACCAATCCGTGTTGAAAGACCATCTAGAGAAGTTCAGGATACCTGGCTTTCTCCTGACAGTCTCAAATGAATTAGAAGTGCGTGTGACTGAGAACTGCTTAGACGTGTTTATACAATTTCGCCAATATGACGAGCTTACAGAAAACTATGATTACATCACCCTCAACACAGTGGAATGGAACGCGTTGTTACAAGCATTGGATTGGAAAGAACCTAACGCTTGAATTCAAAGAAACAGAAATATGGCTTACACGAGGCACCAAATCCATTGAGCTGACACAACCTATGCGTGTGATGGACATTGACTTAGAAGAAGGATATGAACTGAAACTGTCTGAACATGTAACTGTTAAAGTGATAAAGTTTGGTGATGTGTGTTATGTGAGCTTTCATAGCATTTACAAACATGGATGTAATGTCTATGATACCTATATCAATTTAGATTCTAATGAATGGTATTCATTGATGAATGTATTGAAAAATGAATGTGTTTGTAAATAAAAAGTTTGTAAATAGTGTAAATAGACTTTGTAGTTAAGAGTTTGTAGTTAAGAATTTTGTAAATAGTGTAAATAGTGTAAATAAAAGTTTGTAAATAGTGTTTGTAAACTTTGTAAATAGTGTTTATAGTTAAGAATTTGTAAATAGTGTTTGTAAACTTTGTAAATAGAATTTGTAAATAAAAGTTTGTAGTTAAGAATTTGTAAATAGTGTAAATAGACTTTGTAAATAAAAGTTTGTAAATAGTGTTTGTAAACTTTGTAAATAGTGTTTGTAAACTTTGTAAATAGTGTTTGTAGTTAAGAATTTGTAAATAAACGTATGTACAACACAATAAACAAGACAGTTGTTTGAAACTTGATTTGTTTTATTTAACAACAACAACAACAACTTAACTAATATAACAACAACAACTTAACTACAACTTAACTAATATAACAACAACATTAATAAAACAACATTAATAAAACAATGGTTTATAATGTCTATATACAAAATCCTTTACAATAAAATCACCATCCTTTCTTTTTAATATATTCACAATATCAAACATACTCTGACCTCGAGCTCTATGTAATATATAATAGACACAATAAAAACCACATGACGATGATATTGGCGTTTGTAATGATATAGAATTATACATATAGTCATTTCTTAAAAACATATCTAAACGATCATCGAGAGGGAACAGTCCATAAGAGTCAAAATATTCTGCAGGGTCTTTGTCATAATACACTGCCACCCAATGTTCTCCTGGTTCATCTTGATCGTCTGTGTTGATCACATAGGCGCCGCGTTGTAAAGACGGTAACTGGTCCATGGCAAACACGCCTTGAAACAAGTCTTTGGTCATGACATCATGACTCAATATGGCATCAATCTGCTTCGTGTTCATGACTGGTAGTCGAATTGGATGCTGCGATTTGCACTGATCTCAATAATGTTGTCAAATTCAGCATAGACAATGACATTGATGGTATGTTGCAAAGCCGTAGCAAAGTTCATTTCTAGCCGCAAATTCCCATGCTTGATCAGGGGGAAATGATCATCGCCATTATAATCCGGTGTTAAGTCAAACGAAAATAAAGCATAACCTCTAGGCCAATCTTCCCGTTTTATAATGGAACTTTTCTCACCATTCAACCGATCAAACGATTTGTAAAGCGTTTCAAAAGCGTTCAGGTATTTGTTCTGTGTAATGTCAAGCTTGAGAGGTTTGGATAGAACTGGTTCACCATCCGTGTACAGTTGCATATAGTCCAGATTAAAATGTTTGAAATCATATGGATTCCTCAATACTGATCCACCAAAAGCTTCATTATGAACCAGACCAATGACAATACGATTTGGTAATTGACCCAAAAAGATGTTATCTTTCACAAAAGACTGAAATCCTGCTGGAATAGCCAAGACTTTACATTCTTTTCTAGTGATGATGATCTTGGCAGGACTTTTCATCAATGCATCTGTATGTCCTAACTGAATACCTGGACTCACCCTCACTTTGCGAATGGTTAAAAATGCCTCTTTCACTTCTACCTTATAGGTATTATCTGCAGCCATCAATACATAGTCATCTTTTTGTCTATGGAAACGCAATTTCAAACTGATGCCATTCGGAAGATAACGATCCTGCTCAAACAAATCTATCCTTAAACCGCCAGTAAGCATAACATCACGGCTAAGACGTGTATGCAAATAACGATGATGTAAGCCATTGTTGCCTTGCTCAGCCAAGTCACCGCCGTCGGCATTGACATGAAACCCGGATACATATTGTTCATGATTAGGTCTTTTCACCTCATAGCTATTCATTGACCCAGCAGTATCCTTATACATGAGACGCATAGAGCGCTCAGAATGTAGACTTTCTTCCGAATCATGGATGAGATGAGAGATAATACTGGTATAACCATGAGTATTGTTGCTATGCGAAACCAAACGATCATTCAGAAACAATTCAATATTAGACCATAACCCATTAAACACATCATTGATGCAAGAGACATTATCATCTGCGCCACACGCTGTTCCATCAGCCTTTAGAATGCGACATACAATATGAAGTTTGCTGTTCTTTAAATCCAGATATTCTTCTGTACTCGCAGGAATGTAGAATTCTATTGGAGCGCCTTCTCTAATGCTTGTAAGTGGTTGATAGTCAACATTATAACTTTTCTCTACAGCAGTTTGCGTTGGTGGTACGTGAAACCATTCCAATGGAGAAAGACTACATTCACACGAATGATTATGAATGAGAGACATTTTTTTTTCTTTAAAAAATATCTTTGCGATATTTTGATGTTATCCGTCTGGCTGTTTTTCGTCTTCTGGCACGTTTCGTCGGTTGCATACGCTTTTGTTCACCAAACACACGTTCTGCTACTCGACCCGTCACATCTTTCGCGACATTCTTTGCAGCCTTCTTAAGATGTGGCGCAACGATCTTAGCCCCAGCCTTAAGTAGTGGAATAGCTTTGCGAGCCAATGATCCCAGTATTGAACCAATACCATCACCATATTGGATTCGCGCTCCTTTGAATCCTGGTAATTCCCCGCCCACTTGACGAAGAAAATGGTTGCGATATGCAGACGGATCGTGTGTATAAGCTTTCATATTGCTTTTGGTCGAAAATGAAGTTTACAGATCACCTTTCCAGTTTGAAATGGAACATTATAGCCTGTGTCGTCCTTAATATTCATTTCTATCACGTCAAATTTGGACGTGTTTACAGGAACATAATGCGGTTCGCCGTACGTTTTCATGATAATGTCACCATCATGGCCTTGTATGCCAACAGAACGTAGTAACGGCACATAATAATCACCAACAACTTGTGGTTCACAAATGCTACAATACACATAAAGTGTATAAAATCCCTGTTTCACATCCGCTTTATGTTCAGCTGTACATGTTTCAGTATACCATTGCTCTGGGATAAATCCTAAAATCTCAGCCAATCCAGCGGAAAAGGACACTTCAAAACCATAATTTAGAAATAGAAACACACGTCGTCTAATTTTATCATACTTTATCCGAATAGCTTCTTTAAGATCATCTTTCATAGAATGAGTTGCTTCTTCATTCACTGCCTGACATATTTCTTGTATGGATCTATAATAACCATAGGGAATATTGATAGTGTCAAGTGTCTCTGTCAGTGGTTGTTGTCGATACTGAATAGAATAGTCCATGTCATGTCTCATCGTTGTCCATGTATGTGGATATTGAATTTCAGCTAAAGCCACTTCATATTTTCCATTCAGATAGATGGTTCGAGGCATACGAATTTGATAATTCGAAGCCTTGTTGTTGGGATAATAGTTCATACTCGCATTGCTAGGCAAAGTGATGTAAAAGCTTGTCGACTCCATGATGGTGGGAACTAAATGGTATAGGTGCGTTGACGTTGTCTATATACTTCACGATAGCGCGCGCCATTCGACCAAGTATGCAAATGGTCTTTTACATCATGATGATGATCTAGATGATCTATGACTTCTCCTTCACAACAAGCAATTGTACATCTGATCTTCACAGGAATAGTTGGTTTATCTTCCTCACAACAACAACATAGCTCTTTCAGCCATGTTAAAAATTTTCCCATCCTTCAGGAAACCGTCTTTGTTGACGTTGTTTCATTTCTGTTGTAATGTCGTCACGAGTGGTCTTTTTACTAAACATTGTTTTTGGAATATTAGCATCAACAATTTCCTGGATAAACGGATGCCAGCCATGTGGTGGTATGGCTCGTTCTTTTCTTCTTGTCGCCACCAATGCTTCTTTCATCAAATCAACCATGTTGGAATTTGCTATAATATCGCCCGTTTTCAACACAAGTTCATTCTTCTCTGACCATGTCGTACCATATTTCTTCAGTTCTGCTAAAAGTTGTGTTACTTTTCCATGATAGATAGGTTGAAAATGACTTAAAAATAACTTTTCTGGCTTTTCAGGTGGTGATGATGATGAGGGCTTTTGCTGCCTAGACTGACTTGTTCGTAAATGACGACCAAGAAGTTGAGACATTTCTATAGCCTTTTCACGTGTTCGTTTCCCACGTAAAAGTTTATTCACTTTCGTTTTGATTTCACCATCTTTACCCTTCTTTTCTAGCAACATTTTATATTCATATTCAGGAATGAGGACCATTTTCATCGTATGTTTCATTTTAGCAGTAGTTTGGCTAACAAGGGTAATGCCAATCTAGCAATAACTCCAATGAATCCTCCTTTCTGATTAATCAACTTCTTTTTTCGTCGAAGGGATATCTTCTTATCTGCTAGAGTACGTAGCGTATGACGTTCACGTTTAAATTCCTTAAACCGTTTTGAGCTTAAGGGTAAATGTCCTTGCAATATATTCAAACAAATTTCAAACAAGCTTGTTAATTCCTCCTTTGTAGCTTGCTGTAGCAAGGATTTACGTCGTTTAGGCCCACTGCGTGCAAGCAAATGAAGAAACGGCTTGTTCGCTCGAATACGTTTAGACATCTTGACTGCGAATGGTTAAATGACTTGGTTCTTGTTCATACACTGCTTTATCAATATATACATAATGTGTATCTTTTGGTAAAATGCCTGTACGAATACGTAGTTGATCATTTGTCTTTGGTTTTAAATCAATGAATAAATAACCATGAGGTTTGCTAGTAGCATCTTGATAGGCTTCTATGAGAAATTGAGATCTTCTAGGATACATTTGCCGCGCCAATGTACTAATTTGTTGACTGTCTCTCGGATTTTTAAACAGAATGATATAATGTGTATTCAAACTAATATTTCGCATCTCTTTCCCATGATGGAATAAATTATGCACAATAAAAATAATGCTTAGATTTTGATGACTGCTGCCAACACTAAAGAGACGTGTCATACGCTCATCACTATGGCATTTCGTCATTAAGTCATCAATGATAAGTAAGTTTGGTTTCTTCGGGTTAAAACGCTCTTCAATGTCATCTGGAATGCCTTGGTAAAATTCCACGCCTTTCATTCCCTTGTACAAAGGCTGATCTGCTGCATAGAGCCATAAAATGCTTTTTGGAGAGGGTTTAATAAACTTTTGTTCTAGAATTTCCTTCACCAGAGACGTTTTGCCACTGCCTGTAGGTCCAGAGACTAAACATGTAAATGGATGCTTCATTGTTGAATGTCTGTTTCTTTCACCCAACTGTTAAACTTGTTTGGCCAACCTAACCACTTGACAAATAATTCTTTCACACCTCCTCCTCGTCTTTTACGTGTTTTCAAGACTTTTTCAATTCTATAAATAGATTCAATATCTTTGGTCACTTTCTGCAGTTCTTCTTCATAGAAATGACCATCAATATCTTCGTCTAAAAAGTCTTTCACACGATATAAATGTATTCCTTGCTTCTTACAACGATGTGTGACAATGAAGACTTCTTGCGTCCATTTGATGTGATAATCCCGTTGAAACACATATTTAATGTGAGAAATGCGAACATGATCACCAATGTTAAATTTGTACTTCTTCTTCTTCTTCTTAGGTTTCAATTTCAGTTTGTCGACATACATATACTTCCACACTTTTGATTCGTTGTCTTAACGAATCTCGGCTGGAGCATATTTATTAGGAAGAGAACCATAAGGTCTATGGTTGTATTTGTACACCAAGTCTGGAAGAATGTCTAAATAACGGTAAGTTTGATTATGTAGAAAATACCGATACATCATTCCCTTTAGAGTACGAATGACTCTTTCAGCAAAGTTGGCTTTGGTTTCATTCTTTGTGGTATAAGCATGAATGCCTTCTTTCTTCAAAAATGCTTTTACCCATCTGTTTTTTAAATTCTGTTCCTTTATCAGACCTTAGAGTTCGCGGTCTTCGTCGTGTGTCATGAAAAATCTTTTGGAAAGCTTGTATGACGCTGGTATGTGATTTATTAGGTATTGGCTGTACCCAGACATATTTGGAAAACACATCAATGACAATGAGTAAAAAGCGTATGTCATCATTATAGGGAGCTATGTTTCCCATATCAGCCAAATCAATATCCCACATGTCATCAATACCACGTGTAATGACACGTTGTCTTTTGAACCTGTATTTGACAGGTTGGAGTAAACTAAAAGCATCTTGATCCTGCAACCATTTCTTCACTTGTGACTGTGTGACTGCTTGATTATGTTTTCGTAAGATGTGATACAGTTTGTAAGGACCAGCAAATGCTCCAGGCTGTCCAGGTTTGAAGTAAATATCAGTCAAGTAGTCTTTCCACGTCGACATGGTCACACCGAATGAAAACCACCTTCTCAACAGAACAGCTTTTATTTTATAACTCAACCAACATCACTTAACTAACATGCATTTATAACTTAACTAACAAGTTTTTTACAAATCAAGTATAGATACAATGGTATGAATCACTGGAGACCATTGGTCTTCAATGAACACTAACCAATGACTGAGTTCATCCAATGTAATAGCATCTACACCATATTTCTCACAACGTTGATTTGCATTCTCTAACACTTTATCTAAATGCATGTAATATTTAGCTTCATTCCAATATGTATAAACAGATGCAGCATGACAAGTATGTTCTTGACACTCTTCATGTTGACAAGCAGGACAGACTAAATATGCAAACTTTTTTACAGCTGATAACATTTCTTCACAATAAGCTTTTTGCATAATATATTGTCTCAGTGTCATGTCCGCCATTGTGCAGTCTTGAATCAATGCAACACAAGTTAAACATACTTCAAATTTACATGTCCACACGTCTGCACACCATGACGGTTGGCAAGCAAATGAAAAAGTCTCTAACCCTCACACAACAGTTCTAACAACTTTCCCATAATATTCTGACCAGGATATTCAGATGACACATGTTTCACACCAGCTCCCCACCAATGATCATACGTTGCTTCAACTAAAGTTTTGTCTTTACATTCTTTCAACTTGTTGCGAAACAATACACACTGATCCAGTTTGACTTGTAAAACATCTTGCATTTTGCTTCTCTTCACTGTATGCCATAAAGGACATGGTTTTATCCCTTTAGCAATACGTTTCGCTTCATATCCATTTCTGGATGACACAATGGCTGAAGCAATATCTGGACGGTGATGAAACACTGCTTTCTCATATTGATACAAAGCTTCACTTGAGTTGAACACATGTCCATACTTTTCAAGTCGTGTTGGAAACATATTTGAAAGAACGTCCTTATGACCGCTGAATAGTACAAGATTCTCCATGTTGACTTTGCTTCTTTATTCTGACATGTCGGTTTCTTCCTGTAATAAAATATCTTTTAATATATTTGCTGCCTCTTCTATCATATTCTTTCTTTGTTTACGTTGAAACCACTCACATAAAACTAAATTTGCTAGTAAGAAAAACATTGTTATGTCTTTGAGAAACAATTCACTATGTTGTCATAAACATGATTAAAAAAGGTTTTTATAACTTACCTGATAAAGCTGCTCGGTTTCCTCTTCTTCTTTACAACAATCTCTCAAATGATCAACCACGGTGAAATATACTTCCACATCAGTGCGAGCAGAATAAAGTGCAGAATCAAAGTCAAAGTCAGGATCTTCTTCTATTCCAGTTTTATGACATTCTCCAAGAAATCTTGAATGCAGTTCAATCACATCAAGACTATGATGTACAACATCCCAAAAAGCATCCAAATGATAAAGTTGATAGTCTGGAGTGCCACAGCAAGCAAGTTTAGCAATCATCAAGTCAATATAAGCATTTTTAAAACATGCGTCCATCTTGTTTCAGTGTCTTGTGGGCTTTTACTTTGCTTCACTGACTTTAAGTACCTCACACTTGCCGCAGAAGTTGCTTGGTTCACACAACTTGCAATTATACTTGTGGCAGTGGCAATGATAATCCTCCACATATCCACAAGCACCGCAATAGTCACAGGTAAGTCCAAGTTGATTTTGTACGTTCATGTTCTCCAACTGAACTTCAGCCAGCCTTTTCTTGGATAGCTTTGACAACTTCATCCGACCATCCTTTTGCAGCTTGATGATCGTTTTCTTGTCATGACATTCCTCACATGGTGATAGGGCTGAGTTGATGTTGTCCATCTCCTGAAGCAGTGTCTCCCATTCACCATCATTCATGTTGATGTGATGTGTGTATTCTTTCCCTTCAAACCGTGACGTGCGCACAAAACTCACATAGCGCATATCCAAGTATGAAATGACTTCAAGCCACTTCGTTTGCGTTAAGTACAGTTTGAAGCCAATGTCGCGTAAATTTTTCAAGCTTTGGCATACAATCTTCCACAAAGATGGTGAATAAGCACACCATCTCTCTCCACGTGTGATGCGTAGAAATGACCCATATTCTCCATGCTCCACAGTAATGGTTAAGTTAGCACTAATTTTAAAGCTGCTGCTGCTGCTGCTGCTGCTGCTTGTCTTGTTCTCCATGGCTGCTACAATGTACTGATGATCCACTCCCTCCAACTGTCTGCTGAGAAATGACTTCACTCTGCTGAGTCCACTCCCTTTTATACCCAACTATCTGCTGAGTCAGCAAAGAACTTGCAAAGTTTTGAATTCACTTCAACTCGTCCATGGTTGAATCGGACAAGCTCTGATACATTATTTGGAACATCATCATCATAATGTAAAATGATTCTTGCAGCCACATCTAACATAGCTCAACTGCCCAAATTGTATTCGCGTTGATAAATGCTGAATCAATGTCATAAGTTAACGGTAAATGTAGATCTTCACATTCACGTAGAAACGAGCGGATGAAACGATCTCTTGGAATGGTCTTTCCAACAGCTTCCCAATGCTGATGTAAATTCTTCACTTGCAGCATCCAATCCGATTCAAAAGCAGGAAGCTTTGAAAACACATAGTCAGCATAATTCACTTTGAAGACGTCATCCATGGTCTCTACACATCGATGAAGAAGCAATGTTGACATTGTAGATGGTTTTACCTCCTTTTATACAGATGTTACATGTAGGTTTTCATGAGATGTTTGTAAAATCGCGGAGTCATGTCATTGAAACCGTCGAGAAAGGTTGTTGGTAAACCGTTTGTTAGCGATTGTACCATGACAATCACTAAAAAGTCTCCTGGGGTCCGATGCCCTAGTATCCATTGAAACAGCATTGACATAGTGAAATGTCCTTTTTCATAGAGGTAAGCCATCATATCATACACATGAATGCGTTCTTCAAGGTATTTGAAACCATGCAACATGACCTTTGCACATTTGAATTCACGATCCTCATCCAGAGACTTTGGCGCCGGTAGAGATAAAGTCTTAAAAAGTTCCTCATGAAGACTTTTAATAAGTTGAATGAAACGTTGAGTCATAGCTTCGGAGAACTTTGGCTCTGACGCCGGAACATGTTCTGTGTTTCCTTCTAACATGTAGATGAGTTGAATGACGGTATTCACTTCTTCCGTTAGATACATGTACGTGTGGTTGTTGAAAAAGCCTTCTTCACATAAACACCATAAAATGTTACAATCAATCAGAGGAAGTACTGCTCGAAAGTTCCGTTTCAACATTATAACATCTTCCTCAGTAACAGGTATGGTCTTACTCGATTCAATTTTAGATTTCAGCTGTTTGTCTTCTCCGTCATCGCTTGACATGTCCACTTCTGAATCCTCATTATCGCTTGACATGTCCAATTCTGAATCCTCATCATCATCACTCACTTCGTTTTCCTCATAATGTGCTAGATGCGCTTTTAACTTTGCACTTAGTTGTGAGTTGTCACCATTGATAAGTCTATTCGCAACCCAGAACGGGTAGTCAGACCCCTCAGGATCTGGCATTTCTTGCTGCACTGCAGCGACATCTGATGGTGCATTTAATGCTTCCTCCTGAGGCATTGCTTGTTGCACTGTAGCGACATCTGATGGTGCATTTAACGCTTCCTCCTGAGGCATTGCTTGTTGCACTGTAGCGACATCTGGCAGAGCAACTAACGCTTCCTTCAAAGCTGTTTCAGCGTCTTCAAAGAACGCATCTATCTCTTCCAACGATAATAATGTATCATCAAAAGTAACTGTTTCAAAGTCATCCATGTCTATGTTGATAGCTGGTGTGTCTGACGATGCCTAAGCCTCGAGACACTACACTTATATACGATTTTATCATGCTGAATCAACGATTTCATCATGCTGATTCAGCACAATTTTTTTTTTTTTTTTAGTTTGTTCTCCTGGGGGGGGGGGGTCGGTACATAGTCTGTCCTAGGGGGGGGTCGGTACATAGTCTGTCCTAGGGGGGGGGGGTCGGTACATAGTCTGTCCTAGGGGGGGGGTCGGTACATAGTCTGTCCTAGGGGGGGGGGGTCGGTACATAGTCTGTCCTGGGGGGGGGGGGGGGGTCGTGGCTTTTTAGGGTCTGTTGCCATGGTTACACTGATTGACAGGTCGAGTTCATTGGCTTCATGTTGATTGACTCGGCCAAACCACTTTCGCTCCAGACAGCATCATCTCAGTATGACGTCATGATGACGTCACAGATGGTCGCGCCTATCCTAACGCTTATCATGACTTCCGGTCCAGACATGATGACGTCACTTCCGGTCCAGACATGATGACGTCACTTCCGGTCCAGACATGATGATGTCACTTCCACTCCAGACAGCACTTCCGGTCTAGACAACACTTCCGGTCCAGACGCTATGACGTCACTTCCAGACATGATGACGTCACTTCCGGTCCAGACAGTATGACGTCACTTCCGGTCCAGACAACACTTCCGGTCCAGACATGATGACGTCACTTCCAGACAGTATGACGTCATCAAGTGACCCAGAACCCCCATTTATACCCTACTGGTTTTCCATGTCAACTGAAACCATGGATGTGAGGTAAGTATCTCCACGACGATCCCGATCACGAATTTCTGCTTGATGGTATACGTTATGGTTTTAAAATAACTTATATGTGCTTGGATGAAATCGAGTGCTATGAAGTGAATAATTACAGCTCTGCCTTGAATGCCGAGGTTAAACCAAAAATGGATAGTATATTCCTCGGCAAAATTGCAGCGGGCAAACGTTCTCTAGTTGATAATAAACCTAAGTATGTACGTGCCTATGGGACGGTCCTGAAAAAGGATAGTGATAAATTTAGACCAATTACGGATTGCAGTAGACCTGAGGGTAAATCTATCAATGATCACTTTTCACATAATAAAATGAGTTATAAAACAGTGGGCTACGCATCTCAGTTCAATAAAAAGGTTGTTATTTTGTTTGCGTTGATATAGCAAGTGCGAACAGATCCATCGCTATTCAGCCAAGTGATTGGTGCTTAGAAGGGTTAAAGTGGAGATTTGATATGTACAAGTGGTTCATCGATTGGTATTTTTCAGAGAATGAGGAGCGCGGTCGTCCGTATTATGGAGCAGCTTTGCTTTAATTGCTTATATGTAGAAAATTTATATATGATTATCTAATAATTGCCGTTTCGTATGAAGATTGTAAAAGGGCTCAGCTTGCATTTATTAGGTTGTTAATTGAGCTTGGTTTCTACGTGAGTTGGGGTAAGATTGTATCTCCATGTCAGATGACCAAATTCTCAGGTTTGTTGTTAGATTCTAATAATATATCAGTAAGTTTACCTGAGGATAAAGTCGATAAATCAGAACTCTATTTCAGTCCTTAATGTGTATATTAAATAAAGCAAAAAGAAGGCGTGACATTTGTTGCATTTAACACTTGCTAGTACAGTAATTAAAGGGGTAGAACGTTTTTGCGACGTATGATAGACTTAGTGAACTCTGTCAGATATGCACATTCTTATGTTAAGTTAAAAACAGCTTTAGATTGGACAGCGAATTTTGGTTTAAATATCTTGACCACCCAAGCTTTAATAGCACCGTCGAAGTGCCACACAATCACAGAATTGATCTAGACATTTTTTAAACGGACAGTTCTTTGTATAGGTAAGGTGTAAACTTCAAGGGACTCTGTTAGCGGGTTCCTGGGATCCCGATGGGGAATCGCATTGTGTACCGGATACCTTTGATTTATCAGACAATTGTATGATGTTAAGCAGCGGAATGCTATTAGGGGTAATATAAACATTTAAGAGCATTAATTTGGCGCTCGTAAATTTGGCCACACATGGGTAAGCAAACGTGTAATTGTATATACAGACAATATACAGGTCGTATTTTTTAGAAATCGTGCAACCTCTAAGACATCCGCTATGGCCATCGATTATATAAGAGAACTATTTCTGTTATCCCCAGTCTACAATTCCGACATCACGGCTCGTCACCTCAGCGGCGAACGGAATGATATTGCAGATTGCTTGAGTAGATTAAACAATGAGGATTAATGGAAAGCGCTGAGGTTTTTTATTTCTCTAATCAATGTTCCGTTTATTTCGCAGAATCGCAGAAAGCTTAAATGTAAATTGCGCCCCAAACAGCTAGAAAATTTGCAAGTTTCAAATAAACAATACTTAGAATTTTGCCAGAAAATCGAAAGCCACGCCTTACCAGCTACGGAATCACAGATATGCGTGTACATTGCCTTTTTTTAATCGCTCGCTTATATACACAACAATTAAAGGCTACAAACGTCTACCCGGCTGCGCAAATGAGCGAACACTACACATTTTGTACAATCTGCTTCGTGATCTGATATCTATTTGTGATCCGGATACAAGCTTGTATCCTTGTAGGAGTTTTTGCATTTTTGCGAAAGGAAAATTTATGCCCCATTTCAAATCTTCAGTTTAATCCACAGTTCCATCTGTGGCGAGAGGCTGTCGCCTTTACTGAATATGGGTCTATGGTTTCAGCACTGGATTTCAAAGTGATTCAATTTAAGGAAAAGGTACTTGAAATACCGGTAGTTACCAGCCCAAGTACATCTAAGGTTTGCCCGGTAAAAGCCTTCTAAATCCATTTCAACCTCGTCGGCATTTCTGCACAACAACGGGCTTGTTATTACGCACCGTTACATAAGTGACTTTTTGAGGCGAAAGCTCAAACAATTAGATGCACAAGAAAATGCAATATTCATGCATAGAGGTGAGTCTACATGTGCGCACAATAAAAGCGCACTCCTAGAAATGATTCAGGTCATGGCTGATTGGGCCAGCATGTCAGTCTTGCTCTATCTCTTTCGACCACCCGAACAGATGGTAGCGATCGCAAATCTGTTGGCTAGGGATTGAACACTAGAGAAGGTCCCGACCTTAAGCCGTTATTTGTGTTTATGTTAGAATTTGTATATGTGTTTAGTGTTGAACTCAATTGTAGTATTGTTCTTTTGTATTTCTGTTTGATGTGGTTCAATTGAAGTTCATGCGATCCGTCACACGTCCGACCCGTCACTGTGACTGGCCATGGCATTCACAACCCGCTGAATGCACTATTCGAGCCAGTGACGAATCTTCACATGGTCGATCCGTCACAATCATGGGTCGTGCCTGCATGTGCAACCCTTGGAATAGCAAACTCGATCACATAATCGACTTACCACCGCCGCCACAAGTTGCTACAGACAATTGAGCACATAGCTACAAAACACGTGACCGAAGCTGGAGTTACCCGAGTCTACAGAATCACAATACACAGCCATCGACATGGTAACAACCGTCAAAGTGCCCAGTTGTGGCGGCAGCGATTAACTAAAGAAAACTGTCAGTGGAACGGGTCGCTATTATGACGACATCGACACATTTTCAAGCACGTTATAGTGTTTATGTCTATGATGCAATCAAAATTTCGAGTATTTTCCATGAAAACTTCCGCACCAATCCAAACTGAAGCTATGTATCTGTGGTAAAGCTAGGAAAACGCGGACGATGTATTCACCGAGCGTTCATATTACCAACAGACACGATGTTGAGATTGTGTACGGGCTACAAGTATGCCGCCGCAGTGACAACTTCTTGCCCCCCCCCCCCCTAAGGCCGTACCAGAGATGGGAGCCAGCGAATCCACTACCAGGCACTGTGCTAAGTCGCTGCTTGCAAGAATAACACAGAAAAGGACAGTATTTGCAAAAATATGAAGGAAAGGTTACTGAGAGTAGTCTCCGTTAGAGACGCGAGCTCCCTACGGCACTAAATGCCCTGTTGCTGGCAAAAGTAAAGGACGACGGTGGAAAGTTAAAACTCTCTTGTTTGTGCAAACTATATACTGACCAAGAGGAAATCCCTGGGTATATGATTAATAACAACCCTCAAAAGTCACCTCACTTACAATTACCTATAATCCACAGTACAGATCTTGGTGGTCGGAAATCATCGACCGGAAGAAACCCGGTTTGACAAAACCCAGAACTAAGACGTGCAGGAATCAGTACAGTCAGAAAACCGTAAGATGTAAATAAAACAAGATGAAGTTTTCAGCATACATACAGACTAATACTACTAAATAACATCGTAAAATTTGTAATTCAAGTGGAATTTGATCCTTCATAATTAAAATTTGTGGACGGTGAAAAATGAAAGTGTTGTTGATCGTATTGTAATGAGTTAATAATGGTTTGGACAGTCGAGATTGCATCGACGCTGATTGGCCAATTGATCGACAAAGCATTGTAAATACAGCAACAGGGAGAATCGGTTCAGCGTTTACATAAGCATTAATATTTTTGATCGCGATAACTAGTGTCAACACAATGAAAAACCTATCGTAATGGCTTCGTAATCTACAAGCCGATATTTTTAAACTAAAACTATCAGTTATCTTAAAACGATTTTAATGCTATTTTTTAAATTAGATTTTAATGTTTGATCTAAGTTGTTATAAGCTCTTTGGTTTGCAAAATAAACTATACAAATAAAGTTTTTGGCAACGTACAGGCTGCGACGCATAAAGTCAGGGTATAGCGTTATCGTATCGTAGCGTATCTCTTCATTTTACATACTGAAAAAATACTACTATGTTATAATTTAAATATTTTGCAAACTTTGAAGCTATTTCTAGTTGCATTTATGTAACGTTTTAATGATGTAGATTACAAAAGACTGGGAAAACAATTGTTCGTATATATCCTTATCATATATTTGAAATGCTGTTCTTTTCCTTGAAAATATATTATGGAAAATAAATTCTTGTTCATAGTGGAAACTTTAGGAACCCCTAGGAAATCATCGGGAAATAGATCATTTCATTTGCTGCCTCCATTGCTTAAACAGATTACCGAACCTACAAAGAAAACATATTCAGAAAATCTTTTTGAAAAGCAAATAAAGACACATTTATTTCAAGTAGATTATGGTATTTTATTATTGAACAAAAACTACTATTCACCTTTAAGTTTAAAATTTTTTATCTTAAGTTATTATTGCAAGTTTTCTTTGTGAATTTAGTTTATTAATATTTACTCATGCAATATTTTTCTTTTCAGTTTTATGTAGTTATATAATTGTAAAGCACACTGAGCAAAATTCTTGGAAGGCGATGTTCATGGGAAAATATAATCATAAATATAATAATATTATACCTAGTCAAAACCTAGCCTCACCTCTTTGTTTACATGTTACCCAGGCGCCAACCCGGAAGCATGTTCTTTTAGATTGTTGAGGGTCAAGTTGTCTCTTTTTTTTTTTTACACAGAGTAGGTATTTATTAATTTTGCTTCATAATAAAACAATACACCCAGTGTAATGCATATTATGCCTAATACTTTTTATCACAATCTATCGTTTATACAGTTTGTGACACTTATTACAAAATGTGGCACGAGCACTCTACAAATGTCGAAAGGTATTGTTAAATTTAGATCCAGTTGGTGTTAAGCGTCAGAGACAAATGAACTTTGGTTTTGCAGTTTATCTCAGCTCATAATTCTGCAGAGTGTTGTCAATATGTTGTATTTTTTAATTCTGCAGGTGTGACGACAGGTTGCACCAAGAGTGCTTGGAGGTTGTGCGTGTGACGAAACAGTTTCTGTTGCGCATGCTGTGAAAGCGTCTCGAAACGTCACCATGGGAAATACAGCGTCACGAGCCACCCCTGGGGGTCATGACACGGAAGCATTTTTCTTTGAACAGACAACTTTTCGAAAAACACCAAAGAGATATAAGAAATCTCCAGATGAACTACCAGATGAATTAAAGTTTGCTCATCTAAATCCTAAAATCGCAGCTATTCTTGCAAATAAAGAAAAGGAAAAGGCGGATAACAATATAGATTTTGACGATGGTTTAGGAAATAAAAGTTTGCTTCCTGAAATTAATAGAACTGTTTCTTTGCTACGACATAGATTGGATAGCTTATTGTCAACTGAGGAAGATCAACAACGGCAACAATTTCGTGACTGTAAGACTGCTGCCCCAGGTTTACTTGTATATCTCACTAAATACTTGTACTTATGGGAGGGTTTGCATGTGCAGTTACCAAGAAGTTTAGAATTCAATTTGACAAGTTCATTTAAAGATTTGATTGGCGAAGTTTATGTTGCCCCAAGAGAATGGCAAATTGCAAGCAACAAGGAAGAATATCTGGCGAAAACACTGAATAGCGAAATGACATCGCAAAAGGCTGAAGATACTATAAGACCCGAAACGGTATTGAGTGTTTCGAAGTCAACGGATGATGGTGAACCAAATAATGGGACGAAGGAAATGGGGAGTGATGGCCGAGCATTGCCTCGATCAAAGTCTAAGCTTGTCCTGAGTCGTACAAATACTCTTGCTGAAATAAATGAAGGTATGGAAAATTCAAAGAAGGCTACAACACCTAGATCAAGTTCAAGACAAGCTGGCCTTGGGGAAAGTATCCCTCGGATATTAGTTTCTAAAAAAGAAAGTAAGGAAAAAGGAGAAACACCTAAACCGAAAACAAGATTGGAAAAATTTAAATCGAATCTTCAAATGGATATTAAGCCAGGCGGAACAGGTAATTGGGCTGGTTATAACATTTTACTACCGGGACATATCTTACAAATATTATTGTAAAAAATGTGGGAGTGAAATGAGTACTTATTTATTTTAAGGTTCAGCTCATATGTGTGCAATAAACGGACGGTTATGAAATAACTAAAGGAATTATAGTTGTTTTTCCTAGTTCCAAGGGGCCCTTTCTACCTTACTACAACGGAAAGGATCATAGTTTATGTACAGTAATGGCCATTGGTTTCAACATTCGAGGCTTTGGATCTTTCGGCGCAGGTTCCAGGCCACCGATGGCTTTTTCGTAATAAGCACAGTGAAAAATATCCTGGCTTATTAATTTCGACCTCGACGACACTCCCAAATTTAAGTAAAGAGTGTTTTTCCAATTGTATATTCATTGTTGTTTTGGGCGATAATGTCGGTTTCTATAACCTAGTTTCAGGAAAACACCTATTTCTATTACAGCAACTATAATTCTTACCGCCATAGGAAGACCGCAAGAAATATCTAGGAAAGTTTTTTTCGGATTACAAGCAAGTCTCTGCAACCATAACGATCTGGTCACAAAAGTGACGGATTTGTATCAATATATTAGATTCTCAGTTTGGTGCAAAATGTTTGAACGACTCTACGTACTCTATTAAATTCATCGGAAATGTGAAGATTATGTATTTACCTTTTTTGCATATTATAATTAAACAATCTCCGTACATTGAAGAATGTTTCGTTTTTTTTTTTCAGAAAAAGTTGCTAATTTAATTGTTTCAGATTATTTTTGTGGATTATTTTCAATGCTTTTGGGTTCTTTTTGAAAAACAAGTGTATGGGGAGGGGGGGGGGGGGTAGCGTTGGTCGTGGTAAAGATGTGAACTTCAGATTATATTTGGCCTGTAAAATGTTGCCTTTACGTTGCTTTCGTTAGAATTCTGTTTGGTTTAATAAGCAACATGTTGCTGGCATTAATTATCAAAATAATTTAGTTGTTTTCTCTTTTAGTCAGTGTGCGATTCATTCCGATGGTTGTTTCAAAACGAAAGTTACCAAAATCAGGTTTACTAGTGAAGATAAAATATTTGTTGAAAATCGTAGTTAAGTTGTTGATTATAAATATTGAAAACTTGACCGTCTTGACCTACTTCATAAAAGGGAAATTATGTCGAGATACAGACCTCGATTTAAACCTGACCCAAAGATGGTACTTTCAAAGCGTATTTTGGTGTCAAAAAGTGGGAGAGGTAAAAATGGGATGTTAAACGAAAATTGGAATTGGTTCAGTTTTTTTTATAGCAATATAATTTTTGTTGATATTTTGAATAGAGTGACAAATGAACAGTAGACTATCGGTAAAAGTGATTTTGCCTGGTGTACACACGTAACAATTGCTAATGATCTTTTTCCAGAATCAAGAAGGGGTATGCGTAGGGATGCAGAATCGGTACTCGGAGAGCCCGTCATTAATGAAACGTCAAAATGTAAGCGCGTAGGATGTTAGCACAAAGTTAACTTTAATTTTTGGTCTTGAGAAGTTGAGTTGTTTAGTTGTTGAGAAATCGTTGTCTAACAGACATATCATCAGCGTCACTTATATAGCGCTAACGACTAAGCGCTACAGAATTTCGTTATGTCACTTATAGCACTGGATAAACATTTAAGTCTTGAGATTTTTTCGAAAGATGTTTTCTGATGACGCGTTTCGTAGTTCTATGGGAAGACTATTCCAGTTTAAGGGCGCCGCCGCACTAAAAGCCCTATCTCCGTATTGTGATCGAATTTTGATGGTTCTCAACAATTTCTGGTTTTGTGAGCGTAAACCTCGAATGGGATGGTACTCGTACAATAGATCCGCTGCGCACTGAGAACTTAAGCCATTAAGTGCCTTGTATGCCATGACCGATAATTAAAACTTAACTCGGTGGTCGATCGGTGGCCAGTGTAGGCTCTTTAGCGCTTTGGTAATGCTAGCATCCGGTGGAATATCGGTAACCAGGCGAGCTGCAAGGTTCATTACCCGTTGCAGTTTTTCAGAGCGATATTCCGGTTAACCGACCAAAACAGCGTTACAGTAATCCAAGCGTGTAATCACCAGACAATTAACAAAGTCTTACCTGCTTCAAAGGACAGACAATGATGAATTTTCTTTATCCAAGATAAATAAAAGTAACAGATTTGACACATCTTGTTGATATGGGAATCAAGGTGCAGGTTTTTACACAGAATACTATTATTATCTGGCCCTATTTTGTATTTTCAGTTTGTTTTCCTACTGATTAATCGTATTGAGATTCTGATAAAAATTACAAATTTTTTAATTGAAAATTTTTGAAATATTTGAATCTTTTAAACATAGTTTGGCAACAGATAAAATTATGTTGCGGCAAAATACAGTTCTTTTATTTTAAAAATTAAAGAAATCCGATACAAGACATGGCAGAGTCGTCATGTAGTGTGGCAGTGAGGAGAAGGCTCGTCGCCATGATTCGTGTTGCAAAATTGGTTCCTAAAGTCTGAATGAGGCTAAAATTGTAATCAGAAAGCGTTTACATTTAGCAAAATATAATTTTGAAGTCCTATGACATGAAAAAAAGAAGAAACATTTAAAAAATTTAGCGTGAAATATTTTCTCTGAAATATTTCATACCAGCCCTGTTTTTAACCAGTCCCCGTTGGTAAGATCTGAAAAGCATTTACGGCATTTATTTCCAGTGTGGATGATCCTTTTCGTCGTTTGCTAGTTTTAACGTTTTTGTGCTCACGCATTTTTCTGCTTCATTGTTTATACGGGTATGGTTGATTTTCTTGTTTCTGTAAAAGCTCCTGCCCACACCCCCAACATCCGTTCATCCCTTAAAGCCTTATAATAATAGTTCACTCTTTGACTTGCAACTTATGCTCAAATAAAGTTAACTCTTGCGAGTGATCTGGTGGTTTTAAACATGTACCATTTCGTATCCGTTGTTTATCTTTAGCCCCCTTCCGGGGCTTTAGGTCCTGGAGGGGAATTATAGGTTTGGATTTTGTACGTCTGTCCGTCCGCCGATCGTCGTTTCTTGCTCCCACCGTGGTAATCAGTTTCCTGCGATGTTTGGTATAGAGATGGGAAGTAGTGCGTTGTTTTTGTTTTGACCTTGCCCTAATTTAAAGGTCACAGTGGCCACATCTTAGATTTTAAATTCCGGTTGGACTTTGCTCTCTGCGATGCTTTGTTCTTTTAGATTTTCAGTATCGTATACTATATATGTAAGAGAATATCAAGAGTAGCATAAAGATCTTTCAAATATTAACTTTTTCAACAAGTAAAAAGCTCAAGGGACTGAATAATTGCCAGCTGAAAATTCAAAGTGAGACTTTCCTCCTAACCATCAGTGTGAGACACAGTCCACAACAGATACACCGTGAACCAAAGTTTAAATCTCCCAAGCATAGGAATAATGTTCAAAAATTAAGAAATTTATAAACCGACATTAATACCTAACATGTTATCGTCATGTTGATGTTGTTTTTACTTCTTATTGCCTGGGCAGTCGGTCGACCTATTTCGCTATAAAACCACGCGCAAATTATGTAATAAAACGGTGTACATACCTCATTATATTGTTTATTTACAGTGCTTACCAGCGGGGCTAAAGATGCCGGTTATTGGGCGGTGATAAATTTCCAGTTATCCAATGCAATTTACGAAGAGATGGGCTGGATCGTGCACCCAACGAGTAAGGATGATCCGGAGAGGGAAACGATTCTAGAGTGGGCAACCCAAAGACTTCAGCTTTCCATCAAAATGAAGTGAGTAATCTATTTGCATACAGGGGCAATTGGCTGCTTCTGATAGGCCGAGGGTAACCGACACTTTTGCAGTGCTGAACTTTTACATACATTACATCTGTGGTTATTGACTATTTTCCTGAATTTGCTTTACGGAAAGGGCTGAGGTTGCGGAAGGGGTGTACGCTGTAAGAATGATTAAACTGTTCAGTAAGTGTTTTTTCTGTTTTGTTGCAAGCTAAGGTAGTGGCGTATAACATATAAAACATAATTTTCGCCGGTGTTGTGTGGAGTATGTTTATCCTCTTTCTCAGTGGGTTCAAATACCACTCAATAGCGCTATGTTTCCAGGTTATTGAAGTCACTTAGATCCTCTACTTGCATTCATAGATGTAAAGCCTTACAGCGAATTTCTTAGGTGTAATCTTCCACTATGATTTTCTTTTATTATGGCCATATTTGTTATAAAATCTTAGCAAAAGGGAGCTAATTATATGCACTTTTAGTCCACCGTGGGTGATACTCTTTTGTTTAAAGGACGGAGACCAAGAAATAGAGTTCGGGTGAACAGGAAAAAGACTGTCGTAGATTATTTACTTATCGGGGCTATTATCATAGAGCAAGCTTCTGTGGGATAGGCATTTGGACTTGGGTATTGTGTGTTGGCTTTTGGAACAGATTGGCTTCCTAATTTTAATCCAGATTCAAAATGTCACTCTCGATAGTTTTAGCTGGATCACTTGGTAATTTAATAAGGACACTTCTTAAACTTTTCCTTTGTCAAGCTAATGCTTTTCTAGCAAAGATTCACGAAATGGTTTAACTTGAAAATTTTCATAATTTGATTTTTAAAAGGCTAATTAAAGCTCTGGTAGGTTCGGCTTTCATAATAAATAGAGATAAAGAATACTGGAATTCGTACTCAAGACTGGTTGTGCTTAACCAAAAATTTCAAAACAACTAAAACTAACTAACCTCAGTACTTTGTCAGTTGAGTTTTCGTTGACATGGCGGTTCTTGAAGCCACCAAGACCAGAACTCAATTGATAAATCAACATAAAATGGTCACATGTAAAAAAATAGTTGGTGATATTTTTACGCATGCTTGTCCTTATTGTTAATTCTGTTGCCATATTTTTTCAGAAAAATGCAAGAACAGGATTTGCGGGAGCAGGGAAAAGACAAACCGACCGTATTTCGTTACTATGGCGACAGCCGCAAAGAAATGGTAGAAAAGTACAAAAACACAAACCGCAGTGGCAGCGCCGGCAGCGCAAGAACGAACCCTGTCTATAAGGGCGAAAAACCGAAAATACCGGATGTGGAAGGGCAAGAGAATAAGGAGAGGAGACCTTTCCTAGTCACAACGTCAGATGGCGCCACAACTGTATTGTATCCTTTCATGCTGACTATGTATTGTTAGTCGGGTTTGCCTTGTTTCCTATGAAGGTTAGGAGCTAATGAAGAAAATATCGGTATGGCTGAATTCGTCTTTTTCTAATCCTTAACATCACTTCTCAAAACATAGATTTTCTTCGTAAGCATATACAACACTATAATAGAGACTAAGGGAATTTGCTTGCAAATGTAATCTTCAGATTAACATATTGGTAACTTAAGAAAAAGTGTTATCAATCTCACTCCAAGACAAGACACTTATCAAAAGCAAAACCCTTCAGTCCATTAATATCAATCGTGTGTCATCTTAACTGCGTCGTTCCCTTCGACAGTGCCTCCTCAACGTCTTATCTGGCTTAACAGCCATCATTATGTTTGTGTTGATTACGCTTGTCTACAGTTTTAATACATGACTAAAACTGTGTGTACATAACATATCGTGCTCTATGATTGGGGAACAGGACAATTCTCCCCCCAGACAATTCCCCCACCAGTCAACTCCCCCCCCCCAACAATTCCCCCCGTATGACTATTACCCACCCCCCCCCCCCCCCCAATTCATTTTTATTTTTCTTATTTTTTTCTTTTCTTTGTATTTCTCTCTCTTTCTCTCTCTCTCTCTCTCACTCTCTCTTTTTTTTTTTTTTTTTTTTTACAAATTATTGCCCTTTTATCTTCTAATTGGAGGCCGTGTAATTGCCATTTCAACATTGTCGCAATTGCCACCAGCCTTTTATATTCCAACTCGATGCAGGAATTTGTCCTTTCATCTTGTAATTGCACTTTTCAAATATGTTGCTTTGCCTTTCATATACTCAATTGCAGTTACACAACCAGTAACTGGAGTGTTTAATCATTATAATTGCAATCCTAGAGCAGTGTTGTTCATCTGGAGTACACTGTAATTCCGGAGGTGATAATAGTAAGACCAACGAGAGTTGAGGTTCAGAGGTGCTGGTATTTGGGCGTATTTATCCAGCTGACCACGATACGACACATCCGGCGCAACATTCGCAGAGTACGGAGAACTGCAAATCAACCGCACCCGCTACCGGACAACTGTGCGACCGCAGAGATCCCTGAGGCCCTACACACGCCTAGCCAGTGGAGAGCAGTTCTCGATGTTTTGACAGCGGCGTCGGGGACGGCCGTGTGACCGTAGAGATCCCTGAGGCCCTGCACACGTCTGGAGAGCAGTTCTTGATGTTTTGACAGCGGCGCCGGCGATGGTAACCGGATTCTGATTTTTGCAACCCAGCGATTTCTGGATGTTTTCGACAAGGCCTGTCATTGGTTCCTCGATGGGACATTTAACTACATTCGTCAAATAGTCCGCGACTTCGACAGATTGTTGAATATTTGCGTTCCACACAGAAGAATTTTGCATTTATAATTTTAAGGTGTTTTAAAAATAAAGAAACGGCAGAAACCTGGTTGTGTTATTCTTGTTTTGGAATTCAAAGTAAAATAGATGTAAAAATTAAGTTGGGGGGGGGGGGGGGTAGTCCTCGGGGGAATTGTTCGGGGGGATTGTAGGGGGAGTTGTCTGAGGAAGGGGGGGGGGGGGGGTTGCCTGGGGGAGTATTGTCCCAGACCCCTATGATTGTACTTAAATATTTAACTGCGAAACTGTAATTCGCAGTGCCCACTCAAAATAAATGAATAAATAAATTAACTATTTATCTCTGTATTTTTTTAACTCGTGGAATTCAGCTATCCATCAGGCCGGCCTGCTATAGTTATGTGCCGTGTGTGCCCTGTAGATGTGGAACAGAAATCAGATAAATTGAAAACGCCAGTGTTTTACACTTTAGTGTACGACAACACAGCTGACAGGAGAATGCTAGCTGCTTGCACGCCCTCTGGCAGAAACTGTATATACCACAACAACGGAAAGGTATCTGGACAATGGTATCACGTCATAACATTTACGTTAATAACAGTAGTAGTAGTAGTAGTAGTAGTAGTGGTAATAATAATAATACCAGTAACCAATATAACAACAAAAGATAATGTTAAACTAATAGTAACATATCGCAGTGAGAGTGAATAAATAAATGAGCCCTGAGATTTTTCAGGGACCATGGCATTATAGAGCGACTTTATAGGGAATAACATCGAGGGTGGAATTCCTGATTTTAACAGTCATTTATTTAGTCCAGTGGCTCTTTCTTCGTTTGGGTGCAGTATAACTGTTTCTCAGTAGGGTTTTGTCATTTCCAATTTACAAGTGTAAAATTTTGGGGATTTTAGTTGAAAGACAGCTCAATTATTACTTAAATTGCTCGGATTTCCTAATTACATACTCACATTGCAATGTGTGCATTCCCAGGTGAGGTTTCTATCTGACAGAAGCGGGGGTACGCTGTCGACTGAAGAGGGAGCTATACAGAGAAGGTGGAAATGGCCCACACACCATAAACTTCCCGTACCGGTGTCATTTCAGGTAAAATTCCCGTGAAACGGGATCTCAAAGACGTATTTCCAATGCCCATGATAAGTTTACTTTGCAACGTATGGCTAATATTTGGAATCGGCACTTCATTTTCAGGTGTTCAATTTTTGTTGCATGATAAAAAACAAGATTGATTAAAGACACCTGTTTTTTTTTTCAGATTAATAGTTGCTTAGCGTTTCGCTGTATGAATCTTACACAAATGCAGCTGCTTTTCAATTGTGAAAAGGAGACCTGTAAAATTAACGTCGGAGCTGTGCCTGGTTACGAAGAACCGTCAAGAGAGGCCCTCGTGAGTTTAAAATGAAATATATTTGACTGTTTTTATTTGATACATTTAAAATAGTGTGCCCTTTTAAAATCCATACACAGTGTAGAAACAATTTATTTAAGTAGTTAAGCGTTTTGCAGTAGAAAAAATATATACTAAATTTTTTACAGTTGACTGTTTGATGAAGGGGACATTTTTTATTAATTAATGGTCTAAACATTGTTAGTTATTAAATTATTGTAAATCATTTAGTCATATTTTTGTTATGATTTTAGGACCACTGTGGATTTATACATGTATCCCTCTTGAAGTATTATTTACAATTCCTAGTCATTTTATTTACATGTGGCTTCGGTGAGATACCTGTTAAAATTAGAAATTACCTGTACGAGTTAAACTCGCCATCTCATTGGTTCTAAATGACCTTGAAAATATAATTGTTGGCAGGGTCATTTGATTTCGGGTACGACTCTAAGCTCACAGGCTTCCAAAGAATTTGCCAAACCATACAGACCAAAAACCCAAGCCCCGCGACCGAAAAAGGTTCTAAAGGGCAAGGTAAGCACGTGCAAATGAATCAAGAATTTTTATTGAAGAGCATTTCTTCTTCTTTATCTCATTTTTTTTTTACAAGAATTCAAAATAATTTGGGTAAGTTGTTGTGATTGCAGAGACGATTAATTTGAGACGATGTATGACGTTGATTTAATCTAGATGAACCAAATGCAAGTGCATCATGTGACAGTGTACTGTGTATTCTAATGATATTGTAATGAAGATATTAACAATGATATGTGAATTAGTTGTGAAAATGCGCATTTTCTAAATCATGGACTGTGTGATTTACAAATATTACTGAAATAACTAAAAATCAAAGTAATACAATTAAAAAGAAAGCTTTAATTTTTCTTCAAATTTTTAAAAGATAATTTCTGCCCCTGCTGCATATTCACGCCTCAGACGTCATCCGCTTATTTCGTGAGGGAATTATAGGCAAGAGGGCGCTGATGCAAGACAGTGTCGAAGCCTATATGCTGTTGTTCGTTTCCTATTCACGACACTGAAGGCTGATCACTTTCAAGAAGCTGCTGTAGAATTGTTCATGAAATCCGATTTCGAATCATGGGTGTTTTGTCCGAGTTGCTGTCACAGTTCGTTGTCCGTTGCAGAAAATCTTATTAGCCACCTTCAGGGGTCTTAGACCCCGCTCTAGGTTTGGGTATTACTTATATGACGTCATTGCAGAGCTTAAATTATGGGCTGGTCCGATACATATAGATTTTCAGCTCTGCCGGTGACATGCATCGGTTACTGACCATTGGGAAAGGTAATTTTTCTCAGTATCAGTAACTGTTAAGAAAAGTAGAGTACTAATCCACCGGACCAGCGGTCTCACATTTAAGCCCTGTATCCACAATTACTCCTGGCCGTCCTATGGATTACCCAGTTTATATCACGGAAGGTCTTGTACCACTGAGTATCACTGTGGGCTATTTTTTGCAGAAAATACTTTTTGAAGAACAAGGAAAAGATTTTGAGGATCAAGTAAAATTAATGACGATCAAGTAACACTTGATGTACAGAAAGCAGATATTCATGCTATAATATATCGCTCTATTGTTCTTTCTGGCAAAAACTTCGTGGCTTTTATTAAACATGAAATGAATGAAAGTTAATAAGATGTAGTGTTGAAGAAACAAACAGCAATGCATGTTTCTTGCACATATCAGGTTAATGCATGTAAATCAAACGGGAGAAGTTTTATGAACATAAAAGTGCTTCACTAACCGTTGTTAAAGTGGCCTTTTTATAACGTGTGGTTTATGGGGGTTATAAATATACTATGTACTCAAAGTTATTTGCTTCAAAACTAAATGAAAATGAAATAAAACAACCAACACAAGATCTTTGTTCTGCGACATAAACATTTGGAGTGCAAAAACATTTGGTGATTGTTAGAACTTGGCGTTCAAAGTGGCAAGTGTCAGTCTGAAAAAAAAACGACGAATTCCATGTTCAGTAATGGGTATGTCCTCCTTGAACCGATTAATATGGTCACCGGTATTGGTGTTGTCACCACGGTTACCAAACTGCCCAAAACGGTCCTCAATGAATCTCGAATTTCATAACTTAAAGTAGAGCTACTACAGCTGTGCATGGAGAATGCACGGGTACCACGGAATACAAATGACTTTCTGTCCATAGTATAATAGCGATAATAAAAATCTTATCTCAAATATGCTAATTTAGTGAGGTTTTTATCGCCATCAATATGACATGAAGTGTTCTCCGTCCAACCGGTGTCATTTTAATAGTTGTACGGATCAGCAAAGTGGTTTATTGTGAACGAGTTTTATGGGGGTTTATTGCGATATTTTTCAGCTCTACACCCTCATGTGTCACTCATTTAGTTTGTTATAGCATATATTCGATGAAATTGCTCCCCACCCCCTTCACCCACTGCAACAACTCATATCACTTGTGCTCTCTCTTCCTGTAGCAGCACGAATCTTTTTCCTTCGGTTGTTTTCTCTGCATACGTGTCAAGGATAATTCTAGCTTGCGCACCGTGTGCCATTTATTCTCTATACGGCGCACAGAAATTTTAGTTGTGCGCCGTAATGACGCAATAATTTTCCAGACGGCGCGCCAGAGTTTTCAGCGTGCGCCAAAAAAAAAAAAAAATACAAATGTCCAAAAGGCGCTTGCCAAATGTCTGTTACATTGCTAGTTACGCTCGCTCTTTATTATGATTTGTTTCGCTATGTAAAATAGTGCCTGTTTATCAAATAAATTGGAACTATTTAACGTGTTTCAGTCCACAAGGAATTAATAGATTGTTCTCAAAAATTATAGCATATTAAACTTGGACATTTGCGCCCGGTTTCGTATCATTCCTGCGTCAACGCCATGCTGCGTCACTTCCCCCCCCTCCCCCCTCCATGATGACGGGTATAATGTGAAGTTTCTTTTTAACAAAAGTCTTCAGAAATGAAATGCACAAAATATAAAATTTAAAAGAAATGGCAGTATTGGTAATCACTTTGACACATTCCCAGTAGGATAATGTATTTCAAATTTCATATAGATGAGTTATTTGCTTTTCAGTCTGCTTATCTGAGATAAAGGATACTGTTAAATCGGCGTGATCACAGATAAAGCTTCGCATGTGCTTGCTGCCTGATTATTCTCAGTTATTTTCTTTATGGAATAATATATACACTCAAGGGTATATATGTGCACCTAGTTTATTATAAAATGGGCATTTAAATGGAAACTTAGCCACAAAAGTGTTACATTGACAGTGTTTAGATATGCGTAATTATTCTCCGTGTAACGAGGGGATATAGGTATCAGCTTGCCCGTCTGTCCGTCTGTCTGTCCACTTTCGTCCGCCGTCGTGTTCGGGCTGTACCTCCGAAAGCATTTGTCGTATAGCTCTTCCCTTTGGCATACTGTTAGAACGTATTTCGAAGGTGTGTAAAGTCGTATTGTTTTGTAAATCGGTCAAAAATTCTCAAAGATACGACTTTTTTTCGGATTTATCAAAATGTCGGTGTTCAGGGTACGCCTCCAAAACTATTGCATTTCAGATACGGATAGAGCACATATGGAAGGTGTTCAAAATCGTTTTTTTTTTTTTTTTGTTCCCATTCATGAAAAATTGTAAAAAAACCACAGTGTTTTGAAATTTGGTAAAACTTCTCGTTTTATACAAATTTGTCTGCGAAACTGAGCGGTTTTGGAGACACAGTCTTCCAGACTGTGTCCCGAAAACTGTTTCTCTGATTTCTTTAAAACTTCACATACGAATAACACAAATACTGAGAATTGCCAGAGTGGATTATTTTTTAATAAAAAGTTAGCTTTTGCCGAAATTTTTATAATGCAAACCTGTTAAAATGGTGAAAAACGTAATAAAAAGCGGCAGTAATAGTAAACCAGTTTTGACACCTATGTCATAGGTCATCCATGTTACACGGGGGATCGTGTCTGTCTGAGGCTCTAGTCTTTCCTGATTTTTTTATATTATTTTTTTTTTATTTTGCAATCTTAATTACCTTCAGTATGATGCGACATGCACAAATGTGATACTGGATCGGCCTGTTTGCATGGTTTGGTTTGTCTAATGTAACACAGTTTGCTTGTTTTATGAAGAATTCACAGACACTGTAGCTAGTTTTATTTCCCCGCATGCTTACCCAGCCGGATCTTCTAAAAGGCAGTAACGCGAGCAGCAGGATATGCAGTGTGAGGGCGCTTGACAATGTTCATCAGGCGAAAGACACACGCAAAACACAGACAGAGAGCGTTTTGCAAGCACCTGCTGGTGTGCAGAGGAAATCTGTTACTTTTGCCTTAAAGGCTATAACGAAGTCGCCCAGAGAACGACAGGAAGAATTGGCGCACTTGAAGCCGAAGCTTAACCAAGCCCTGTCTAATGCATTTTATCAGCTGCGAGACAGGGATTCGACGGTACAACCGTTACCGTCGATTTCCGGTGTTGGATCCGGTAAAGCATGTGATAAAACTGAGCACGCGGCTAAATTTAGTCAGAGTGAACCAAGAGCGGGAGAAACGAAAAGACCGCAAATTTCTCCAAGGTACAGCTTAGAGCTGCCAAAAGCGGTTCCTTTGTACGCAGACGTGGCTAAAGGTCAGAATGCTGGTCCTAAGAAAGGACCATTACCATTCCTTCCGCCACTCAATCGCTTGGTTTCAAGAAGTGCAATTGATCTGACCGAATTTATGGAAAGTCAGGAGGCTGTAGGAACGTCCTTGATGTCACCCGCGCCTTCGACACTATTGAAAGGTTTACTCGATAGATCACTGACCCGCCCTGACAGCAATTCATCCGCATATTCAAAAGGGGTAACTCTACATGTAGCTGTTGATTTCTGTGAAAAGAACTCGATATTGTTGCTTCTAACCATTTTGTTTTAGGATTTTTTGGTGTTTCGTTTTGGCTTAAGAGTTTTATAGCTGTTTTTGGAATGAGCAAGGCACCGCCTTCAGAATTTCTAAACAGGGCCGGTGATCTAAAGTCGGAGCAGCACATCCCCTGGCCTTTAGAAAGGAACCGGCTTGCATTTGTCCACTTTTAAGTGACGCCCTGAAAGCTCGTATTTTCCGGCAATATATTGCAGGCTTGAAATTTTGATAAGAAAATTATATAAATTTCTTTTTGTTTATCAAAAATAAAAGGCTTGTAATTTTTGGTTTTGGTGTGTTTTACGATGCTTTGCTTTGAGTCGATTGGTTGCAACCAATGCTATTATTTTTACTATTACTTTCATAAAGAAAAAAAAAAACACCCCACCCCTTCCCCCGCCGAAAAAAAAGATGACTTAACTTTTTGAACTCTTCTTTTTCCACATGTTTGCTGTGTTTGCTTTGCGTGTGTGTGCAATTATTTTAATTGTATTTGTACTTGTTTTAAAATTAAACGGTTTTTTATAATTTAGGTGAAATTGACTGAAAGCGCACAAATTGAAAAAGAAAAACTGGAAAGGGAGAAGGTAGAATATGTAAAAGGTCAAAGGCCCTGCTCTCAAGACACTGTATTATAAAATCATAGTTTCGGAGATTTATGGTTTACACTAAACGCTTGGTGATTTAAGGACTGGCTTTGGCTTTTTTTGGTTTCTAAGAAAAAATGTGGGAGTTACCACGGGTTTTGAGATAGTTCTTTGGGTTCTGTTTGGTTTGCTGCTTTCATTTTTGCTTGTTTTATTGTTGTTTTGGAAACATCTTCTGTTTACATTTATATGTTTGTTTCAGTTTACTTTCTTTAGTTTTTGTAGAATAAAATATGCCTTATTTCAGTGTTCATGCATGAATGACTCATTTCAATAGTTTATTCTCAATCATTATTTATTACCTTAGGAATTGTCAAAAGTACAGTTCTGGAGTGTAGAAATAATGACATTTATTTATAAACGTATAAAACTACTCTTACAGAATTGTGTACAGTTATTTATTGATTTATTTTTTTTTCATTTCTCATAAGTCTTGATAGAGCCCCAGGTATATGTTTATATATTATTGCCTTTTGAGAGCAGAAGTAGCATTTTACACACTTAGACATTTCTTGTGGCGAGGTGCAGGGAACTGACGTCACAACCGAGATTTTCTTTGGTCCAATGATGTTGAGTCACATTATTAAAATCATGCATAGTCATATACCGTATATTGTTATACACAATGAATAAGACGCAATAAATACAAGGCAAACTTGAAGGACATAATATTGCTAGTAGTATTAACATGTATCTTTCACTGTATTCACCAGTGAACAGTTCAAAGGAAGTTAAATTACTATATCTCGGTTTCTCATGTCAAGCTGTTCATATCATTTGATAGATGTTATTTTGTAAATTAATATGGCCGTGATCCTAACAATTAAATTTAATGATTAAATAATGGATAAAAAAATTTATATTTTTCTTATTTGAATCAATGAGTATTTTTCGTCAAAGTGAATTTACCATGCTAAAGTTATGAGCACACAGATATGGTGTGTAAAGTGCATTAACGCCTACTATTTGTGTCTAATTTATTCGTTTATTTAAATAGAGAAGCAAAGCGGAGCTGGAAAAGTTGATAAATTTTCCCGAAGCCACTGAAAATGACGAAGAGGCAGATAAGGAGCTTCTCAAGTTGCAACGAAAGATAAAGTAATTTCAATGTCGTACTCTTCAGTAATTGATTTAAATAAGTCTACATGGTGTGGTTTCGGTATTCAAAACACCTTATTATTTAAAATAAGAATGTGTCATACAAATAAAAATTTAAGACATTTTTTTGTCCTGAGCGAAATAAGTCATTTAGACGCAGTGAGTCTATGTCAGTCTCATTGTTATATATAGATTTCATACATAGATTTTCATGGAAGTTTTACTGCCATTAATTTACGTTAGTCTATTCAAGAATAGGCTCAGTCGAAAGCACCTTATTTCGCTTGAGACACTTTCCACTTTCGTTTTTGCATGAGATATATCTTATTTTGAATAATAGGGTGTTTCAGTTAAAATAATCGTACTGTTTATAGGAATACTTACCAAAAGAATGTATCCGTTAAGGCACACGGTCTCCTTATAGCAAGGTTTCTTGCTTACATTATTCTCATCGCTGTTAAAATAACGGTAACTTAATTTTCGCAGAAGTAGGTATTCGAGAACTGGAACCACTCGAGGTTTTTTTCTTAAGTTCGAAACCCATTTTTTACTTTCATTCATCTCCAAATTGAGGTGTCTCTGAATTAAATTTTCCGGTATCGACTGAAAAAAGTGCACATAATTCTTCTCACAACAATGTTGTTTTAGCTTTAAATAAACCTTGAATTATCGAATATACACTGTGTTCTTTATGAATGGAATTGTGTAGTGTGATGTATGTTTCGATCTTGCAGAAACACGGTTGATGACTGGATGGATCATTACCGGATGGCCATGGGCATTTCTTCTCCTTACCTTAAGGGTATCAGAGATAGCCAGACGCCCAAGCGAGTGAGAGATATCAAGTCTGCCAAGCCCGGTGGAGGTGTTGTCATCATACAGAGAGAAGCAACGGCGGTGCCCAGGGCCAAAGTGCCCATAAGAGCCCGCTCCGCCTATATACGTAAATAACACCCTTTACTTTATAAATGAAACCTCCCTCTGTCTCTTTAAAAAACACATATAAAGATAATATTTCCGGTGATACATCTTCAGCTGTGATGATATGAAAAGCAGCCCAGCAAGCAATAAACAAATATATTTTGTTAGGCCCCCGCCGCTGCGTCTGTCCGTCTGTCCATCAATATTTGGCATAGGGTGTCGTTTTCCGCGACAGATCTCAAGAACTACTGGAGGAATTTCATTTAAACCTTGCACATGCATAGAATAAGGGTTTCAGTTGTGCACCTGGGTATAGGTTTCACAGTCGACCGAAAAACTAGGCCTGCAGACTTCGTCGAAAATTAATTTCCGATGATTGCAAGCGGCCAGTGGACTTAGTCAGACTTCGAAATGTCTTGAAACTTAATCAGTTTTACTGACATACTTGTTGTTATTTATTAGTGACTAGGAAATAAAACTCATTACGACATTGACGATACACTTTTCACATTTTAAAGCGCGAGATCGCCCGTCTACCGCATCGTCGAGCGTGGGCGGAAGGAGATCACCGGAAATGACGCAGACGACGAAGGCGCAGGTGAAATTTGAGGACACGGTGCTCGGCGCGGCCTTGGGCGAGTACGACGCGCACAGCGTGTCGCGCACCACCACCTTTGCCGGCTCTTCTTTGCCAGGGTAAGAAATAGCATTTTGAGGCTTCAATTAAATATCATTCAATTAAATCTGAACAATAAGCTCGCGCTGAAACAAGTGACATAGGATTGTGATTTTTAATTCTATAGTTTATAGGTATATTGAAGAGGAAATAGGAGTTGTAATTAAATCCTACATGCATTTTCAATTAATTGAAATAACTGTTGGATAAATAGCTTCGAAATAGCTTTCTTAATGCGCGAAGAGCTATTGCTCGTCTTACGCGCCTAATTTCTTCAGGAACGTGAGGAGAATTGTTTAGACATAGAAATGTTTTTAACGTCATAGTCTTCTGTATCATTTATAGACTTATTCTAACACAAGGAAAAAAAGACGGAAGTGAAAATTTATGTATGGATACGTTACACAAATCGGCCACGGCTGATGAGAAGAGTTTTTTTTTAATATGTGAAGTAATTAAGTACCCTTGTGCACTCAAAACCGAAAAGAATATGATTAAATGCTGATGAATTTTGTATGACCTTCACAGGTCAGCTGGTTCTAGGTCCTCTCGGTCGAGAAGTGCCCCGCAGGGCCAGACACTGGTCTGTCACTCGTACGGCGGCCAGGCCGACCCTGGCGTCAGTCCGTCCGTCGGCCTGTGCCCCATCGCGTTGCGCCTCAGTCTGCTGGGGCACCAACGTGTTGTCTGCAGGTGTAGCAGGCATAAAATCCCCAACATCAGTGACGTGGAATTTGATGAGTTCATACAAAAGCAAGCTCCGGAAAAGCAGCTGATCGTCATAGCCGTCAAGTCCGCGCTGTACGCTACAAGATTTTTTACGAGTTCATTAGTTTTTTTCAGTAAAATTTCGTGTTATTCTTTTTAATATTGTTTGCATCTGAAATAGACTTATACTCAGTGATATTATTTATTTGCCTGATCACTGGCAGATTTACCTTATCATCACGAAGTATTACTGACAAGCAAAAAAATGTTGAGCTTAAGAACTTTGGTCAACATTTTGCATTTTTGCAAACCTCTATTTATTAGATCTATTTATGTTGATCAAACATTGACCATTTTTTCTCGTAAGCCCTTCAAGGCCATTGTGGCATCTTAGTCGAAGTTTTTGATGCAATATCCAGGGCTCCAGCGGCCACTCCGGCTGAAAATATGCTGGAGCAACTTCATGATGAGAAGAATCGCAATCGAACGAAGCCATGTATGCAGTCACGTAATGACCCATATCGTTTGTTTTGGTATGACGTCGTTTCCGCTTCCGATTTCTCCGACCATGCGCAGCCGTTGTTGGTGCGCAGGCACAATGTCGTGCCTGGAATGTTTTTGGTACGTCCGCCGAAACTTTGTGGCTTTTATGTTCTGTTTTAAGGAGTCCACTATGGTTAATGAAACTTAAAAGTATGATCATTGACACGATTCTCTTGAGAATATACCACTATGTGCACATTTGTTTCAAATTCTTACAAAGTTTTTTTTTTAATTAACAAGTATCAGTTTTGATATGTCGTGTAACATGAGGTTATTTTTTTATTATTTATTTATTATTTATTGTAGAGTATATATATAGTAGAGTAGAGTAGAGTAGAGTATATATATATATATATATATATATATATATATATATATATATATATATATATATATATAGGCCTATATATTGTAAACCTGGTAAACCTTATAATTACACAATCAATTTTCTAGATACTCTCGTTTATCCAGTGTATGTAGAAAGTGAAAGAAAATGAAAGAACGGCGACAATGCAAATCCGATTTATGTCAGGTTTATGTGATTGCCCAGGTTTATCTGTATATGTGATTTTCTTTGCATTACTTTCAGGTATATGAATCAGGTAGTTTAGTATTTTGTGATCATATATTCAATGGGTATGGGAATGCAAGGAGAGATTTTCAGAAACAACTGGCCGCATCAAGGAAGGCTGCCATTTTGGGCCAAACACTGCCAAAAGACTTCAAATTTAGGTAACCTATTTTTAATATGCTTAAAATCCTACAGGTTTCTATGTAAGTGAGAAACTCGGTAGATTAATAGGTTTTCGTCAAAGTTATGTAAAAATTTATGATTACAGTGTATTTCGATCACTTTACGTAAAAATATTCTTGCGAGGTTTAGGTTAAAAAAAAAAAAAGTTTTAATTTCTGAAGTAAATACTTGTCCTTGGGAAAATTATGGGAATAATATTAGTATTTATAATATTTTTTTTCAGTCCACTAAAAGGCCGTTCAGGTATGAGATCAGGCTGGGGAGGTGAAATCGGAGGTGTTTTCGGTGGTAACAACAAAGGAGGTGGGGATCCAAAGCGAGGATTGGAGGAACAAAAACGAGGCTCGTTGACTTCCTTATCTAGTGGCGATTCGAAAGATATGCCGTTGGATTACACCTTGAGGTAAGACTGTGCTGAGATTCATGATGCCACGTTGTAAACAAAATGGTTTTAAAAAATTAGCATTAATCTATGAATCTATTTGTCTTTGGTGATATTTAGTTGATGAATCGGGCTTATTTTGAGTTGATCTCATAAATAAAAAAAATGTTAATTCTTCTTGAGCTTTCCATTTACACTATTAACTGACGTTTGCTTGTATATTTGAATAATTAACTTAAGATTTCACAGATAACATGTAAGATATTGCAAATAAATGGTACTGTGTCTCGTACCAAAGTATTTGCTCAATCTTGTGATACGTTTGGGAAGAATTTATCATTTCTCTGTAGTGTATTGCTCTGATAGCTGCCGGCTTTGTTTTACCGAGCTTTTCAAGATTATTATTGATAGTCTATTGATAAGTCTATTTTAAAATGGCTGAACAAATGTGCTATTTTTCTTACTAAAATTGAACAATAGAGAACTGAGAAAAAATAGAATTATTTTTATTTGCATTTGACATTTTTACGCTTATAAATCATGGCTTTCACAATTGGATGCCAATATAGTACAAATCACGAAACCATCTCTAAACATTTATGTATGAAAATTTTAATATGGAATTTTTCGAACATGTTTGTCTTATTGGTTTGTTACGAGGCTGAAAAAATGAGATAAATTTGTTGAGAAAACCAGTGATCTTCTGGCTCCAAGTACCAGATACTCATGCTACTTCACGTCTTGGTTATGACTATTAAATCATGCTGTACAAACTATATACTGCGATACTAAATACTACCATATAATAATAGTGCAATAGTGTAAGTACTAAATGGTACTTTATGGGCAATATTGTTGCGGAAAAAAGAATCCACTGCTGCACAATGACCTTGGCGTAATTATATCATAAGTGCTATTTAGCTGTTCCAGAAATTGAATTAAGGGATAGCACCTTTGTTTTACGAAAGACGTCATTCTAAAAATAATTTCTCGCGATTTACATTTTACATAAGCGTAAAAAATAATACATGTAGGCCTATGCATAAAAGCTAACGAAACAAATAGTAATAAAGACAGGTGCAGAAAGAAGAGGAAGACTATTCGCACCACCATTCATTTATGGTGGTGCGAATAGCCACTTCCTAGAAAGAATTGATGGAACAGCCTTGGGTTTTATGTTGAAGTTTATACGTGTTCATTTTATTTTTTTTTCTGTCAAATTGTTGAACAGACACGGTGCTTCTGTTGTGATAAAAAGTCGCTTTCCGACTTTAGTTCTTCCAAATAAAAGTCTGACTCAGCTGAACTTATTGCGAAATAAACCTATAGCCACGCCCCATCGCAATAAGCATGACCCTCTAGACATTCCCGTAAGTGACGGCAAGCGTGTTGGGATCGGTCTAACTTTGGTTTTAAAATAATACTTGACTTCTAGTTTTGATTTTAACATGACAGGTTTGATTTAATCTATTTTTAGCTACAGTGTTAACGTATTGAACTGAATAAGGGCTGTCCCAGAATGCGGCAGAGGTACTTATGTGGCAGTCTTATTCCTCTTTTATGGAAGTAGTACTGTTTCCTTAATTTAAAAGACTGTATTTTCTTTTTGGATTCGATATGGATGAAGAAAAATGTTATTTTACGCTTGTTACGCCAAATACTTCGTATCCCTTCGTATCCCTTCGAGAAAAATGAAAATACGATTCAGCATTTTTTTCAATACATATCTACGTATGATGGTAAAATCATACGCGAAGGGACTAATCAGAAAAATGCCCCCGCAGCCTGTAGCATTGTCATTACAAGCCTCAGAGGCTCAAACAATGCCCAAGACTCAGGGAGGATTTTCGAATCAGTCCAAACGTGAGTGTCGGTTTTATTGTTATTTCGGAATTCCTCTCTTATCTCTTATAAATTAAATATTTTATATTTGGTTGCATTGTTATGGCGTGGCGTGACGTTTTCGATACTGGAAGAACGGGGAATACCCATGTGTGTAATTTACCCGTCAAGTGTACTTCAAAAATACCGCCGTTTTCTTTCTAAGCGTACTTGCAGTCATGGAATAAAGACAACTGTAATGCCACCCTAACCCTGCCCGGGTCATAACGACTTTCTGGAACAGCCTCATGTCAGCTTTTTAATAACATCAGCTGCAATTTAATTTACTGTTTTTTGTCACTGGAATCTACGAAGCTGTTTAGCTTGAATGCCGTAATCTGAACAGATTTTCTGTATCATACACTTGCTAACGCACAGTGTAGCGTTGTGCTTGATTTGTTCATTTAACTATTCAGTGAAAATGACAAAGATCTGGCCCATGAAAAGTCGAAGAATTTAGCCGTAGACTGATTGGTTCGCCGCCGGATATATTCTTTAGTTGCGATAAACTGCAATAGCCATTTCATGTGATTTGAACGTGTTTCTTTTCAGAATTTAGAATGCCTTCTTGCAAGAGATAAACTAAAATAAATAAAATTAAATAATAAATAAAATTTCTTTTGACTTTTTTCCTCCAAGGCGTAGCCGTAGTTACAGCGTAGAGCTCTATTCATTAGAATCGTCAGAATTTATGCAACCGCAAACGGTCATTGGTAAATCAGTCGCTCAACTCAACGTCACGTGATTGGGTTACACTGACACGTGACTTCTTATAATAGGATACAGCACCGTGTTCACACTGTATATAGTAATTTACCATTTTTCAGTTTGGAAATGTAACCACAGATGAGAAAAGTCGTTCTGTATAATACGAGTATATTTGAAGTGTTTTTAGAAATTGAATGAACTGAAGGTTGTTCTGCATGGGAGAATAAAATGTTAAACTTCCCTTCATGCTATATCGGTTCTGACCTTAATCTCCGCAATTTCCTAAGTAATGAAAATGTTATTAGAAACGGCTGACTGTGGTATGAAATGTAGGCACCAAACTGAGGACTGGCAAATAGTTTGTGCAATTTGCATGAATTAAAGTTTGGCACCTGTCTGAGTAAAAAATTGATTTAAATTTAAATGTGTATGCATGTTGTCATTTCTAAAATTACATGATTTTCTTAACCATTTTTACGCCTGGCGTTCAGAATTCGGAAAGGTGGATTCTACATGCTTTAGTCACATCTTTCGGCCTGTACGTCACTGATTGTTGTAAATGCTGTTTTTATATTGTACATAAAAAGGTGATGGTATTATTCAGTGTGCATGTTTTTTGCATATGTAAAAATTTTAATTTATTCTATGATGACTCTACAACGTATTAACTAGCATGTTCCTTCCTTCAATGTGCATCTCCACCAAGTCTTGCATTCTTGTCAGCTGGCTCCAGTGTTCTTTGCCATTATTCATTAAACGTAATAAATATAGAGCTGAAATTAAGCATTATGTAATCATATTATTTTGCATATTACTTTTCGAAAAATAAAATATCTATATACACGCATATATATATATTTAAAACAACAAATGTTTCATACACTTATTCTGTGTGAAAATATACTGTTATTTGAAGTATTTAACAGTTTTTCTTTGCTTCTACCAGCTCAAAGAAAGTGTTATATCTACTATATAAAGAGCAACAAAACTTATCTACAGATTTTCGCAAACATGTGGAATTTTTAGACTGTAATTAGATTTAGTTACACATAGTTAATAGTTTTGTTAGGAAGTTTAAACCTGTGTTGTCACCGTGTTACGTATTTTAAAATACTTTATCAATTTGTTTATGTTTTGCTTGGGCTTATTTGAGTTTATTTTTGTAAGTACAAATAGAAAATTGACAACAAAAAATTGCATAAAAAATTAATGCGTAGAACATTTTAGATCTTGAAATGTATAAGATTGAATTTTATAATGACAACAAATAGCACGAACGTCTTATTCTTTAATACATTAATAAAATATTTAAAATATCTAAAAATAAAGTGTGTTAGCATTGTGAAAGAAAGATTATTCTTTTTTTCAGTGGAGTAGGCTGCTCAATGAATCGAACTACTAAAGCGAGTACTTCGGCAACTTCCGTGACATTTACGAAGGATGTTTTGTGTCATATTCGTCCTTTATCACAGCCGAACTACGCGACGAATGGACCTCCTCTTAGCAAAATGTCAAGGCCGAAGTCACAAACTGCTACCCCAAGTATTCGAGTATCTCTGCCAGAGATTGAATTGTCAGCGTAGCACACGTGGTCAGATGACGTCATATGTGGTGTGATGTTGCACATTTCAAGGATACTGTATGTTGTTATGCAGATCGCTGTTGTACTGCGTATTTCATACAAAATTTGGAACGGCACATAGTGTAGCTTGAGATAAGTGCACGGATAAATAGTTCTTACGGAGTCCCATGGACACATCCAGGGTATTTTGAAATGGAGGAATGCCGGGGTGGGGGGATTGGGCACAAAGGGGACGCCCAGACGGAGGTTATGTACCTGAAGAGCAGCGGGCTAAAGAGAGATTGTGTATATACCTATTTGATATTAAAGAATAAAGTGAAATAAAATAAAGCGCCTTGTCCAGTTGTACCTCCCCCGATTCACAACGTTGATTTTGTACTGCTGTTTCAAAATTGGCTGTGATATTCAGCAAGTTGCGTTTTTAATTAAACCTGTGCGATATTATATTTATTATCGTTTGATCTCAAATTGTTAGGCTTGGTTTCTGAACCAAAATTCAGTGCTAGCAACAACAATAAGCATATTTTGCATGGTTTCTATATTTTCTGTGAAAATTGAACAAAAATAGTCTTTTAAGTCATGAGTAGTCATCGGTTCATTTAACGTATTTTGTCTGAAACAATGGGTGTACAATATACAGAGGATTTTATACTTATTGTATACATATTTTCATTATATAAATAAGTTATTTCCGCAAACACAATTTCTAAATAGAAAAAAAAGAACTCACCTAGTAAACATTGCGACATTGGATAGACGTCGCACTCGACGTCCAATCAATGTCGGGGATTGAAAATGGATGTCGAAACTATGCCTTTCTCTCGAACCTGCAGGCTTCGGCCGTCCACACACCAACAATCATAGTGTGGTCACCGCTCCGTCGCAGTAGCCCCCCCCCCCCGACCCCCCTCTTTGACTTATCTGGTCAGGCAGAACAGGTCTGTAGTCGATTTCCATGAATATTTTCAAAAGTGGGTGCAAAAAAGCTTGTGCGCTCTTAAAATTTTTGTATTTTACTTACTCATTTTGGTCTTTTTTTCGAAGGGTCCTGTCCATTTCCGTTGAGCGATAGCACGAGGAGGTTGTTCTTTGGTTGAGTCCAACCTCTATATAACGTCAAGTTTGTACGTCTATCCAACGTTGATTTCCTGACGTCTGTTCAACATAGCACCAAAGGCACTGATTAGACGTCGGAGAAAGTTGCGTTTTGGGTGCGACCAAATACAACGTCTAAACATCGCTGTTTATCCGACGTCTGTTCGATGTCAAATCAAAGGCGTTTTTAAAACGTTGATCTATGGTCGCGACCAATCACAGCCAAGTTAATGTGCTTTAGTCGGACTAAAGAGAACGTCATAAAGTGTACACACATGACAAAGGCATTCAGGGAAATCCGTATATATCGCCGATTCCTAGTTGTTATTAGCAAAAACTATCCGTCGTAGGAATGAAATAAAACCAATATTTGTTTTTATTCACGTGTTGCTTGTTGTTGATAGATTTGTATATATGAAAGTGCTATTGTCATGCAGAGTTGATTTGTTCAATACTGTGTTAAAAACTGTGATATGGCAAAGAATTCTCAACTGTTGACGCGTCCGATGAAGAGTTAAAAAAAAACCCTCAGTACTTCGGTTTTCGATTTATTGTTTGCAATGATTTGATAAACTGTTACAAAGGAAATGGTCTTGAAAAATACTTTCTGTTGCAGCCTGATTTCTGAATAGCGAAACAAAAGTTCACTCAGAATTCGTTGGCTCTGTTTGAATGCAATTTTGATCTTGATCAACAACTTTTGATTTCACCTTTAGGTTTATAGTTTTTTTCACTTTTTTTTTTAAACCAAAGTTCGCTGTTAAGTTTTGTGGCGCATAGAGCCTTAGCCCACAAAGCGCATCGCCGTTTAATTACGTGTTAGGTAATTTATATACGACATCACGAGACTTAAATAGCAGCAGGCCACGGAGAATATATAGGAGATCACATTTTATATAAAATATTTTTGTGATGAAATTGAGTATACTTTTGTTTGCACATCAGAATATGATCAGTGGTCGAAAGAGGGCACTTTAGACCCCATAATTCATCCAGGAGCCGTGTATTGATTTTCATGACGATGCCATTTTGAAAAACTGTTACATAACCGGGGAAAAGTAACTACAGGAGTCAGATTTCTCTCGAAATTGCTAAAAGTTCAACCAGTTTCTAACAGCTTTCTTGGCATTAGTTGAAGTCGAAATGAAGATTCTTTTTTCGCTCAGTGATATTCGCAGTGATAGCGATCGTTGTTGTTGTTGTTGATGCTCTGTGTGATCTGATAAGTTTGAGGTAATTCTAATTGCTCACGGCGTCACTTCAGTCCCAGTTTTAAAGGTGTGTATCAAAACTGTTATTGCTTTTGAATATGTGAAATAAAGAAAACAACAGATCTGACGCGCTGTATCTCTTGTTTTGTATTTCCACATCAAAGACCAATTCAAATATACACTCATTTTTCAATATCGACTTTTACAAACAGTTCACAAGAAATCAGTTTTTAATCTCCACATTCACAAAGAGTAAAAAGCTACATATCACAGTTAAGCCTGCCTCCACTGTATAAGTTTTATTTTAGTTACGTAAATGCAGGAAAAATTGCATGATCCGTCATATTAATATGGCGGAGAACAGACACCGTTGAGTGTGCATATTAGGAATACGGGTCCAGGTGTCTTGGCATGGATCATACTTCTCGCATGTTGGTACACATTTCCGCACACCGCCTTCCTGTTTTCCGTACGATTTACCTGCAATGGAACAGAATGTCTTCCGGTAAAATTTTCGTACTAATCGGAATGATTGGTTTTCATATAATTCCTCGAGTCTCCCTTACGTGAAGTAAGTCTTCATACACTGGACTCTCCCACATTATAACTGCAATTAACTGATATACGAATATAAAAAATCTCAACCCACAAGGCCTTGGTGAAATGTTGGTGTGGTACTTTTCGTTATTTCTGTGGCCAAACAAACGTTTTTTTCTCCAATTTCAAGCCATCTGGATCAACTCCTCCCACCTTCACCCCAAGTATATCTAAAAATACGGCTTAGGTGGGTAGTTTGAGCAGCACGCACCTCCTATGACGTACAGGCGACTGTCACTGGCCACGGCGCTCACGTGACACCGCGGGAAGTGCATGTCCGCCACCCGAGTCCACGTGCTTCGGCGAGTGTCGAACTTCTCCGCCAGCCTGGTACGAAGGCCTTGGCTGTACCTCCCACCACATACAGATCATCCCCTGTGTACAGCGTCAAAAGCATTCCGTATAAATCAATGGGGTTTTGCACGGCATTGTGGAAACCATGGTTTACCAGAATATAAGTTAATTCTCAACCCATGGTCTGATATTAAAACACTTCCAACATTAAAAAGCACCTGACAACGTCCTAGAGTGAATATTACACTCACCAAGAACAGCGATCGCGAACACTGTGGGTGTGGGGGGTGGGAGGGAGGAGCATGTCAGGGACTGCCTCTCAGTTACTCCCAGCACTGTCCTAACGATACTCACCAAGTACAGCGGCAGCAAACATTGCCCGGGGGGAGAGCATGTCAGGGACTGCCTCCCAGTTACTCGCTTCACTGTCATAACGATACACGGACTTACAGACGACGACATCCCTCTATAAATAAAAATAAATAAATATATATAAATAAATAATAAACAATAATTAAGTTCTTAACAACATTATCAACAGAAATAATCAAGATAATAAAGGTTAAATTCTGTGGTTGAAGATTTGAAACCAAACCGCTGAAATCTTATCGTCAACTTGGATTTAAAAACCAGATTAATTTGTGAGAACCAGTTTCTGGCTGTCAGCTGAACATGGGCTCTGTTCTTATAAACGAATGTGACCCTTCCAAGGAATTAACGTTTACTTCGTAAGCTTAAGAGAAATATACCTCAGAAAGTTTTATGGAGCCTCCAATCAAGTATAAGAGTGCATTATGGGTAATCAAACTGAACTCGCGCCTCTTCTCACAATGAGGTTCATGTTCATTAATACATTTCAAAGACGTTAAACTTTCAGCTGGTGCAACTATGAGATCACAGTCGTCGAAATGTACACGGAACTGGTACAGCTGTAGGTTATAAGCTGCATATATAACGCCTCGCTTTTGGCAGTACGTCACGGCGCCCCGTTCTTTAGCACAGAGCGTCATGACGTCATCAAATGATGGCGGCACGTTTTGCACGGTGTTCCAGCTGTTCTGCACAACACTGTATTCCCAAAGTCTTGTTCTCCATCGTTCATCCAAAGCATTGACCGTCGGAGCTTCATCGGGGTCTTTAAATGTGATGGCCAAAAATACTCTGAAAAGTATGAATTATGGCGTCGTATGCACCTTTATCAAGTTTTAATCATACCCTTTGTAAATCAAATAATTCATTTATAAATCATTTCATAATAAACAAATGAGTGTAATTACTCGCATTATATCTCCAGTTACAAAATATGATAACAGAACCGAACCTATTGTTTATCTTAAACGCTGTTGTTTGTATCGGCGTTTCAGGCAATGGTTTCAGGGTTTTATTAAATTCGTCCTTGGCTTCCCACCGTTCCAGACCAAGGTGAAATCTCTCAAGACTGCTCGTGCGGGGGGACCTCGGCCTGAGTAAAAAACAAAAACGAAAACCAAACATAAAACGTAAGTCAATTTATAGTTACTACGCAAATAAAGTGAAAATTCTAGTAGGAAACTTCGGTTTCATTTACAAAAATAGGAAAGCGAACTACATCACATCCTGCTGTGTCTAAACGCAAATAACGGTGCTAGAAACCGCACTTGCTTACTTCTATTGCCACAAATTTTCACGGGTCAAATCGCCAAATTTTATTGCAATGAACCGCAAGAGCCATGTTATCTCTTCAGTGGTATCCAGCCAAAAAGGCGACGTCCAAAAGGCGACGTCCAAAAGGCGACGGCCAAAAAGGCGACAAAATGGCCCGAGATTGTTCTTTTATCCCCCGTCTTCCCTCTACTGCAGTCCTCTTCCCCGGCTCCCTCCCGTCGTCTATATTGTCGGGGGGTTCCTTTTCAGATACCTACATTGATTGTGGGCAATAGGCGCATTGCTTGTGAACACTAGTGTGACTCTGATCTCGGGTTTTGTTTAAAGAAATGGAGTTTGGACGGCAGAGGTCAATGGGCAGTTATTTGAGAATAATTAGAAATGACTGACAAGAAAAACCTTAAGATATTCTTTAAATTAAAATAAATGAACAGAACTAAAACAGTCTCCAACTGAATCTGCATTTATTTGAAAGCAACATTGCTTACCCCGTTCTTGACTGAAAATAACCACCAAAAACATAAATAGCTCGTTGAAAATTTCTTGGCTTTACATCGCTGTCTACCGTGTCATTTTCTCGAAAGAATTTTTCGAAATCTGCGGAGTCAAGAACAACCGTGACATTAAAAAATTTTACCAAACAAAATATATCCAATGTATAATAACACCAAGAATTCTAGCATCTGTTCTCAACAAAATAACTGGCAATATTAAATGCAAGCAAACCTGGAGCAAGATTTAAAATGTAATTTCACAATGTAAAACTTTACACTGTTTATTTTATAGCGTTCTTACTAACGGTAAACAGTAGAATATATTGTCTTGGTTACAGTTGTCAAATAGCTCCCGTTACCAGTTTAATAATTTAGGGGGTGTCAGGTTGTCAGCTTAACAATGACTTTACGCCATTCGAAGCCAACTTACCTTTAGTGACGTAACTTTGTCGTATGACGTCAGAACGACAAGCATGCGATACAAAAGGGAAGCGAACATGGCCGAGAAGGCCTGCAAGGTAGACTTTCCTATTTTCGACATCCTTCGAAGTCCATCTCTCCACCGCCTTCAGCACGCAGTCTTCACCTTCATCACCTGTGGCATTTAGCTGATGAAAACCAGTACTTCAAAACAAGAGACACACAAACTAAAATTATGTGACAAAATATAAACAATATGTGACAAAATGTAAACAAAAGACATGATTAGGAAATTTCGACGCAAACGGGTCTAGATTCCATTGAATTGAAATGTGACGACCATCTTCGCATTTTCTACCGTTCCTTCCTCTATACACGGTACCTAAATTAAGGTCGTCCCAGCGTAATATCTCCACGAGGGACTCGTAGCTCATTTCTAAAAATTCCGGTGTGGAAACTACTGTCGGAAAAAGCCGTTTGATGAGCCGGCAGCAATGCTGTTCGAGTCCGTCGCAACTAAACTGGCACGAAAACTGGTAAGCGCCTGAAATGTCGAAAAACATTTAACTGAAGTTACTATAGACTGTCAAACATATGACCACCGAAATGGTGATATTTACTAGGTACAGATGTACTGAATACTGGAATGTGTGGAATTAGCACACAACGGTGCTACAAGTCTCGGAAAAAACACGGCATTTTACATGCAGAAAAAATTAAAATAAAAAAATGAATGAATTAACAACTAGAAATTTAGAAGATAAAACAATTAAATTCAACGAACAGGTTTTTATATTAATGTCGAATCCACCAAATACATTCACAAGAAATAAACTGCATCCTTAACTTGTGCTTTATGTCTATATACACCACTGTCAGCTTCAACTTTACCTCGTTCAATTTTTCTCATTTAATACAAGAATCTTGCTTAGGTAATTCAAGCAAAAAATCAAATAATTTACATAACGAGTTACTGTGTTGACAGTCATTGCGAAAGCTTCTCCTGTTCACACTTAGGACTGAAAGTCCCAGAGAGGTTTTGGTTTACTTAAAATTCCGAAACTCTCTTTTTTCCCTTTTTAAAATTAATTTTTCTTGGTATGTTATTTTATTTTTTGCTTTCTTCGTACGGCTGGTTTCCACTCAACTCCCCCGGATAGGTTGAAGAAAGGGGAATAATAGTTGGGACACATATAATAGACCAAAGCATCTACCACGTGAAAATTGTTAACCTATTACGTCATCATCAGCGTCTTTTGACGTTATAAGATTTACAAAGTGAAAGATCTCGAAACCGTTTCATTTGCATCTTTGCAGCAAAATACGTCGCCAGACTGCATTTTTGCAAGGAACGTTTTGGTGACCTACTTTTTCACCTATGACGTCCCAGGTCGTCATTTTTAATTTTTTCGGTATTCTGTTAGCTCAAATTATGGCGAATTAAATGAATTTCTCCAAAAGTTTTCATTTGACCCGCGTAAAACTTTGTAGATAGATGGCCCACTTAAGTACGGGGGGGGGGGGGGGAGGGGGAGTGGTGAGGGCATGCTATTATTTTTGCGATTTTCTTCTATTCACCAAACTGGCGAATCCATAACTTCTTTTACTAAAAAGCTGTCTTTTTCTACCAATTCATGAAATTTTGCAAGAGGATAGCTAAAAGGTATTAGTTCGACTTTCTTTCGAAAATTTATTCATGCAATTGGTATGGTTATATTAACTTTAACAATGTTCTGCGTGGAACACTATATTTTAAGCCTTGAATATAGTGATTCTGCGCTCGCAATGTAAAATTTCGTCACTCAGTAGCGAAATCGGTCTAGTTTGTGGGTTTTTTTTTTTTTTTTTGGTTAAGAAGGTGTGTTAGATATGCCGAAGTTTTTTGCGCATACTAAATTTATAGAAATTCGCCAAATTTGATAAAGACTCATAGCAGAAAGCTTAATTTAGTTTTGTTATCTTTTACCTAAGCAGTTGTTCTCGTTGATCTGTAATTCTATGTACTTGGCACACGCCTCCTTCACTTCCCTTATCTGCCACATATCTGCCAGCACGAGAACTTCCTGTGCCTTGTCAGTACCTAAACACACCGATCTCAAAAGTAATGCCACGCAGAATATTCGTGCCAAGTTTTTCTCCCCCCTTCAAAGAGAAAAGCATCATGACACAGTCTTGCCATGTGTTTCATTTACTTAAATCTCTTTCTGTTAGTTTCCCTTTTCTCAGTATTACAACAGAATTAAGAACTTACCGAGCATATGGCCTGAGTACATGTACTTAACGAGAAGCTCTACGGTTTCCGAGCAATGCAACACATCAATCTCCCTGCAGTCTCTGTCTGCCAGCGGTGACGTAAACATTAACCGGAAGTACTCGGAGTGAAGGGCTAGCACGACTCTGTGGCAGGGGACTTTTACGCCATTACTGCACTAACAAGAGATTAAAGACAACATAAAGCTAAATATACAGAACCAACATGTACTACAAACATTGCGCTTGCCCAAGGGCAATGAACGAAGCTGTCGTTAAAAAGTACACAGGTAAACTTATTTAAAACGTTTGGTGATGCAGCTACATCGAGGGAGTAATACATCGCAAAACATTTATCAGTCTAAAATTTGAAAGTAGGGTTTAGAGCCGTAGAAAAACAGAACCCCCCTCTTCCCCCTTTACCCGAGGTCAGTAAAGATTTTCAGAAATATGTAAGAAGAAAAAAAACCTTTATTTGAAAATCGCACAGAAGCCCATCCGTCTGCCATTTAAGTAGCTGCTGTGCTTTCTTCATCCATGACTTTGCCGAAACAGATTCTTTTGCTTCTCTATCCGGCAACCTAAACATCACAAAGTTCAATTTTTAAACGCAAACCAGTGGCGCGGAGGGAGCGGATAGTGTAAATACGACGATTCTTCTTCGATTATCAAGGGCTACACTGGGCTCGCGTTACTACAATGGGCGAAATTGTCCGAGGACATTTCAAATTGGCTCCTGCCATCGCAACTTCAGTCTAAATGACCCAGTTGGCCATCTGGAAATTTAGAGTTATTAATTTTATCAATTTACTGCAGTATAACGCACCTAAAATTTTCTGCTAGGCTGGGTTTTACCGCGTGTTATTTATAGATAATTTCCTGGAAAATATAGCGTTGGCTATTTTCTGCATTTGCAGTACTTTTTATGTTCCGATCTGACTAGGTTAGGTGGGGCATAGTCTTTTTGACAACAGCGTCTGTTTGTTCGGGCGTCACGTTGTCCTTGTGAACACCAAAGCAAGCCAACGGATTTTGATAAAACTCGGGGTGGCTATTCATATGAAATACCTCTCGCGTTGACCAGATATCAATTACCATGAGCGGGTCACTTAAGGTCACTGCGGGACTTTTAAGTTTTTACTTAAGATCTGAGAGCGTGAGTTTGGTGTGTCTTGTGAAAAAGACCGCGCCCAAGTCAGTGAATGGATTTTAAGGGGTTTTCAGATGGATCACTTTTTGTGTTGATCGGATTTTGATGACCTTGAGTTGGTATTCACGGTTAACGCTGTTCCTTGACTTTTACTTTCAACTCTGTCGTATGGGTCATATGCACCTTATGAACAACTCCGCCAAAGCAAATTTTGATGGAACTCAATGTGAATGTCCTTATGGATGACCTATCGGGTTGATTAGATTTGTTTACCTCTCATGGCCTCTGAAGGTCGGATTTTGAGTTTTTACTTTCCACTCTTTGTGTAGCACTTGTATGTCTTGTGAACAAAATTCAACCAATGCATGTGAATTATTTTGATGAAAATACGTATGGTTTCACTTACAGATGACCACTGGAGTTGATTAAATTTTGGTGATATCTCATGTCGTCCCGAGGTTACTGCTGGAATTTTTACCTTGATAGTGCCATGTGAGAGGCGTCTGCAATGTCCACATACACTCGATGTGTCGATGTGGCTGACTGCTCAGTTTCATGACATTTTCACCACTGGATGTTGAATTTCCAGTTGTACCTCAGTGCCACATGCGTCTTGATAACGACTCAGACAATCCCGTGAAACAAAGTTGGCTAAAAACGCATGTATGCGGATGGTTGACCTCTTAAGAAGACTACATTTTAATATCATTGTTATAGCCCATCTGCGAATCATGAAGTTAATTTTCCTGGCCCATCAACAGATGGGCTTGGCCCATCTGAGAATATTTTTATAAGTTTTTTTTTAATGTTTTATCGCTTTCCCTTATATTTTATGCAATCGTGTAATTGTGTGATCTATTTTAAAGCATGATTACATCTTTGAAAATGCAATTCAATTTGGATCTTTGGTATTTCATGTATTGGTTAAGATAAATGTATGATCTATTGTTGCTGAAAATTGAAAAAAAAATCTAAAAAAAATTCAATTGCATTTCTTTCTCTGTGGATTAATGTATTGTGCAAGGCAAACGCATGATGTATTGTGGGAGTTTAAGTTGCAATTTAGTTTTGCACTTGAGATGTATGTGATCTATAGAAATAAAATAATTGCAATTTTAATTTGCAACAGTATTCCGTTCTCCGGACTTTGGTCTTTTTTTTATAAAAATACCCAAGATTGTCAATGGTGTGGATTGAATTTCATACTCCGAAATTAAGTCCCGACTCCGGTAAATGGGTATAAAAGGAGCTCAAATTTCCAGGTTTTTCACGCAGTAAAACGGTTCAAAATGAATGATACAAATAGAAGAAAAATTCTAGACGAAAGCGTTGAGAAAGTTCTAGAAAACGGACGTTCTACTCTGATCTCGGATGAGCGACATTTTTACACATTTTCTTTACTCTTACATATGTAAAAAAAAGCCACCAGCGCATTTGTAGCTCGGCGAATTTTACTCATAATCTTTATCGCTTAAGTTTAAGTCCTACATGGATACATTGAAAAAAATGTTGCTTTTAAAATCCAAACTGGTTACATTTGGTAACTAGTGGGTGTTCAGTGCGGAAAAGAATAACTTTTTCAATAAACTTACTAAATATGCTTGCCACTGCAATAGGTCTATAGTTATCTTTAGACGAAACTCGCTTTGTTTTATCTTTCACAATTCGTACAAGAGCTATATCCAGCAATGAGTTCGGTAGGCAACAATGAGAAAAACAACTAGTAAGTAAAATACTTAGAAGTGGAACAACACGTTTAGCACTATATTTTAAATGCTCAGAATAAATGCCATCAATACTGCAAGCTTTATCATTATCAAGATCCTTAATTGCATTTTCAATTTCATAAGTCAATTCGTTCTTTCGGATCTTTCCGATGGAGGTGTCGTTTCCACTGCAAATTTTATGAGAAAAATTATAAAGATATGATAAGGGGAAAATATCCAAATTCTAGCTTGCTTTCAACATACACACTTTCAAATTCAAAAAGCCATCACCTGATATTTTAAAAACAATTTTACATCTTATTCAGCCCTTAATAGCTAACATGTGAATACGTTTCTGGCAATATAGAGCTTTGTTGATTTTTGCCATTTTTTTCTATCATTCATGTCCAAAGTTTTGGGGATTTGCCAAATTGAACTTGTACGAAAATTTTAGCAGTTGCGGCATGTTTCTTTCCGTTTTTTTTTTTTTTTTTGAGTTTGTCCGTGGAACTAGTCAGAGGCCGTTAGGGCTAGAAAGATGAAATTTGGATATGATAACAACTGGCGCACTATTTTCGACCTCAGCGAAACTCCCAAATGAGAGTAAAGCGTGGTTTTGCAACTGTGGATTCACTGTTGTTGTGGGCGATAATGAGGTATTCGATATACTGATCTCAAGAAAACACATATTTTTATCAGTAAAAACATGTTATCTGACCATAATACTTGTGCGCCATGATTTATAATTGGGCCATTCTTTCTAAAATAACGCGGTTGGCCCCAGGCAAGCGCCGAGATTTGTAAAATTGACATCAATGACATTTCCTATTATAGGAACTATGACTCTTGCTGTCATAGGAAGACCGCAAGAGTCATCCAGGACTATTTCTGAATGAATTCAGTCAAAACGAACAACAAAAAAAAACAACACAAAAGTACGAATCCGCTTATAAAAAGATGACTGAAACCTAGCTCCAAGAAGCTACTGCGGTTTGGCGTACCCATATATATATACGAAGTTAAATATGTTTAAGCCAGAGCTGACTCAGAGCTAACTCAGAGCTGGACATCGACAGAAATTCTGGGCGATAATTTGGTATTGGTGTAGAAGTTGGTCTGTGGCATATGCATTACTGATAAACCAACGTGAGCCACTTTCCGTTAATAATTTAAAAAATCTCTACCACTGTAAATAGTTTTTCAAAATGTAGTCCATCTGAATTAACTTTTAAAAAAGACATCAACCCTCGATGGAAAAGACTACAACGATACACAGAATGTTGTCCCTTGTTCTGTTGGCCATCTTGGGGCGGCTGCTATTGGACGTATCTGAAAAAAAAATAATAAATCCAGATAATGTTTCGAAAATGTCCCAATAAAACACTTCAGATAATGTTTCGAGAATAAAAATGGCTGCCGGAGCTTTGGTGCTTTTCTCTCTAGTAGACAGCAACCCAAATTGCGAATTGCTATTGTCAAAAGTTGTATTTCTACTGTAAGTTGTCATATGTCAGTTCTGAATCGACGTAAGTAAAGCAAAACTGTTTCACTTTTGGGCGATAATGGCGTGCAGGTGCGCAGAAAAGGATTATGGGAAGATTATCTGAATGTAAAGCTCGATACACTTGAGAATGTTTCGAGACATTATCGAAAAACCAAGAATCATTATCTGATTTCCGAAACATTTTCGAAACATTATCCTTGCCCAATAAAACGCAGGTATAGTAACTGTGAACAGAATATTGTGGCTAGCCTCATTCTGCTTGCCAACTTGTAGAACTTGGGAAGTCCATAAAAGGAAAATTTTAATGTAAGACTATGCAAATTGGAATGAAGAATTAGAAATGTGCACTTTTCAGCAAATGAACAGTGTGGCTCTTCAAGTTATTTTTATTCTCAATTCAGTTACGGAAGAATTAGAACAATATGCACTATTTGCCAGGTGTTTTTGTCCTAGAGGTTTTGACCGAATGACAAGACTTAAGTTTTCTGGCCTCATGAAGTATTCATTCCTTTAGATATTAACCAGTAATCTTCCTTCTTTACATTAGCTTGATCTTCTAATTCGCTTATTGTTACCGCATAGGATGCTAGAGTCCAAGAACCGCAGGCAGATTTTATTTGTTTTATTATATATGTCCACCACATTTTTGACAACTCTATATAAATTATAAATATGCAGTTACCATTGTTGAACAAACAACACATTTCACGTTATGTTCCACAGGCAGAGAGCATCAACTACTGTACCATTGAAGTAATATAGAATATGTAATATAGAATATGTTTCAATTTTAAAGTTTCCTTCGTTCCAAACTTCAGCCTTTTAGTTCGTCTTAATCGCCAAAAGCAAACTTGTCCAGCGCAGGAATCTAGGTATGACACCATATGGAGACTTGAAAAGCCACTAGAGGATTGGCAAAAAAAAAACTTAACTTATTTCGGATAGCTGGCCGTAAAGCTGCTTAATTTACCTAGATGTTTCATGCAGACCTTGGGAAAGCCGTATCTTAAAGCCCAAGTGGATCTGAAACCGCTTTCACAGACTTAAGGAAGAGCAATGGCTTAGCTCTTCCCTTTCGGGTAATCAAGACTGTTACAAATGCAACTGGTTTTCGAACTTCCTTTTTTTAAACTGACCAAAGGCGCCCTCCAAAGATCATATATTTTTAGTGTCGAATTCAAAAAGCCATTTGACAGGTTTAATTTTCTTGAACGACTTTGTATAAATCTTACAAATAAGAAAAAGGGTCAACCCAAAGATTCCCAAATAACACACGACCTGATCATTTAGAATACTGTTAATACTGCATAGAGCATACTGTAGAGCGTGTAAATAAGTTTCACTAAAACCATTCACTCGAGCCAGTTTATATGCATTTTTATAAAACAGCTGACCTCTCAGGAGATGAATCTGTTATGTATAACTACAGAGCGGATAGATATTGAAAAAAAATAGTATCTCTCTTATGAGTACTATCCTCGTGAAATTCTCAGTGGGTCTGTGCAGTAAGCAAATGCTATACACACCGAACCAAATAGAGATTTTGCCTGTTGGACAACAACGAGGTTATTTGTCAATTTTAAAGTTACTAAAAGTAAAATATCTATCACCATCTGCTTTCATGCTTGTCTAGATCATTAATTTTCATAAACAAGCAAAACCAGGAAGTAAACACTTTGGTACTTTAGAGTTGGCTTACTACTCTCTTTTTAATGTATAGATATATGAAAACAATAATAGTCTTCATATTACGTTTTTGCTGTGTCTGACTAAAACACACAAACTTAAAATTTGGCTCAATTGCTAACCGCTATCAGAAAATTTAGACGATATTAAAATTGACAGTTTAATAAAATCAAGCTATATCATATATTGTACACCATTTGAATAAATTAAATGTAGTAATTGAAGCCTTTACTTTTCCAAATTGCCTAAAATAGCAACTAATTCTCACTGAGGTCGTAATAGACGCATCAGGAATAAATGTACCTATCTTTTGACTTATCGATTATTCGATATAACGCAAGACGTGAACTATGTTCAATCCCACGTGGCCAAAGGCAGGTACACAGTGGTGAACTTTCTGCGTTAGCTGTCAATCATGACAAACTGAAGATAAGTAGGTTTCCCTATCTTGGAATTTTATGTTGTGGTCTCGGACCACAATTAATTTACTCATATGTTTCTTTATAACATATCGAAATTGAGACCTTCCCTACATTTGGAACAGCTAAGACGACCATGTGCCTATATATATTGACCCTTGAACAAAAATAGTAAGAAATATAGGGCATGACTATTTACTTTTCGAGATATTTTTGTATAAAGACTGGTACCCTCGAAAAGGGCCCTATCAACGTTATTTTCATTAAAAATTTGACCATTTTCATCTCTCTATTTTTTCAGGCCAATGAAGTTATAGTCTTTTATTTTTCTCGCGCATAAATTCCACCCTCTCTACTTTATAAATATACCGTTAGTTTATTTCTATACACAAAAACAATCGAAAATCAGCACCATTTGCTACGCAATTACCGTTGTCCAATCTTTCGTTTGTTATCAACCAGGAAGTAAACAATTGCGGTCCGATTCCTTGTGGTTCGAGTCCGCAGGTTTTAAAGGATATATTAAAAAGTCAAGAATAAAAATGCTTGACCACGAATTAAATAGTTGTTTCGAAGTAGGAGTAGATGTTGCAAAGAAAGCTGGAGTGGTAGTTATATCTGATACATAATTTCTTGTCGATATAACTTCTAATTGAATTGTAAATCCTTTATTATCGCCCAGTTTTTTTTCTGTTTAGCTAAGGAGGAAAATGGAAATGTCATAGCTGTATGGAAATGGAACACCTACAAATCTTAATAGCCTTGACAAACCAAAAGTATTTTCACACCTTCAATTTGAAATGTACCATGAAAATTGCGCCTTTCAAAAAAATTTAATGTTCAAAACAGCTACGAGTACTCGTACAAGGCACAGACCGTAGAATGGGACGGAGGATAGAATGAGACATTTGACGCAGATAGGCTGAAACCTGCTTTACTCATTTTACTATTGGGTATCCTTAGATCAACATACTTGGGAAAGTGTATCTCATAATATTGTAACATAAAATTGAAAGTATCATTTGTTGTTCACGAGAAAAATAATAAAACCAGACAGATTGATCAGCTGATTATTTGTTGACGTCGCCATCTTAGTCCTGGGACATCGGTTGTGACGCTCTTTGTGGTTGGTTCATGTTCTGGGACATCAGTTGTAACGCTGTTTGTGATTGGTTCATGTTCAGGCCGGCATTTTATGTTCCAATTAAACTTGTCTATTGTTTACCTTAGAAACACAATTTATATTTTTGTGTATTTTAATGTCCGTATACTGGGAAGTTGCTGTGTTTTGTTTTAGCAATGTTTGGTTAGACCTCATTTGTCGGTGGTATATATTTGTTCACGTGTAAGTTGAGGGATATTTCCATAAAATCATTAAAAACCTATAATTTTGTCCCAATTACTGTCTCGTCCTTGTATAAGCCAAATCACACTTTGGGCGTTCCCAATAAAAATGCGCAAAAATTCCTGCGTTTCGAATAAAATAACCGGGTAAAAATGAAAGAAATGATAGAGAGATTTCGCCTAAATGTCAAATTTCTCTTGCACCAAAGAGCAATCGGGTTTTTAACAACCCGTTTGATATTTTAAAAACTTATTCAAAAGTTTTAACAAATGGTTCCAAGTTTCATTTTCTTTTATGTTCCGAGTATGAGCTGTTTTTGCGATATTTCTTCCATATTTTTCTATAAGTTCTTTCATTTCTTTACCCGGTTCCCACGCAGTCGAAATTCGAAATTCTTGCGCATTTTATTCGAAACACCGAAAGTGTGATTTGGCTTATACGTATATAATCGTAAAAGCGTCTCATTTTCATACCGCTGAGAACCATGTTAGATATGATAAGAATAATTATCCCCCGTGTAACGGAGGGATATAGTTATGAACTTGTCCGTCTGTCTATCCGTCTGTCTGCACCTTTTTGTTCGCGTGATATCTATGTTGCAGAAATATCATTTATTAATGATATGTCTGTCACGATTTGAATGCATTTGTTTTTTAATTTATTCTTGAAAGACTGGAGTGTTAATAACACTGCTAAAAGTTCACGATAGTTTATGGACTTGTCTTTCACTGGTCTCGTCCATGCCTTCACAAACACCACCCCAGCCGATGTCTGAAGCGTCAGTGAAAATTTATAAGTTAATATGGCGTTTCACAATGGGTTTACCATTCCATGAGGATAAGGCACATAACCACCACGATAAATCCTCTATACTTTCCTTATCCAGTTTTAATACATCCGTCCATGCATCACGTGATGATAACAATCGATGCAAATTCCGCAGCAGCAATTTTGTTGGCAAAATTGCCTTTGTACAAGAAATACATTGTCCACAAATTTTTGCCATTACACGAGCCGATCGAGGCTTCGACCTTTTCCAGTATCCGCTTAATATCGCGTTGTAGTTTGTATATGCGTGATTTTGGAATAGATATCCAAGGATTTTTATCGGGGCCGACTGAGTTAATGACGTATCCAATATACACTATGCTTGTTTTAGGAACAAGTTCCGACTCTTCAAAATTAATCACAAGTCCTAATTTGGCGTATGTTTCTAAGAGAAAATCAATTTGATTGGCGATAAAAGCAGGTTGTGCACATAACAACCCATCGTCTACAAAAGACGAGAAACGTAAACCTGATTCTCGTAGATACTGTACCACTGCTCGCACTGTTTTATTAAAATAGAAAGGACTGATGTTACATCCAAATGGCAACACATTAAACACGTAATATTGATTCTTCCAAGCAAAGCCGAAATATGTTCGAAAGACCGGATGAACATTTATGTGATGAAACCCGTCTTTTAAATCAATACTTATCAACTCGTCACCAGTCAGCACCAGGTCACACACAACATCGATACCCTCATTTTTAAAGTATGGGACACTAATATGATTGTTTAAGGGTCTCAAATCCACTATTGGTCTATAAGATTTGTTTTTCTTTGGCACACATCCAATTGCGTTGACGCAAAAAGGTTTATTTTGAACTTTAGAAATAGCTCCTGCTTTTAAAAGTTTGTTTACCTCCGAATTAACAGAGTTGGACTGGTCTCTTGAAAATTGATGATTTAGGTATTTGTACCTAACTACCATTGTTTCGAATGGTAGTGTAACACCGACCTCAATCCACTCAAACACTTCTTCATTGGCGTTTATATCTTTCCAAGCCTGAAGGTGATCGTGTAACGAATTTATCACCATTATTAAGCACAAAACTACTCGTCATATTGTTGACTTGGATTTGCCCTTGGGCGATGGTGAGGGAAATGGTGAGGGAAATCCGATTTGCCCCGATATCTTCCTCTGCCACGACCGTAACCACGAGCACGAGAGCTTTGCTCTTGAGGTTTATACTGGGAGCACACAACAACAGCGTCTTTTAAATCTGCTAAAGAATCTGAGTCAAACGCCGAAGTGGTTTTATGAAGCTGTGTGAAAAATTTTGCTGTCTGGGCGTCAAAAGAATTTTCAACCAACACTGCCGAGTATTCTGAATGTAAATATTTTTGCAGTGCGCCTGCTGCAATGAAGACTTCCTGTTTTATCGAGTCCAGGTCGTGGTTTCTGTTACTAGATCCTGCAATAGAGTTTCAGAATATTTTGAACAACTTGCGATTAAACTTATTCTAGCCTGGTCTTCTCGCTTGACCCCCGTTCGATCGGTGCTTAGCTTTAATTGAGCCGGGAGCTCAAATGATGCGTATTTGTATTTTAGTATTTTAAAATCACTTTGAACACAAGCAGAGACGGAATTGTCTGAACTGTGGGGAGGACAACCTCCTGTTGCTCCTTCGTCAGAAGGTATATTTTCTGGCCTCGTATGGCGATTAAACGTAACTGATGCAACTGGCCCCGAAGGCGAGTATTCGTGACAATCGCGAAACACCGGGGGTGGTCTCCTGAATTCCTCAGAATCTATATGTCTCCCTGATTCCAGTTTATTCACACGACTAATCACTTGATCTAACTTTTCCCACACTGTGTTTGAAAATCTGTCACTATTTTCGCTTGTTGACTCGACAGTATCGATTCTATCCGTTAATCTACTCACCGTATCAATTATCCTATCTAGTTTCGTATTACTATCCTCATGGATGTTTCCGATGTTTGATGCTTTATCTACAGTCGACATTTTTCCTCAGGCCTCGCCTGAATTGACTCGCAGCGGAAGTAATCGCATAACAAGGTGAAGGAAGTAAACATCACGTGACTTCCCATAACTACTATTATTTACTATTTATCGGAAGCAAACCACATGTTACAAAAAGAAAATATGTATTGTAAAGTTGTGCACTGGCAGGTTATTTTTCGATTTTGTAAAAAAAAAATGTGAAAATTTCGACGTTTTTTATGTTTTTTGAACGGCAGGTTATTTTTCGATTTTGTAAAAAAAAAATGTGAAAATTTCGACGTTTTTTATGTTTTTTGAACTTAATCGTTTTTGTATCCGGCTGTGCAACGATGGGTTTTTTTTCGATTTTGTAAAAAAAAAAAAAAAAAATGAAAATTTTGACATTTTAACGTTTTTCATTTTTGTATCCACTTTTGTTCGCGCGATCTCTCTAATTTTTCATTGGAAACAAACCAAACCTTCCAGACAGAAAGTATATATAGTGAAGTTGTGCAACGGCAGGTTATTATCCCCGTTTAAGGGTGGGATATAGTTATCCGTCTGTCTGTCCGCACTTTTGTTCGCGCGATATCTCTGGGGCATTTTGTGTCGTAGGCATAAAAAGACCATCAATTGTAGATGTGCAGCATCAGGTTATTTTTAAAAAATATTAAAAAAAGAAGAATTGGTGCCAGGTTGAAAAATATGGTGTTATGAACTTGTCTTGAGGCAAAATGGAGCAGGCTTTTTGATGTTTCAGTTAAATATTTACAGTAATATCATTTTAACAGTATTGTATATTTATTTTGGAATATCATATAATGAAAAATATTGTAGTAAACTTGGAATAGTTTCATGTAACCAAATGTTTTCTTTGTTACAGATTAAGTCTTTCTTTGAAAAGAAATCTTGAATGACTAGTAGATATATGTTAACAGCATGGAGACGTTTCATTTACTGGCTAATTCATAAAACCGAGTAAACATTGCATGTATGTATTACAAGGTGGAAGGATTAAATCATGCCCATCACAGTATAAAAGATTTTAGCTTATAAAGAGCCATGATGTTATACGCTCTAGGTAATACGCCAGTATGAGACCTCTTCAATGAAATTGTTGAAATTAAATGCATGTTCTGTTACACGTGGGATCCTGCCTCACAAAGGCTCTAGCTTATTTTAACTACGTCAGTTCAGCAAGCTTGTGCTGCTAATTGACATTTTGCCAAGAACAGAAACCTGTGCAGGTAACTCGTGGTGGGAAAACTTTGGCCCAATTTTTTTGGTCTTGTAAAGAGAGTTTCTATAACCCTGCACAGGAAAGTGCAAAAACCCATAGATTAATCTGTTTGTTATGCAGGGGAGAAAGCTATATGGGAGTTCATGAAAAAGGCAGCATCTAAGAAGTTGGATTCGCAATCAATGTAACAAAACCTGGCGGTATTGATATTTCACTGTGCAGTACGGCATCCAAACAGGAGGGCCTGAATTGGACAAAGGGGCCTTGGACATAAGGACCTTTTCCAAAACGGCCTTTCCCGAAAAGGCCTTTCCCAAAACGGCCCTAAATGAAAAGTTGAACAAAAAGGCTTTGAGATTTTTTTCTAGGATTTTGAGTTTTAATTAGTAAATAAAATATGTAATAAATTAACAAGTAAAAAAATAGGCTTCATTGTGTTTTTACAGATAACTGCCTTGATCTTTTGTTTCAATTACTCTCCCATCACTCTGTTGAGATTTCCGAAGCTCTGTGCCACAGCATAATTCCTGTTTGCACCAATCACGGACTTAATGTTTTACTCATTGCAAAGACTATTTCAACTAGACCGAAATTAGACCCCACTTGGAATGATAACTACGGTTTTCTAGATAAAGGCCAACTTCCGGTCTGGAAAGTATCCTGGAGGTCAAGGACACCGGAAGTTATACCTTGCGTATCGTCGTATAGGGGGTGGAGGCCGAAAATGAGATCAAAATCTCTTACGTTTTCGAGATAAATCATTGTTTTTCTTGAATAACATTTTTCGCGATTTGACCTTGACCGTCAAGGTCAAAAATTTTTAACAGGTGCATCAGATCACATCGTCCTTTATATATGTGCCAAGTTTGGCTTTTCTAGCTTCAACGGCCTTGCTGTAGATGTCTGGAAAGCGATTGAACTTTTTCGCGATTTGACCTTGACCAGTAAGGTCCAATTTTAGGCTTTTTAATACTACTATGACAAATATGTCGAGAAAATCAGAATTGTTGTCTTTGCAAACTCTGCATTAATATCTCACAGGAAGTTATCCTAATTAAAAAGAACGAGTCAGCATTTTAAGAAAACAGGAATCGGCCAAGCCTCGCAGAAAGCTGACTTCTATAACAGAGTTATTGGGACAATTAAACAACCTCTGTGGGTTACGGTGTAGCGCAACACAAGATTTCCCAAGATGCATTTGATATTATGGAATGTTGTGGTGTCATTGGAATTACTTCGGTCGTCAGCTGCTTGCCTCCGTACCAGTTGAGGAAACAAGGAGGCGCCAAAAGTATCTATTTACGGAGAAGGGTGTGGTATTTTGCCCTTAACATATATACCAGATGCCGCACCCCCTGATCTTTCCCACCAGTAACGTTTTCATTGCCCCATGACAGAGCTAAAGAAGGCAAATCATGCGTTATAAACATGACCAACACAATAACAACTTACTCTGTCAGTTAGGACATCAACGGTAAACTTTGAATATTGTTTATTGCTTTTTCTCATAGCATTCAGTAGCAAGCTGATCACTTTGAAATGTTAATACATCAACCTTACAGTAATCAGCACTTGAAAATACTTAAAAGAAAAGGGCTAAATAGTGGTGCTACCCAAAGTACTCTTTCATTTTTTGAAAGCAGGAATGTGAGGAAATTTTCTTCTGTATCATATTAGTAATGACTGCACCAATTCAGAAAATTATCGGAAAAAACCACCAATATATACGGTGGCATTGGTATATTGATCAAGGGTGTCACCCACAGGCAGTAATTATTGGCATAAAATCCATTGTTACCAATCTTATGATATCATGATTCACAAATGATGGACGAACTTCCATAGTGAAAGATGGAAAACAGAGTAAACCAGACTGTTTTCGCTGCAAAAATACGATTCTGAACACTTAAAAATGCAACTTTCTGTTAAAATCCTTGTTACCAGTCATGCCGACTTGCCAGTTGCAACAAATGCGACAGAGCTTTTGGCATGCTATATCCCAATAGACATTCTGACGTTCATACAACGTCTATTGGAGTTTGGTACCCGTTCCAGGCAAAGTTGCAACATTAATTCTGGTTGTAATTTGGTTTTGATTGGGTGCGGCCATAGATGAACGTTTTGGTTACTTCTCCAACGTCCAACGTTGAAAAGACGTTGGATAAGCCACGATGTGTAGACGTTGATCTTGCCTGCAAAAAGCCAACTTCCGCAGTATTAAATCTGGTTGTAATTTGGTTGTGATTATATGTGCCGAAAAGATATGACCACAGATCTACGCCTACTCATCCATTGAGCACACATTTAACAACTGCGCTCTTTAGACGTAACATTTTTTGTTTCATTGCCGAAAAGACAACTTGTGCAAACGTTCATTTAACGTTTCTGACGCAACGTTGAATATGTTTAGGAAAATCGACGATTCATGTAGGCGTCAAAAAAAAAAAAAAGGTTGCAAACAGACACCAGTTTCATAGCGTGCGCCTGCTTTATAATGTGCTTCAACAGCAAAATTTCAATGTTCACTTTTGCATATAAATTTGCAATGAATTTCTACAATAATTGGGATCGACGAACTAGATAAGCTAAAATCTGTGCCAAAATGTGGTCGTCCTAGCCCTAAACGCCTCAGAGGACTTCGCGGGACAAGTATAGCGTTTTGAGGAGGTGCGCACATTAAACGGTGTATTTCGCAGGTAATCAGAGAAGCATACAGTGAAGAAAAACGTGTAGAAACAAAATGCAGCGTGGCCGATCTTGTGACAGAAACCGACAAGATGGTTGAAGAGATGATAATTTCAACCTTAAAAGAAAACTTCCCATCTCACAGGTATTTCAGCTCGCTACTACAGTTAAAGCAGAGACAACGGATCATCGAGTCGTTACTGATGGTTGTATAGATAATATGCGTGCATTGAAGTTCATAACTTCACCCTTCGGTTGAGCGCCGCAGATACAGGTGTCTTTGAATACGGACGATTTCGTTCTGTTTCGAACAATTTTTGTTGTTGGTGGCTTTAAAGTTATCGACGAAGAAACAAAAATAATTTAATGTATGTCGAGATTTTAGTGAATGGCATTTAGTCATTTCTTTGGTGGTCCTTGGAAAAAAAAAAGATCCAAAAGGTTTAAGCTCTTCCCCCTCAAAAGTAGACAGGAGAAAAATGTATTAATCGCGTTAGTGCGTTACAGGGCAGGTAGTTCTGTCATAACGAGAGGCGGCTTTTTATGAAGTTCTTCAGAATTTAGTTTGCAAAGTATTGTGTTACATATAGAAAACTGCAAGCAAAAGAAGAATAGACTAACTTTCGGCATGGTACATGCCTCTTTAAAGTATCAGATAAACAAATATTTTGAAGTTCTTTCTTGGTGGCAGTTTTATAGGGGAAGAGTCGGTGGCAGCAGGAGAGAAATGTGTGTTGACAGATAATCCAACGTGGATCATCGATCCAATAGACGGTACAACGAATTTTGTGCATAGGTGAGCTTGTAAAACAACAACAGATGTTCTATCCATAACTGAACACCATAGTGAGAGGAGTCGGGCTTCTTCGCTCTCCGTATTGGTGAAAATGAAACCCTATGGCCGCCAAATTCTGGTCAGCTTGTTGTTTTAGTTGAGTTATTTTGAGAACGAATATGTTTTGTGGCGGTTTCTTAAATATGATAAAGCACTGCTGATTTCTACACAATGATGATTATGGTGATGCATTTAAATGGGGTAAGCAAGTTAAAAATTAAAATCGTTAAAACAAAAATCTGTTACTGAAAGTGAACTGCAAGAATCAAACATAAAGGGTGAATTTCTCAACTAGTGTCTAGATTTGCTTTCACATAGATAAGCTTCTGGAAACCAGGTTCAGACTTGGGTTGAGAAATTCACTAAAAAACTCGAGTTACACTTTATTTTTTTATAGCTGCTCATAAGCCTAAGTCTTTACTTTGGCATATGTAGTGTTAACTTTTAACAATTAGAAGTTATCGCACTTTGTTTAAGGTTTCCGTACACAGCAGTTTCTATAGGTCTTCTCGTGAATAAAAAGACTGAAGTGGGCATAATCTATAACCCAATCCTAGATGAAATGTTCACGGCCAGACCTGGTCAGGGTGCTTTTTGTAATGGTGAAAAAATTCACGTCACGTCTACACAAGGTAAGGTTCATGTGTAAATTCTGCATTCATGCCGAACTTGATTCAAAATGTCATTTGGACCGTTAACGTTGAGACTGCTTGATTTGGGAATCGAAACGTTGCGTAATATTTTAAGTGAAAAGAAAAAGAAATCAATTTAATGTGATGTGATCAGGCATCTAGTATGAAACTGATTTTGCGCCAGAAAAAGAAGGACTACTGCCTTATTGTACGGAAAATTTGCAGCGTGTTTTTTACTGATTGTTATTGTACTATCTATGTTTCAGATTTAGGGAAAGCTCTAGTGTGTGCTGAGTTTGGTTCAAGCCGAGACCCTGAGAAACTAGATTCCAAATTCCGCAGTATGAGAAATATTTTGAACAAAGCTCACGGGTAAATAGCAGTAAATAGAATTATAAGTTAAAGAAAAATTTAATAGTAAATAACAATAAATTGAATAAGTATTGATTTAAATGTTGACGTCGGTATTTGAAATAATTCGTGAAAAGTGAACTTACAGCATGTCGGATGTTAATACTTTTAGGTCTTTCCTAAAATGAGAAAGAACTTTGACTGCTTATGTTCTTAATACAAAAAAAATAGAAAAGAACTGTAATGCTTTGTTTCAAGCCCTTTTGATACATTTAGAAAGGAAATTTAACACCGTGTGTTTCACCAAAATATTCTTTATTTATAACGCACCTGTGTTCATGCCATGTGAGAAGAAACAAATATTTTGGAAAAAATTAATTTCACGTATCCGAGGTTGTTGCAGCTGTTGTTTCACAAAGTGTTGCGTTGGTGGAAGTTCTTTCGGTCGCTGGCTGAGTTGAAGGGTATTTCATTTTCGCGATTTTCATTTGCTAATAAAGAAGTGTTTTTCTCTGTTTTGTTGTTGTTCAGCCTTTGGTCAGCTCCTTACTTAAATGTTTCCCAGGAACTTATTTTTATTTTGAATTCCACTACTTAACCGTTTATTGGAAGTTTTATTGGCATTTTTAATTCTAGGCATTGTGCGTGGGTGTAGGATCGCTTTGTTTCCTTTTTTACTCACGTGGAGAACTGTTTTGTGGAGTTTATTGTTGTAATTAATTTCATGTATTTCTCAGTTTTGTGTGCTGTGCGTTTTTCCGTGTTCTCAGCACACTCAGTTTATTGTTGGGTAGACTAGTTACGTCACTTCCTTTTTTTTCGTGATTTTTGGTACAAATGTATTCTCTTCTTACTTGTTTTTGCTCTCCTCTGTGATGCTTTGTGCGGTGTAGTTACGTTGTTATGACGATGTCGATAGGCAAAAATAATTAAATAACCAATGAAGTAGGAAATCTCTGATTTGGCGATCACCTTCTTGACCCGGATGAAAAGACGTACAGGGTACAGACAAAAATACCGTGAAATGGTTAGAAGGATTAGGGTTGCGTTCAGAGTCGTACTTACATTGCGATGGAGTGGGAGAGGGGGGGGGGGGGGCTGCGGTAGGCCAAAAAATCCCCAGTTAAGTAAAGAATATGCACAGTGTACAATTTATAGACCCATCCGTAAAATAGGTAAGATGGGGGGGGGGGGGGGGGAGTAGGGAATTGCTGATGTGGCGACTACCTTCCTAGCCCGGATCTAAAGAGTAGAATGAAACCTGTTTGTAGTAACTACCTTCTTGACCCGGATAAAAAAAAAGACGTACTGTAAAACTTCTCTCTCTGCCACCTCTAGACCGGAAAAAGGGCGTTAAGTAAAAGCTGTTCTAGTGACACCATTCTGGAATCGGATAAAATAACCATGTGTCCACCTTCGAGACAATGATAAAAGACAGTAGACCTGCCTGTCGTGACCAGCTTCCGGACTCGGATAAAAAAAGGCGCACAGTGAAGCCTCTTTCAACGACCACGTTCCAGAATCGGATAAAGAAGACGAACAATAAAACTGCCTGACTAGAACACATTCAAGACCCGGATAAAAAGAGCTACAGCAAAAGTGATGTGCAGCGACCACATTCTAGACCCGGATAAAAAAGACGTAGAGTAAGCTCATTTTATAGTCACCACATTGCCACCGCTGTACCTGGACATATATAGAATTGAGGATTAAGATACTTACAAGTCACGTTACATAAATCCCCCCTTCCCATCAGATGTATTTATTAGGACATATGTATGTGATTTAATCAGTCTTAAAATTCGGAAGAAATAGTTCTTTTTGTTTAGAAAAACACAACGGCAATGGGTGGCTAATAAAAGTGACTGACATGTTTGAGTATACTGTAGTTGGTGTGCACTGGTCGCTCTAGTTTTGGTTATTGCTTGCACTAATTCCTAGTTGGCGGTAAGGGATATTGAGTGGTGAAAGATATGGATGCTTTAGTAAGTTCTGCACGCGACATCTGATCGCGCTTTATCTTCAGCACTTTGTATGCACTATTTATTAATGTGTTGGTGGCGGGCTTCAGCACTCCATCACCCATTCCCCATCCTCCTCTGTCTTCGCATTTTAACTATTGCGCATGGCTAATTACCAGTTAGTGCATCTGTCACAAACTAACTGTCACAAAGTAGAAAAAAAAAGAAAAAGATTTCCTCTCCATATGTAATTGTCCGTACCTGTCATTAGCTGTGTTTGCCTTTTTTTGTTTTCTTCTCTCGCCCCTCAGGCTACGCACCCTGGGCTCGGCAGCACTCCACATGTGCCTTGTAGCGGCAGGTCGAATCGATGCCCACTTTAGCTATGGTATATATGTGTGGGACATCGCGGCCGGCTGGCTCATAGTGCGGGAAGCTGGAGGGGTAGTGTACGACACTGGAGGTTTGTCTTTTTTTACTATTTTTTTTTTTTTTTTTTTGGTTTTCCTTCACCGCCTGCAGCCCCTTCCTACACTCTGCCAGTCCACATGCAGCTGTTGTTGTTGCTAGATTGTATCCTGTTTTACCCCACCTTTCACCACCTGCAAGATTTTACCAAAATTAGCTTCGACAATGTCTAATTTACGGCACTAGGTGCGGTACTACGATCCGTACCGTAAGATAAACGTGTTGTCCGATCTCACAGGGTTGACTGACATGTGTAACAGTGGTTTTTGCTTTTCTTTGCCGAGGCTAGGTTTGTCTGCACACAGACGTGAGTGTCGCCCTTCGCTTGCCTGCTTGCTTGGTGTTGTCGCTCATCGGGAGTGCTCTCCGCAGTTGTTGGTTACCACGGAACTGTTCAGTGAAGTATTCTTGGGCATCTTACGGAGATTCCTTTGGACTGGACCCCAGGTGCAGTTGTTTCTGATTTAATGTGAATGCTTGGGATCGCAAATTATTCTGTCTTTCTTGTTGGTATTTAAGCGGTCGTGCTCTTGTTTACTTCTAGCATTCGGTGCTTAGGGTCGGCCGCCCTGGATATGTGCGCCGTGGCGCGGGGTAGCGCCGACGCTTACACACAGATAGGCATGCACGTGTGGGACATTTGCGCCGGCGACCTCATTGTGCGCGAGGCCGGCGGTATCGTCCTAGATACGTCAGGTACGTCCGCGACATCGGAATACCCCTACCGCCTCCCCCCCCCCCCCCCCCCCCCCTCCCCGTGCTTATATCCCAACTTACCTCGTCTATTGCGCATTCGGACTCAGCCACAAGTGTTTTTTATTTCATTTTTTTTAGCTTCGCAAGCCTTGTGTTGCCTTTATTGTCAGTTTTCGTAGCAGGACAGAAAACTTTTTAGTTGTCATATTTTAGCTGTTAATGACGGTGCGCCTTCTGTATTGGAACCTATTTGCGGTAATGCCTAAAATATCAACAAAATAGTGTCAAAATCAGTCCCTCATATAGTGTCAGTGAGTCCATGCTACCTTTAATATTTTTGGTGAGATAACTAGCTTCAACATTTTCTATACTCCTAAGTACTAAATCGCTAAACTCCGTGAACTTATTAACAATTAACAGAGTTAAAAAAAAAAAGGGGAGTTGTTTCTTCAGATTCGCGAAAGTGCGGTGTCGTGTAGAAGTAAACAGCCTTCCTTACACTAACGCTCCCGCCAAAACGATACGGCGGTTAGCTTCATTGTCGTCTGACAGTTCTTTCATGTATGTGAATGTTTGACGTCGTTAAAAGGTGTTGGCATTGATCTGACATAGGGCACGCCCGATACGCTTCCTGGTTAACTGTGGATCGCGGTGGTCTCCACTGCAGCGCTTATTTGGCTCCTTTGTCATAACTGCTTCGCTGCATTTATCTGTGCCTTCTACGTGAACTATATTTGAAGGCTGCTTCTTGTTTTGTTTGAAGTTTATTGCGGTGTTTTTGTTTGCTTTTTTTTTTTGGCGGGGAGGGCGGGCGTGGATTTTCAGCAAACTGATAAGCGGAATTCTCGCTGTTTACAAGAATAGAGCCTTAAAAAATGGCAGTTGATTGGTTCTTCTCACGTGGCATGCACATTGCGGCCATGTGCCCGAGCTCAGCCGCTCAGCTCAGCCGCTACATTGGTGGAAGCTTCCTGACATTGCGCATGCGCGCTGGGGGGCGGCCTGGCGTTGTTGTTGTTGACAGTCTGCGCTCGCTGGGCTCTGCTGCCTGTGCTATGTGCGCGATCGCGTCGGGTAACGGTGACGCGTACTACGAGGCCGGCATCCATTGCTGGGACATCGCGGCCGGGGATCTGGTCGTTCGCGAGGCGGGCGGTGTTGTTCTCGATCTCTCAGGTGGTCATCCACTTCTGGTTTGTTTAACTGGTTCACATCAACATGCAGTTAGTATATTCCACAGTCAAAACAAAAAAAAACAAAAAAACACTTGCTCCTCAGGTCTGTCAGTTAATTATGTGATGAACCTGAATGTAGAATATTGCCATTTGCACGAACATTTTATAAATTGCATGCTGACAAAACCCACCGTTAGCGGTGAATGGTTTAGGTAGCAGGCACAGGTGTCAGACAAGCAATGCGAAAAATTCAAACGTGCCATGTATTACAGTGGCTGTATTGCCTACCGCCTTATTTTTCTCTATGTTACATCTTATGCTGAATGAACTGAAGGCCCACCAAACTTCAAGACCTGTTGAAAGATCCGTATATCTGTCATTCAGTTGACTGAAAATATCTCGGTCGCGAAGTTTCGTTCGTTGCGTGGCCAGTAATAAAATGTGTGAATATATAGCCAGTTAGGTTTTGTAATAAATTGACGTAAATTAATAATATATTTTATTTTATATTTATATGCGTGTATCAATAATAATAATAATAATAATAATAATAATAATAATAATAATAAAATAACCGGCATGTAGTTTTACAGAGACCGTGTCTTTGGTTGTTCTGACAGGTGGCCCCCTGGATCTGATGTCACGCCGAGTGCTGTGTGCGGGGACCAAACAACTAGCCATGCAAATAGCCGAACAAATTGAAAATATCGAATACGACAGAGATTAACATGTGATACAGTGTTTTGACTCCTGGGCGATTTTCAGATCGCTGATTTTAAACGTTGAACTACAGGGAACATTCCTTTTATTTATTACCAGTTAAAAGCTGGGAAAGTTGTTTTTAGACTCTTCTTGATATCCAGGTATTGTAGGAGAGAGCGTAGGGGGGAGGGGGGGGGGGAGGTTTGCTGTATTCATTTCACAGTGTTTGAGTGTGAACTGCACAGAATGGCTAAATGTGTGAGTCAGGGATCTTTATGGTAAAATTTAGGGCATAGTTAAGATTAATACGCAATTGTTTGGTGATTTTTGTGCTCCGCCTTCTGAACTTCGGCCCCCCCCCACCCCACCCCCTCCCCCCTCCCCCCTAGAATCTTGTACGCAGGGCCTACGCATTGGCGTTAATACCTACAGTACATTTAGGAATAAAAGAAGATTTTTAAAATGAATGGGTAAGTACGTTGGCGGATGAATTTGGTCTAATCCTTTTCCTCAACCCTTCTTGCAGGTGCGTACTTACTGTGACTCGGATATTTTGATCTTACAATCTGGTCCATCTCAAGTGTCATTCTTTACTGTTTGAGATTGCGGCACTCTCTGGCAAACAAGAACCACATCTTTGCCATGCTTTACCAAGTGCAGCTGATGCTTTAACTTAAACGTTCAGTGCTGGAAATTAAGTTTCACAACGTTTGAGAACAATGGGTGGCGTGAGAATAAAATATACTGCCGGTGTGTAACTGGCAGGTAGTGCGTTCTTGGTTGATGTGTACGTTTTTGTTTGGTAATTTTGAAATGTTGGCAGTAGTTTTCTTGTTTTGGAACGTAGTAAACGTTGCATAGATTTTATATAACGGATGTTTGGGACAAAATAACGAAAAGGTTGTATTTATTTGCAGCAATCAAGGCATTGTCACCCTTCATTCTGTCCGCCTTGCCTGTGTCTGACAGCACGCCCGTACGCCATTGATGTCAAGCGTTGTTTTCTACAAGACCATGAGGTGTAGTTTTTTTGTTGAAATATGTGACAAAAAAAAAATGCTACACGACATGGTTTACACAACTGGTGAGATATGACGATTCGCTAAAGTTGACGTGTCTGTAATCATTGAACTAGATTGGATTCCCCGTCCCTGCAATTAGTTTGAAACACTGCATCCAAAAGAGCAGGATGGGTGCATATGGTTCATTTGGCAGAGTTTGTTTTGTAGAATCCACTGGCCCATTTTTCTTCTAGATGATCTCGCTTCTGTGGCTTTTCATTACTGGCTGATCAGATTCTCAATGTTTCCATACAGTAAATATATCACAGTAACTCAGGCCACAACCGTAGTCGATATTAGGTATATATGCAGTAGCCACCTCTTGAGTACATGGTAGGCCGTTTGTCATCAGTATACCATTATGTTTTATGCGGACATACATAAGCAGGCCGCTTAAGTTATACACAAACAGTTTCCACGTGTAAGTTGACTTTACTGAAGATCTGTTATAAAAAGAGGTTTTACTGTAATTTTTTTTTCACTTGTAGCGTGATGACTTTTATGAACCAACGTGTACAAAATATCACTTAGTGTGTTACCAATTTCACAACATGTGATATTTTGTTCAGAATAAATCCTGTATCTATTTATACTCTTTGGGGTACGCAGAGACCTGTGAAAGAAAAAACGTTGGAATGAAAACATGCGAGATGTACCATTCGCGTATTTACTGCCGCGTCTTGTCGGTTCAGTGTTCGTGTGCTGCCTGTTTTAGACCAGAGGGATGTTTCCCAAGCCATGTTCTTTTTGACAACTCGCAGTTATGTGATTTTGTATACTTGATAAATTTGCATTTTCGAAAGAAGATAGGGCAGTTTTTGAGCAAGTTTGTTCTGTCTGACAGCTTGCAGTCCGCAATTATGTGATTTTCTATACTGGATAACTTTGCATTTTCACAGAAGATAGGGCAGTTTTGGGGCAAGTTATTGCCAAGGAATAACCGGAAGGGGCAATTCACATCCTCGTGGTTAATTTAACATCGAGTTTTTTTCGGCTGATTTATAGACAAATACATCACCAATACCTGCCGGACGATTGCAGTGTTCCAAAAGTGAGCATCTGTTATTACACTTAAAGGAGAAGCCAAATCGTTACAACGGTCTGAGGCTGTTGGTAACTGCTGTTGTTGCCTTGCTGGTTGCTTTACGTGTAAACACAGTGGCTCGTGCTCGAGAGCCTACCAACGGCTTTGTGAGAAATGGATTTGTTCATTTTGTACGCGAAGCAGTTTACCAGATCGGGCACATTTATTTTTGCAGTGCTTTGCCCACCCTCTTGTCATTGGTGAATTTAGTCTTCAGAAATTGAATGTATGTTTTATATTCCACGTTTTGCGCTATTTTAAGCACGACCCGACGTAGTGAAGGTCAGCAAGGTTTTCCTGGTTCGTGGCCATACAATCATTGCCAAATGGTCGGTATTTTTTTAGGTCACAGCCATTTTATACAGAGAACTTCTGCACAAAATGAAAAGTATGTTGCTAAGTTTTTATTTGTATTGCTTGACGATTTATTCGTCTGCATTTTGTTATTTTGTGAGAAAAAGCACAGAAAATGTGACAATCAGATTAATCTAGTTCATGTTTAATAAAACATTGCCAAATGGTGGCTAATCTGTCTTTTTATGCCCTTAAAAAGCAAACCTTCAGTTTCAACTGTGCGGAAAGGAAGCTGTAAAAATGCAGAGTCTATATTACATACTTCGTAAAAGTAAAATTAAACTTTCATATGCGGTATTACTGTCACCTTGCGATTTTTCCTTGAAACGCAACTGATGATAATAATTGTTCTGTTCACTGAGAACTTGCGTACTCTTGGTATAAATGAGCGCCTTATAGTACTTTTGTAGTTTAGTTAGGAGTGGGCGCCTTATTACAGTTAATTTAGACACGTCGCTAACAAGTGCATAATAGCACCGCTGAAGCCATACACTAGTGGCTTATGATATTATACGAGTGCACATTACCACTTTTGCCACATGTACGAGTACTTAGCATTATATTGGAGACACTTAACTCGCTTAACTGAGTCTGTACACTGTACAGCTGCATAGCGGATTATCAGAGATCATTATGGAGCTGTTCACGTGAAACGAAAAACATACTGCAAATCAGGACTTTCTCTTGCACCAGATCGCGTCGATGTGGGGACTCGACTCCACCAAACAATAGGTTCTCGTTGCATACGAAATTAAAAAGTCTGGATGTCATGTATATATATATGTGACAGAGAAATCAGAAAAGCAATATACATACTGATTAGGTTAACAATGATGAATTGGCTAAACCAAAGGTTTAACCCGCATTCACAAAGTTTAACTCTGGTTGAACGAAACCAAAGGTTTGACTTTTGGTTTAAGTTAAACCGCAGTTAAACGTCACGAAGACTAGAAGGAATTCAAAGGATTCTCAACATGCAAGCAGGGTCAATGACAAGAAAATTGTTCGAAAAATATGAAAAAAAGGACAGGAAACGGGCTCTAAATACAATCTTAAATGCTTCCCATGGCTCTTTGCACGATCCAGATATTGCCAAACAAAAGGCATGGGGTAGAAATTACCTCGTCAGTTTTCCATTTCGTCCCACGTGTCTTCCAGTTACTGCATTGCACATGAGTGTCATATTTCTTCTAAATGCGGGTCGGAAAATAAAACAAACACACTTTTTTTTCTTATTTTATTGTCAACCATTGAACATCTAAGGCAGAGTTTGAGGTGTAAACAAGGAACATTTTATTTCAAACCACATCAATAAAACAACTCGGAATAGAACAATTAGCTTTTGAATTCAAATGCACTTTATTTGCAACGCATTAAATTTTTGAATTCCGGTGCTTATAATTTAGGAAGGTACTATGTTGCGAGGAAAGTCACTAATTATAGAGCGTACAGAGTACTCTTACGTTTGGAAATGCCTAAAGCAATGCTATTTTTAGCCTACGACTCAGACACGCAGTTAAGCATGACATGCCTAAAGAATGTCCTTCACAATTGTCGAGACGATTTTTTTGTTTTATTACGCAACTGGTCAATCAAAATTAATAAATAACTCAATTTCTCTTGAATCGGCAAAATATATGGCATACATAATCGCTTGATAAATTTTCCCAGTCTGCAGCTTGAATACACCACGAACAACAGCACAAAGCAATAACAAAAGTAAAATAACAACAGGGTTATCATAGTTCCTTATTTAAAGTCTAACTCGAAAAATAAACTCTCGAAGAGTACATAAAACGACGGAACACCGCACCATACAAAGACGCCAAACAGTCACCTATAACTGAACAAATTTCAGAGTATTTAAGTAAAATATCCCAAAGATTTCACAATTCAGAAATTTTGTTGATCGGGGTAAAGTGGCCCCTATCGAAAACAGGTGGTTCCTATGAAACACGAACGCGTATTTTAAGACGGTCGATTTTATACGTCAGCTTACAGAGAAGGTCCGAGCGAACTTATCGTCAAAAGAGACAAAGTCTGTTTCAAAATGGCGGTTGCAGTGGAGTTCATGTATATGACACATTGGCAATTTCTGTATGCGTCCTTAATAGAAGACCCTTGAAATTGTAACCAGCGCCACACTGTTTTTGTGACTTATCACACAGTTTCTGATTTAATTTATCTTTGTTTTTTTGCCGCAAGTGTATTTTTACTGCAGTCGTGTGATAACGGGTGTAAGAGCACACATTATGTATTGGTTTTCCTGTTTTGAGTCTCAATTCCCTGTGGTACGTTTTTTCACAGCTTTTCGATCTTTGCTGTCTGGGACTAAAAACTGTTCTAGATTAATCCTTTGCGGAATTTCCTCAGTTTATTTTAAGCAAAATACCAAGGCTAAATCGATGTTTCGTTGTTGTTGTTTTTTTTTTTCAAATTTTTCTTCCTCCTTTCCGGCACCTGGTATTTTTTCATTGCAGAATTAAAGTAAATATGCAAGTCAAATAAAAAAAAATAAGCTGTGGTTTCAAAACGAACTGTTTCTGGTTCAAGTTCCATTTCAATCCGCGATAAGCGCGACTGTGTCGCTTCTATTTCCTAACATTCAGGCATCAGTCAAGCCGTATACAAACCACTAAAGCGAGGACACATGACTTTAAGTGACATCTAAATGAAAGTGACACATACTGCTAAAATTAGGATTTTAAAATGGATGATTCGAACCCAGTTCTTCAAGCAGGAGGAAAAACAGCCACTTGATACGGCCAGCAAACATAAATCAGAGATTGTGGTACGCCTCGTTCCAAATTTATCCGTGGCCATCAAAATCACTGCAGTGTTCTTTTTTTTTTTTGTGTCTTACTTTCTAATTTTTGAACTAGTTCTTAAAGACAGCGGAAGCGACATCATTCAAAACACTACCGTCATATCTTTTCCTTTGTAAAGCCGAGTTAGGTGAAGCGGAAACATTCCCATCTTTAACATTTAACATTACTATTTCCCAGCCCTGACAACACACCGCCTTACACCACCAGAATGCACACGGTAAACCTCTCTCTTTTTCCCTCAGCTGCTCCACCCCTGATGAAAAATGCCAAAATTTTACTGTCATTACCACATACATCTTAACACAACGCCTTAATTACAAAATCGGAAAATTTCTCTAACATTAAGTACAGTTTTAAACTATTCTGACTTTACTATTATTTTCGTTACTATTCTTAAATCTTCACGATACTTGACTACATCTGTGTGGACTATTCACATTAATTGAAGGAATTGACAAAAATGAAGAAGGACAACTGTTATTGAATCACTACCAAAAACCATGAACGGCTCGTGACGTAACGCACTGACACAACACACGACAAAACACACACAATACACAACCACATAAATTCAAGTTTTTGAGGTTTGGAAAATTTTTTTTTTCTTTTTTTCTTGTGCTTCGCAAAACATACAAAGAAAAGAAATCATAGTACCGTATCATACAATGATTGTATATACAATATATACATATACTGTACACAAAATCAAAATATATACACACTGTATCACGAGACACGTATCAGGCGACAACGCAAATGAACTCACCGGCAACTGACCCAGGAACAGCTGTGGCTTAACTACATTTAACAATGACGATTGATTTCTTATTTTTCCATACCACGGAGAACAAAAAATACCCATAGCTTTTCAAACGCACTGCTGCACAAAAATGAAGCGTTCTGATAATGATAGTGACGGAATAATCTGTTCAGTTCTCTCTCTCTCTCTCTCTCTCTCTCTCTCTGATTATTTTTTTTTTTTTTTTGCGCCACGAAACATCAGCGTGTTCACAAAATTCTGGGGTTCCCATATTGTTATTTTTTTTTTTACAATCTAGAACTACAGTTGTTTCTATTAATCAATGCTTGGTCTTATTTACACACCATTTGCACTTTTACAAACTAATCAAGGGTAACATATATATATACACAATACTGAAAGTGGCCGCGTAAACATCACATAAGTAAGCACAAAGCGAATTTTGCCCACAGCCAACCCATCTGAATTCCAGAGTGACCCTTCACCGCGAATGAAAATGATTATTTATTGTTTTTCTTCTCTCTTTTTTTCTCAAGAGGAATCTTTCACAGTCGATGTAATAATTCAACATAGAAGCCCGTAAAAGTGGGGCAACACTATGATCACTGTGTGGGTGGGAAGGGGAGGGAGGGTGGCGGGCAGGGGTGAGGCATCGACTTCACAGTTCTCTCCTTATTTTTTCAATCAGATGAACAGACAGAAGGAGCTAGTATCAAAAATGCTACGACGGCAACAGCTCAAATTCATCATTGACTTGCACCATGGGGACATGGGCCTCGCTGACCGACGGGTTGGACTTTTGGTCCCACAGCATGTTGTCGCGAAGCTTCCACTCCCACTCGAGTTTCTGCACGGCGTTTAGGCTCTCCGCCTCGTGGTGGTGACGCATCAGCAGAGACTCCTTAATCTTCTCATATTTATCGTCAACGTCCTGCAGCCAGCCGAGGAACTGTCGGCCGTTGTAGCGCTGGCGGGCGCCGCTTTTGTCCTTGTCGTCGCTGATTGGGTTGTAGATCTCCTCGTCACGCAGCACTGCGCACACGCTCAGTGGCGTGCTCTGATTGGCTAACGCTCGCGCCGCTCTTCCGTGCACCCGCACTATCTCTTGCTCGATCGACAACATGAGTTTTTCCTGTAAACACATAAAAAAAGTCGACATACTGAGTAAAGAAATTTCGTCATTTGACATAATCAGGAACATACCGACCATGGGCGTCAAATAATAGCAGAAAGACAAACGAACATCATATCAATTTTCATGTGTAAACCACATGTGAATGAAAGAATAAATAAACCACGACCCAAGCGGATAGAATGAAATAAAACCCGATAAGCGGTGTTTTTTCCCCTTATTTTAAAAAACACGTTGGTATGTGACTCATGAAAAATGTCAGTATCCTCTGTGTCTCAGTGCATTTCATCTCAACAGTGATAATCTTGTGAAAGCAATTTTTTTTCAACTTAACAAGCCGGTAAGAAATCGTACTGGAGTCGAAGCGATATGAATTGTCTCACCATACTCTAGACCCGAAACAACATAACCTCAAAAGCTTGGTATATTTAGTGACGTGACTTCATTCACACATGATAACAGTTTGGAATCACGTGACCTTATCAAAGCATACTTGAAACTTTTTTTGATCATGTCTTGTCAATGATAAAGTAACTGGATAACCGGGTTACGCGGGGTACGAAATTTTATCGCAATATAGATTAAGCTGCTGACTGTCACTTTCTTAAGGCTGTTCATTTCGGAGTGAACAAAAGGGGGCGGTTTATCATGTCATTTGCTCCAGTATCTGCTGCGTTAACAGCTATCTAATTAGGTTTGGGTTCGAAGTCCTCATGTAGGACAGCCACTCCAAGAGTAGAGGCGTTTGAAAAAAAGTGTTCAATAATAGGTAATAAAAGTTTAGGCCCCCACCCCCTCCCCTCTCATTTTCGATGCAACCCTCCAGTTCGAACATCCTAAGTCGATGGCTGAACCGAAAATCTCCATGTTCTCACCCGTTCTATATGGTGTTGTAAGCGGAGCTTGTATCTCGACTTTTCCTGTTCGGTAAAGAGCTCCTTCATGGGTCCTTCGAGGCCTGTCGGTGGTGACAACAGGGGAATGGCAAGCTTGCTAGCAGCGTTGCCTTGCAGAACGTAATTGCAATTGACCATCAGATAGTCCTTGAATCCCTGCGGTGCTTTGGGTGTGATCACAGCCATATCGAGCCGCCGCTTGGCAACCTTCTTGCGAATATCTAAGAACATTTCATACGGATTCGAAGTCTTATCCTGGTGCTGTATCCGGGGAAACAAGTTGAACTGTGTCAGATCCACAGTGCTGTTGTTCTCCTGCTGTTGTCGCTGACGTAATTTCCGCTTCCGTGGGTGGATGTGAATCGGCTCGTCCTCCTTCTGGTTGCCATGGTTACTGCCTTTCGTACTCCCGGCGCCATCTTTGTCACCGGAAGTAGCATCGAGCTTGTCCTTCTCTGATCCTGACCCGTCTTTACCTGTAATGTCTTCCTTAGCTGAAATTGATAAAAGAAAAATTAGACTTTGTGATTGTTTTTGCATAGTGCGCATCAAATCCTCCCCCCCCCCCTCCAACCATCCTCAGTGAATTGGTGTGTACAAGACAATTCTGAGCACGAACACAATCAAATCGAGCATAAATGAGCCATTTATTATATTTTCGAATAATTTCCCTATTTATATAAATGACAACCATATTTTTTGCAATAGTATACTGAGATCAATAGCAATCATACTTTTGCTGTAGTGGTAAACTGAAATCAATACTTGACAAAGTGAAATAAATCAGGTTTTTGAACTTCCGAGAGAATTTCATAATCAAATGGGAAAAAGTTGTATTAGTCATCGTGTTAAAAAAAAAGCAATCCTGCTGCGTTTCCGTAAGCAGCCGGTGTAATAACCGGAAAGGCATTTTATTAACCGCAAGGCAGGAAACACGGAGAAAACACTCGTCCGCCTTTAGAATGTCAGGAGGTGTGGGATTGTCAGAGGCGATCGGTGCAGGACTTTTTAAGCCACAAGAGGAGGGATATTCAAAACAACAAAAACTGACACGGTTTTTAGACAAATTTCCCCCGAAGTTGGTGGACGTGGACGATAAAGGAACAATGATTTTGTTACTCTTCGCTCATTCACCCCAGACATACCCGTCTCTTTCGCTTCTTTCAAATCGACGCTGTGACCTTTCAGTGAGCGGACCTGTGACCTTGTGACCCTCCGCTCGCTCGTGTCGTCGGCTTTCTCGGCCTCGCCCCCACTCCTCTCTGTCCTGTCCCCCTTGCTGCTTCCATCCCGGCTCTCCTCGTCTTCAGTACGGGCACCCTCCCTGAAATGCAAATTTCACAAATTCTTGAAATTCTGCCACAGAAGGAACGCACGAAAAAAAGATTTTTATTTATTAATGGACAAAGGACAGCTATGCGCTGATCATGCTGGAAAAGCAAAGTTCAAATTATCTCGAGACCTTTGTTTTTTTTCTTCTTCAGTCTGGGGGAGATATTGAGCATATTGTCTCAATATTAATAGGACAAATATCAGTATTTACGTTTGTGGAAACTGCGTCTGTCGTACAAATCACAAGGCAGGACTAATGAAGCAAGTGTTGAAGGTTTCATTACACACCTTTCTAACCTCCTTGCCCGCTTGGGCGCTGAGCCTTCCTGTTGTGTGGAGCTCACGCAGTGATTCGAATCGTCTCCCTTTAAATCGAAGCTCTCTTGCTCCTTCTCCCCGCCGCCTGACGCCACGCTACTGGCGCGCGACGAGCTCCGCGACTGTTTTAGCAGGGACGTCACAGGAGGCGGTGGCGCACCGTCGGCCGCCACGCCACTCGAGCCGACCACGCCCTCTGCGGCGCCATCTTGCGTCGGGTTGATGACATACGGCAGGTTACCGCCGCGGGCAGACGTGGTCGCTTTTGTGCTGGGCACGTGCCGGTGGTCCGATGGTGTCGCTTTCGCTGGCATGATGATCTTCAATGGAGGCACCTTTAGATTATCCGATTTATCCGACTTATCCGATTTGGGCGAGTCGCGATCGCCCCGATCCGGTTTTGGCGAGGCGCGGTTCGAGTCCCACTTGTGCTGCATTAGGGGTGAGGGCTGCGCGGCGTTAGGCTTTGTGCCAGTGTCCTTCGCGTGTGGTTTGGGAGAAAAGCGATTCGTGTCTTGGGCCGTCTTTGGCGACGTTTTACCACCTGAATCCTTTTCTTGTTTAGGCGAGCGAGTATCACACGGTTCCTGTTTGATAGCTTTATCCTTCTCTATCTTCACTGTGGCAAGTTCCTTTGACTCTAATTTCACACCAGCGGAAGACACCGGGGAATGCCGATTTGGACTTGATTCTTCCTTCGGCTCTTGTTTAGGCACAAGTTTCGAGGAGATTTTTGTATCACCGGGTTTGAACAAAGCTGAGTTATCCTTTTCAGTTTTTACACTATTTCTACCACTGTCAGCCACATGAGATTTCCCTGAACCGGTTGATTTTACACTGTATTGACTGACTTCGGAGAAAAGATCGACAGGTTCTTTTTTAATAAGTGTATCCGCCAGTGGCTGTGATTGGTGGGAATTCGCCGAAGAAGCAGGTATATCTTTACCATGTTTTGACTTATCACTTTTACTGTGCCCATCAAATTTTTCGCTTTTGTTTCGGGATCCGAAGCCAAACGAGAGCGTTGATACCGAATTAGTGTCCTTGAATTTATCTAGATTTCTGTCTTTGTTACTATACAAACTTTGTCCTGGGGAAATGGAACTCGTAGGCGAATCGGTAAACCGGAATGGACTTGGGCTTCGTCTGGAAAGGGATGAGAACCGCGATTTCGAGCTATCTGAATTACTACTGGAAACATCGCTTTTATTGTGCCCATGCAGAGCGCTCTGAAATGGCGACCCGGAAGTGCCGCCCACATGGTGCGACTGCAGCTGTTTATTGGATGGCACACTTTCGCGCATGTTCGGTTTCGACGGTACTGTCGAGTCGATATCGATTTGGAGCGGGTTTTCATCCGAGTCGTCACCACTGTCGGGAGAAAAAGTCCCCGATTCTTGAGACAACTTGGGCATTTGGCTATCAGGCTGCGTTGAGGTGTCCGGTTCTTTTCCATACCGAGAAACCGTTTTATGTTTTGAATCACTTAACGCAGTCCGATGTCCACTTAATATACTATCCGAACTTGACACTTTTGAAACACTGGCAAATGTCAACGGGCTATTACCCCTACTTGTTCTCGTGTTATCACGCGGGCCACTACTAAATGCACTGATGTCTAACTTCGGATCTACTAAATCACTATCTTGGCTTGAAAAACTCGCCGGAGATAATCTGTCCAACACACTTTGTTTATCGAACTTGGACGCCGCAGAAGGCGTGTATTTATTCGAGTTCTCCTCCAGCCGCGACGCGAACGATTTGAATCGTTTGCTGGGCGGCGCATCTTCGTGGGTGGAGGAGTGGTAGCTTCCGTGCAAACTCGAGCTCAATCCGCCGCGCTTCGGCGAGTGCACGTTGTCTCGCTCCTCTCGCTTCTCTTTCTTCATGAGCTTCAGTGTCAGCCTTTGCGGCGTCGCCGACAGGTGCGTGGACGGGTTGGACGTGTCGTTATCGGAGAAATCGTATGGGTCGACTTTCGGTGGGCTCGATAAGCGACTAGTCGATGTCGGGCTGTGTGCACTCGTGTGGCTAGTAGCGCCTTGCTGTGAGTACGCAGGTAAGTGCGTCGATGAGGCGCGTGGATTCGGACTAAAGAATGCCTCTGAAATAGCATCAAACAGTGAGATATTAAAATTACTGCCTCGCGTTTTGCATCCAGCAGTTCGCACTAAGAAGAGAAAATCGTACAGCCAAATCATTAGCTAACAAGTTTCGAGTGCCCCACATGGCGACCGTCATAACCGTAACCTTGGCAACCTAAGCAACTAAGTTGATCATATGGGAAGACTGTCTTTTAATAGCATTAATTATTCTTACTGCGGATGCTAGTAGCCGCCCGGATGTAGAAATACGAGTCGTTCACAAACGTCACACCAAAACATAGAGACTATTCAAGGGAGATGAAATCATCTATTTAACACGTGATAACTGCACCGATTAAACGCAATTCATATCTACGTTAACTGATCGATGCATTCTTGTCGATTTTTTTTTATTCATATCTTCTATTATTGCTTACGACCAAGCTTTGCCTTGCCCGCATGTATGATCTAGGTGGAGGTAGTTCATGTGTAAGAGAGAGCCTTGAAATGGTGTGCACAAATGATGCAATAAACAAACCGCCCTCTCTACACATGACTCAGTGTCATATTTTTACTTCCGTGGTAGACCGCTTCTTTACAAAATTTCAAGATTATACAAGACGAGCTGAATCTGACATCATTGAGGTTCCCTTAGTATGGCGCGGGGGGGGGGGGGGGGGGGGGGGAGTAAGAAACGCATCTCACACTATTTTTGGCTCTTTCTCTACGTGGAAACTATGATACAGCTATTTTTACATCAAAATTACTTGAGATCACACCAAATGCATATGAAACCCGAGAAGCAAAGCTCGCTTTTTTCACGGTGGTAATTCGAATTCAGCTTCAATCATTCTGCTAAGTAAGCTGCAATTGCAACTTGACCATCTTAGAAAATCATTTGCTTTTTTTTCTCGTACTGTGGAATCTGAAGCATCGAGCTTAATCGTAAATTCTTGTACCATTAGAAAATTTCTCTATACTTTACCTGAGCCCTTCTTTGTTTTGGGGTCGTCGTCCTCGGACATACTTTCAGGCGATGTTGGAGATCGAATCTGGAAACAAAACGATTTTTATGAAGCTGATTCCGGGGGTGGGATGGGGTTGGGGAGGGGTGGTCGGCGGGTATTTGTTCATGTGTGTGCGTGTGTCCTTCACCTTCCCAAATGAAACCCCAACTCAAATTATAATCTCTGCGAATCAGTTCAAGAAACCCTACATATTATATATCCGCAAAATACACTACTGTGTGTGTTATTTCTTCTCAAAAGAAGCCCGCATGGCCCCACCATACAAAGTGCAAGTGAAATATATATTTATTTATACACTCTGTTATCCATCGGCTGTGCTGTAAATGCATGTACTTCAAGGTTATCCACGAAGAAGCAATGGATGCGTGTGATTTGTGACGAGAAACACAAATTTCGCTGGCCAATGGAGATATGTTCGAGAAGAGACAGGGGTTATATCATATCCCTGGATATCTATTCGATGGCCGCCTTATTGCAAAACATACACGAAATATTTACACTTGTGTCTTTGTCATCTAATTTGTGATTCTTCCCCTGAACAAGAGGGGAAAATCTTTAAAAAAAAAAGAACAAGAAAAAGAAAAAGAAAACAACTCCGTTTTTAAAAGAAACTTAACATTTCAAAGTTTTATTATCATACTTCTTTTGTCAAAATGCTGACAGGTAATGTTGTGTTCACTTACAGTACTTTTTCACGAGAACGACAGCTGAATATATGTGAAGCGTCCTTGTTGCACTAAATGTCACATACTTGGGTTTCACAGCACTTACGTCATAAAACGACCCAAGATAAATCAACGTGAACATGGCAACACCGCTTTGTGTAACAACACGCCTTCATTACGTTTAAATCATCCCGACAATAATCCTGGGAAAAACCGGTACACTGTCCACCGAAGTTCGTGCAAACGAGGGGCAATGGCATTTTTAGTACATGTATAGACATTTATATAGTGCAAAAAATGATCCTAGTCAATGGCATATACACTCTGGGTGTAACGTAAACAATCAACGCAAGCTGTTTTCGAGTGAATACACATCATGATGCAAGCCTCCTATATATATATATGTATTTTATCAGACTTGCTATGACTCTTTTTATTACTTGTCTAATATTCAGATATGACCGGGCTAAGTTTTTTTTAACCAACTCTGTTTGAAATCGCATACACACACAGAATATAAAAAGCCAAAATGTTCTCCTTCGGGCGGGGAGACATCATTCATTTAGAAGAAACCAAAGCCACGAAAGATCGAGTAACAATATGCGATTCATGACTGGCATGTGTTTCTGCATTAAGAATCTTTAAGACTCCCCTATACGTCATTATTATTAAAACCCACACATAAATAATAATCAAGTCCTGTTTTTGATTTTCTGCGTTGCATGGTATTAAGGGAGGAAATCAAAACTCGACTTTGGTATTAAACATATATCAAGAAAAGTGTCAAAAAAAACCGCCTGAGAAAGTGATGACCGCTAGCGTTGTCACGACCATATTGTTTTAGAACACCTGTGTTTTAATAATTACAGTTGAAATGGCGTGGTTTTTTTTTAACCAAAAAGGTTCAATGACACTAACAGTGTTTTTCAGCATTTCACTGTGAAAAGCGATCTTCTTTGTCTCCCGCTTTGCCTGAGAAAGGTTATGCATTATATTATACATTTTGTTTGTCTTGGCTGAGATTTTCCCAAGTTTTGCCTTCCTAAATCAAGATGGATTCCTCTAATGTAACGGAAGGGGCTCTATTGATTTTAGCTTCTATTTTAGCACTCGGGTGACACTCCTGCCTTGGCGGACAGAACAGTCACACATCTGACGTCAATGTGCTAATAGCAGGACAACATGTGACACTGGGAGAAGTGGCTTCAATCTGCTTTTTTTTTTTTTTTTTGGTTTTCTTTGTCTCGTGACAATGCGTGCAGTGAGACAATCTTCAAAAATTGCTCGGATAATCAGTACTGATCTGCGGTAGTTTTTTAATACAGAAAATCACATTTATGCTGAACAGATATCGCAGCCCATTTTGAAACCAACACTTGCATTTCTCGAATTTTAAATCTCGTAGTTCTAGAATTTAAAGTAAAGACTTTGGGAAATTTCTATTTTGCTTGGAAACTTCAATGGCTTGGCCTAAAATCAGGTTAACGTCTTGTAAAGGGGCCATGCTTTTGGCAACAATTGTTATGGTTCAGAGACGTTTTTCTGCGGTTTTATTTTTTTTGTGCACGTGTTTTCATCGCACCAACGCCTGTGGGGGCAACTGTAAATATAGTAAATATACTAGACAGAAGCGTGAGCGGAATGGTAATCACGAGTCGCCACAAAACACGAAATTCAATTACTGCCTAAATTACGTTACTTGTTTCTAGTTTTTTATATTAAAAAAAAAAACAAAAAAAAAAAACAAAACAAACTACACTTAATGATATTTGTTATAAATCTTTGTGAAGCTTGCTACGTCAATTAATGGAAATGGACTACTCCAGCGCCCAGATTTTATGTAATCAAGATTGCAGAAAGCAAACAGTTTTCTGGCCCAGTGTTTTTTTCTCCCCAGCAGAAAGACGCAGTAAAAGAAAGTGCTTTCCAGTCAGTTAAGAAAGCTGTTAAGCTTTTTCCTGTTGAATGAGGAGGAAGCACACTTTTTGCTCTTTATATGTGATAGCTATGACATTTAAGGAAAAAATAACCCATTCATTTATGTCTTCTACACAATTTTGTTTCTAAAATTCCATACAGCCTAACAGGGCCACAGGGTTTTAAAGCGCCAGTCCGTCTGTCTGTGTCTGCCCACATGTGTGACTCGCACCAACTGCGCCTCAATTTATCAAAAGAGAGAGACTTTCAATCACAGGAACAGGAACTTAGTAATCAAACGGTTCCCTTTTTATCAGATATATCGTTCAACTTCAGTCAGAATATACAAAGCTTTGTATAAATTGCTGACCTGGGGTAGCGTTTATACCAACACCCCCCCCCCTCCCCCCCCCAAAAAAAAGTAAATAAAAACAAATACAGAAGCAACGGAAAGACAGTGATCAAAACTTGTTAGACACGCTACTGAGAGGGTAAGCACCTTCGTGTATAGACATTCTATTCTGTTCGTCAACACTAACTCAGTCACTGTCGTTACAGTGACATCTGTGTAATATTATAGACCAGGCATTGGACGTCCAAGCACAGACTCAACCCCGCTCCCAACCCTTGCATGCAATTTATGGTCAGGTCCTGGGGATCTACACTATTTTAGTGGCATATGTGTTCAACTAGGACCTCTCAGCACTCCACTGCATCCAGCATTAAAATTAACACTTTACTTGAAATTATCATTTTGCACGGACAAGTTTTGAGTGTTGTTGGATAAAGCTGGTCTATTTATTTGGGTAAAATTATGCAGTTTAACTTCTGTGTTCTTGCGGAAGCAGACAATATTTAAAATGTTATTAACCACAGCATATGTACTCAATCAAACACCCTCGGCAGCACACCCACGACTGTTTCGAATGGACAAATTGGGAACATTCTCTCTGTGGCATGTGAGTAACGCTTAACCGTTCATCAGTAACTCCATTTTCAATGCTTTCATAGGTATGCATCAGTTTAATTATCGCTGTTCAAAATGCATTTTAAAAATGACGAGCTGTTATTCCAGTCACGATTCAACCCGTTTTAGAAGTGCGACTTTTTTTTTTCTTGACAGTTCCAAGCCAAACCACACCATCCCGAAAAATGAGATGATTTCAATGTGTGGTCCTTGTGAAGGCCAACCTGCATAACCCCTACCCCTAACCCCTCCCCCCCCCCCCCCGCTTAAAAATATGATGGCTTACCTCGCTGGTGATGGAGTCGCCGCTGCTGCTGCTAGCAATGGTCTCACTTTTCAACAACTTCAGAATCGTGTCGTTTGCGGCTATATCGATCGGGGCCTTGCCTCGGGTATTTGACTGAAGTGGGTTCGCGCCATGACGCAATAGCATTTCAACCAACTGAAAGCATAAGATGGAATACATGTCAGTGAATTCCCACAAGCAGGCGTCACATAGGTTTTGTTTTCACATAAAACGTTGAAAAAATTAGCTCGCTCATGTTTGTAAGGGACCATCCATAAAATGCGTACAGAAAAATGTCGGACTCAGCCGTATCTCCCCTCACTCACCCAAACGCAAACTTTGTACCGTCATTCCTCATTTACAGTAATAGCAAACACAGGCTCATCCGCCTCCCCGGCTCCTTCCCCCCTCCCCCTCCCCCTCCCCATTCCCCTTTTCTTCGTGTGTGCGTGCTTATGGATGGCTACTAAGACATGTCTTGCCAAAATGAATTCACTTTTTGGTCAATATATTATGACGAAATCAAAATTAGGTGATTCTACGTTATGAAAACAGACACTATTTTTGGAAGACGAGTCGGAAGATGTGTTAGCCTGTCCATCGATTGAATAATGTATCAATCATTGGGAATCCATCGAAATTCGTCGCAAGTGGTAAAAAATTGTGCATCGCACATTAAATACCAAAAAGTGATGTTTAGTTCAATTGCCGGCTTTTTAATTGCCCATTTTACATCCGTAGTACGCTTTCCCCTGCCCAGCCGTCCAATCACAAAGTGCGCTCTACGATATATCAAACATTTTGTGCCAAAATATTTGGGCAAAAGCCTAAACGAAAAAAAATTTTTCACCTCATTATTATTCATAATTTAACAGGTCAGTTCCAGTCCTCCTAACGCGTTGGGGCATAGGCTGAGGCAGAGATCGCCATAAAATTCTTTTTTGTCGACATACGGGCCAAAACATAACAAGGCAAGGTTGTGACAGCAGAACAATACAGCAAGTCATTTATTGGGACTTCAGCCGAAAAGCCAACAAGTGACGTGCTGCATTGTTCCCAGTTTCACAATCACCTTATGGATAAATGCGTGTGAAAATGCAGAAGGCAGTTCAATGGAGGCTTTCCAAACTTCCTGACTGAAACTTGCTGTGTGGATGGCTGTAAGTGACCTATTTTTTTAGTATTACAAGTTTTCAGTGTTGCAAATTGAAAACCTCACACTTGTTCCATGAAATCCATGTAACAATGAAATTGGGTCTCCACAGTTATTCACACAGCAAGTAACACCTACCCGCAGAGTGCAATATGAACATTACTAAATTGCGGCGTCCATACATTCATGAAACAACATTGGATATAACACTTGGCTAAAAAGGGGCGTACTTGCGTGTTAATCGCACATTCTATGTTGTTGCATTAATAACAGAAGCGGAGCAAACGGTGCATTGTTTCCGTGCCACAGTACATATACCCATTTATCACCTGGTATATATAATCATTGATCAGGCGAGGTCAATAGTCGTGACGCACAGCACATTGCCAATAAACACACACCTACTTTTAGTTCTTGTGCGAAAAGAAAAAAAAAAGAAAAAAAAAAAAAGACATATATTCTCAGGGTTTTAAACTCGCGGAAAATCCAACCACTCTCTGGGTGTACGAAGTTTAAACTACAATTACATCTTTAAAAGCGGAAACTTCTAAAAGTTCTAAGAAATTCCTAAAAGGGTTTTGGAAGCTTGGTTTTGATCGGGTATTATTGCACAATTTCTTGAGGTTCAATAACATACATTTCACACAGAAAAGCCTGGGCACCTAAACTGTATAACATCGTCTTCACACAGTCAGCCATCCTTTTCGACCGCAGGCATCAGTTAACACGTGCCAAAATTGCTGTATATTTTGAACTCCCTGTTGTACGTTCCCGATGCAGATGAAAAAACGGTCTAGTTTTTTTCACTTCACAACGTAATTCACTTTTTCTAATTTTATGAATTTCATTTGACATTTTAAGAAAACTTTCAAAACAACACACTTGCATTTACTGTACTTAGGGGTAAAAAAATGCCGTTACAACAGTAAACCCGTCACATTTGTGAATGCAAATTTCACATTAATCAAATGACTCACTGTGGTTGACATTTTGAAAATAGGCCTAGGTTTAAAAAAAAAGAAGAAGGAACAAAAACACAGAGTTTCTTTCTCATGAAGTATATGTTTGGCCTTGAATAAACAGTTTCATTTTTACGCTCTTTGAATTTCAGAAAATGACTGCGAGCAGACAGGCCATGCGTCGGTTTCAAACAGAGGCATAAGCTTTTCATGCCTTTATATATTACGCAATACAGTTTGATAGTTTATGGTGCAAAACATCTCAAGTTACACGTCATTTATATACGGTCTATTTTTTCACAAACGTTTCCCAACAAAAACGGTTTTATTTTTTTTTCAGTCACCGACTCTCATAATTCGTTGCACCATTTTTCCCTTTATATCACTGGGTTTAAATCAACTATGGTCATGATATATGATCATTACACAGCATAACTATATTTAGCGCATCAGGTCCCTTATTTAAGATCACTGCGGGCAAATGTACACTGTTCAGCCTGTTTAGAGAACGACAGCTGTGAAAGTGACTACACTTCTGAATTTGATCATAAACGTAATTTCTGCTCTTTGTGCGCCTCCTCTAGCTTCGCAGGCTTAGTGGTCGGTCTGCGCATGCGTGTATTTATTCGCGTATGACCAGGTGTGTTCTATTTCTAAATAGCTCTTGCAGTCAGCCGGGGGGGGGGGGGAGGGGGGGGGGGGTAGGGCTGGGAGAAGGGGAGGTTTGAGCTGAGGACCAAGGAAGTAGCAGGGTAATCTAGACTTTCAACTGGTTTCTTAAAGAGAAAAAAAAACCGCACTTCAGAGAGTCAGTTCGTCCTGTAAACAGGAACTACTTTGGCTGGTTTATTCAACTGTACTTTGTTATTACAAAATGCGTGGGTTTAGATGACATTTTGTAAGCTTTCATAATAACACACCAAACGATAAACTTATTGTTCGACAACCACAGGATATTAACACCAACCGCAAATTCAATCAGAGCATTTCAGAAGCAATATCATCCACACCGCACGGCATATGAGTTTGCGAGAGAACTAAGTTCTTTTTTTTTTTTTAACTACACTCTTAACAGAAAGCCGACATGCAAACAATTTCTGTATTATAATGGGCATCTGCGCAGGCTCCTGATACTGGTATCTAGGTGGCCCATTTCACGTCATCGCATCTGCCCCAGTCGTATAATTACAACTTGTCCATTGTTCATCTGGTGCTCTGGTGGTCTTCTGGCATGAATTTGTTCCACGGGGTGGGTGAGGAGGGGGGGGGGGGTGAGGCAAATACAATACTGAAGGCAATGTGCATGTGTTTGAGAGTGGCGGTATTGGTGGGGAAAGGGTGAGGGAGAAAAGGAGCGTGTGGTTGAGAGAGGGTGGGATGGGGGGGGGGTGGGGGGGCAGGGAAGGGGAGTATGATTACCTTGACATGCCCGTTGCCCGAGGCGTCATGCAGCGGCGTGTCGTTATCACAACCCTGCACATTCACATTCGCTCCGTTCTTCAGCAGCTGCTTGGCTATGGCAAAGTAACCATGGTTACAAGCTTCGTGCAATGGCGTCCAGCCTGAAATATAAAAGGTTAGAGCTAAGTAGAGCCATAGCTCACGCTGGCACTCGTCAACGACTGGCCAGTATGCTTAAATGGGTGAACCCGTATCCCTGGCGGATCCAGGAGACTGCGAGGATCCAGCCTCGGTTTTCATCCTGCAAATTAACGACGTCAAAAAAAAAAAAAAAAAAAAAAAAAATTAGAAAAAAATCCTAATGGCGTAAACAGTAGAATGCAACCCCCACCCAAAAAGCCTGAAAAGCGCTGAGAAACAATGCAATATTATCGCCAGAAACGCCTCGAAGGTTGGACAATATACATGTGTACTGAATGCGGAATTTAAAGTAAATATATCCTCCGGTATCCGGACATAACGGCGACAGCCAAAACGGCGACTGCCATAACGGAGAAGACCAAAACGGCGACAGCCAAAACGGCGAGAAGTGCAACCCCGGACAAAACGGCGACCCCCAACCTCCAGTTGACTCGCTAACAATAATTTTCCCAGCACAGCCTTATCTTTATTCATTCCATTTATAAGGACAGCTGCTAAAAATTTCAAATATTTATGACGCATTTAAAACTTTTATGACCCCCGGTTCTACACGACGGCCATAAACATTGCTACTCTTTCTTTTGTTGGAGAAAAAAAAAGAATCTGCACCATATGAACTGCTCTTTCCGGTATAAACTTAGCACTAAAACTGAAATAATGTTGTTTTATTTCCTCCTGTAATGACCCACTTTGGCAAAAAAAATTGCCATAATGTTTGGCACTTTCCTTGTTGGCTTTGTAAGGATACCACAGCGAGTGGCTCACAGAGGTGAACTGGAAACTGTTATGTCCTCATGACTTTTCAAAACATTCTTTTCTTGTGCGGGAACAGTGCTGTTTAGGGCCATCACATTTTCAAGTTCTAAAACTTTCTTCTATACAGTACAGCTAGCTGGGTTATGAATTCGCTTGTAAACCATGTAAGCCATGTAAACAAAGGCGTGTCCATAAATAGGCACAAATCATCCTTCGAGATGAATCGAAAGGTAATATTTTGACAGGAACGGACTAGAATTTTTCACTTTCCTTACACACACACACACACACTCTCTCTCTCTCTCTCTCTCTCTCTCTTTCTCTCTCTCTCTCTCTCTCTCTCTCATGTTACAGTAACATCACACACGACTAAGCTACTTTGCACTAACGTCATGTTCGTACCTTTTTTACACCACATATTCACAGGTTGGGGGGGGGGGAGGGGGTATAGGGGGGAGAAATCTTGACTCACCAGCGTTGTCGCGCACATTAACGTCTGCTCCAGCTTTAATGAGCTTCTTGCACTGTTTAGTGTCGCCTTTAATAGCCGCGATATGAAGCAGTGTCTCACCCTTCTCGTTCTTCTTGTGGATTTTCTTGTCCAGGGGCGTCTTTTTCCCAGCGGATTGTGGAGAGGGTGGTCGCGGAGAGGTGTCTGAAAATAAGGTCAGTTATATGCGCAGTTTTAACACAGGAAATTGCTGCGTCTTCAGCTGGGATGTGTCTTCCTGTAAGAAGATACTTTAAAGGGGCTTTTTTTGTTTAAGCAAAAAGTTCTTTTTATTGACAGTTGAGAACGCGAAATGGTCGTTAGTGCCATGACAGGAAAGGGATAAGCCCACCTTTTTCCCATGAATTACCGATGGAATCATTTGGTCAATTCCTATTTCACTTTCGGGCACTTTAAAAGTATGTACAGTTGATTCCCGACGGCAGGCACTTTTGTATCGAATGCCGTCAAAATTTCAATTTATTTATTCTGTCACGCAGTTTTCTATTGCAGGAAAGCTAAAAAAAGGGGTAGCATAGTTTTTTTCACCAATTGTGATCAACATTCACGAAATGGGGATCCTTTTTCTGACTAAAGAGCACCGATATAGTAACTGTTATTAGGAGGAGGAGGGGGGCGGCGGTGGAAACAATCACTATGTTTTGATATGTTATTTTTTTATTAGATGGCGGTTGACGAGTGTGTGTGGCGTCAAACACTTATTCAAAGTTTGACCCTGGACGGCATCTTAAATTCCTGTTGCTGATATTGCGTGAGTCATAAAGTGGCTTCGTTAAGAATTTCCCAGTGTTGTACTGATGAACGAATTTGGACTAGAAATCCCGCTTAGCTAATATATCCTCTTCAAGTACCTATAATACAGGTATGACGTATGGTACAACTGTTCTGCTATATTTACCCAAATGATTAATCTACTTCGACTTTTTTTACGCATGTACAATACACACGAAATTTTTACAACTTCTGTATACAGAGCTCGCGTTTCTTTCTGAAGAATGAGTTGTAGTGTAAAGCCAGCCGTCATCGAACCCCTGTGCGGATCAGTCAGTTCAATGCACTGTCAAGCAGTGGTATTTTTTTTTGTAGGAGTATAACGTCTCAACTGCCAAGCAACAGAAGTCCGTTGTCATGGGAACATAACACATGGGCGGACAAAGGCTCACAAATACATTGTCGCATATAAAAAAAAAAAAAAAACAAGCGGCAGTTCGAGGGGAGTAAAAGAAATAGAGAGCATTTTACACCTACACAAAAACCTGTGACGTCAATGCGACAAGAACAATCTTGGCAGGCAGGGTTGATATCCACGAAGCATTGGGCCTATAGAAATTCCCCATTTGTAACGAGGAACCTTTTGCTCAATGTGTGCCTTGCCTGATATTCAGTTTCGAGTTGGTTACTTCTTTTTGCTTTCGAATCACAAGGTCATTACTTGGGTTTGTGGTAAAACAGCAAGACAAGTAATTGAATGGCCAGGGACTAAAAAAAGAAGGTCGCTGACCTAAAATAGACCGTGAGGCTGCATCAGCCGTGAGCACAGCCGAATGAGCACACCAAAATAATTTCTGTAGCCAAAAAGAGGCGAGTGTCAGCTTAAGAGAAATGAGTTTTATCGACTGTGGCCTTTACGTACCCGCCGCTTATTGATGCAATATGTTGTGACTACGCAAAAGACTTCACTTGCCTGATAAATCTGCATCTCACTTACGACGAAATAAATTTACATTCTGAACTTCTCATTTTATCGATAAGCGCAAAATCAAGTTTGTATGGCAATTGAAAGGGGCACTATATCGATCAACACACTTTAGTCATATCTTGTGTACAGCAGAACCTCCGAATTTTTTTCCTATATGAATCAAAAGGCGTCATATTTAAACCTGTTCTTTTTTAATTCTAAAACATAATTCATCTATCAACCAAACGCAATAGAATTAAAAAAAAAAGTGCTCAAAAAGTATTCTGTTATATCCTCCGACATCAAATGTCATTAAACCTGCTTGAATAGTGTCGCGTTTCTGAAATACATTCTGAAACACACTATGTAACGGCAGCTTGTGTAATATTTGCCGCGCGCTTGTAGGTTACTATTTGGTGTGAGAATGCAAATGATCTATACCGATTCCATAGCACCTACCTCGGCTGAAATTATCCCAGATTTGAACCACAGGCTCAAGAGTTGTTCGAATTCAGGGTCACGCCACATTTTAAGTGGCGCCACCCCCCCCCCCCCCCCCCCACCCTCCAAGGTTAAATCAGTCAAGTATGCAACCTTTTGGTTGAATCTTTTCTTTATACAACCACATTCTATTATTTTCACAAAATCTAAAAGGAACCCAGACAAACCTTGACCCATTTCTCGGACAGTAAAAATGTACCTCATACTGTGCTAGAATTCCAGCAATTGTTGCAATAAAAAGAGGCGAAATTAAAAACAGAAAACCTATACTTGAAAATACTGCCGTTGCTGCGCTACACTAGTACATCGCCAGAAAAAGGGCCTGCTTTTTCGTTTTAAAGGCATTTTTGTAGGATCTTAAAGTTTGGCAAAAAATTCAAAAGAGTACTACGAAGTGGGTTTAGGTCTTAAGACGGGCACATACAAAACCCACTGGTTTCACTTGCCTAGTTAGGTTCAAGGAGTTCCAAAATAGTCAATCGCTCAAAAAGAAAAAAAAAAGTCGTGTGAAATTTAGTTTCAGATTATAACTGACGATCTGGCTCATTCTTGGGGATGCAGCAGTTGTGGCGATTAACCGTCATGAACGAGTGTTTCTTTCCATTTCGGGACTACAACCCCTCTACAAATCCAGTTTAAAATTGACGAATACGGCCTGAATAACTGTAGAAAACGGCCTGAATAACCGTAGAAAACGGCCTGAATAACCGCAGAAAACGGCCTGAATAAGTGTAGAAAACGGCCTGAATAACTGTAGAAACAAATCGACAGCAGCAAAGACATGGCTACTGTTTATACATAAAGAATTTGCACAGTACCTCCTTGGGAGGTTGGTTCGGCGTTGGCGTATTGCTGCATGATGAGGGCCATCTGTTGTCGCTCGGACAGCGGTACACTGAGGCGACCGCCCCCCGGGGTCCTGCTCGCGGTGTTACCGGGCGTGAGGGCAGGCGGTGAGCCGGCGTCTGAATGTACACTTTTGCGTCGCTTCGGTGTGGATCCCTTCTTATTCTCTGTTACAGAAACACAAAAATAATTTAGCGGAAATCAATAATTGCCTGATTTTTAACCTCGGCAAAAAATAATAATAATAACAAAAAAATAAATAAATAAAATAAATAAATCATCGAGAGCACAGCCCCCAACTGGAAACGGCCATAAGTCGGTTTAATGTACGATCCGACTGTGACACTGTGAATAGTATAAAACGATTTGTTACAGCTCAACCTGAAGGGGACTTCGCTCAAAGCCGATCTTGAGACATGGTGTCCAAAAGCAACAGATGTGTAAAATTTCAAAGTCTCACAGTGACCTTGAACTTTGACCCTTCTCCACACAAGCCAAAAATACCAACTTTGGTTGAAATCCGTTCAACTAAATTTGAGATATTGTATCCACAAGAAAAGCTTTACACACTTTACAATGAAGCTAAAAAAAATTTAAAAAAATTCGATCTGTCTTTCACTTGGCTAGTCAGCTCAATAAACCTCAGACACACAAGAGTGTTCATTTTCTTCAGCTACAAAACGTTCGGCAAAATAAGGCAGAAAGGGGGAGCAGTAAAAAGACTGGACGAGACTTAAGAGGGTAAATATTATATCCTCGTTTGAAGAAACGAACATTCATGGCAGTGATGAATTAGAGGATAAGAAAAGCTTTACACACTTTACAATCAAGCTAAAAAATTAAAAAAAAATTCGCCAAAAATACAACTTTTAACGAACCGCCAAAAAATTGGCGTGAATCAAGCTACGACCATGGGAGTGAGCCTTGTAAGCTATCACATCATATGGTCTACACATGTAAGAGGAATGAGTGGTAACGGACGGACGGACGTACAGACATACAGCCCAACCCATAAGCCAATTCCGGGGCATAAAGCCGAGGTTGGGGGCTAATAAGGCAATGCAGAAAATTCGCATCATTACCAGTGCTGACATGAAAACATACTCTAGTGCGTACTGTTGTAGAAAATCTATAACTCTGAATGCACCATTAGCTTTTTTTGCGTGTGGCACTAAGATGACTCATCTTCCTCCCATACTGAAATATTACTCCCCCCTCTCCACAGTCGACCTTCAAGCATGGCGCAATCAATGTGATTCACCCACAAAGCCCCTCTAGACTCGGGTGAGTTCGGATGCTATAAATGTTTATGGCCTTTTATTGTAAGTGTAAGCAATAATCTGCATCTGGGACCGACAACCTGATGTAAGCGTTGCATGACAGGCCTCATAGCAGTATCACAGCAGACACATAAAATCCGCAATCGAGCCTTTTGTTTCAAAATGCCGTTGATTTACGTTTACCTCTGATACATTTAAAACACGTCCTTTATTCATTTAACTTCCGTAGCTTACTGCACTGATGTCATTTACGTCACTTCTACCCAGTCACAGCAAACAACGTGGACGTCCCTTTATCAAGCTAGCTGCCTCAAGTCTAGGAGTTTGGTGCAAAATAAGTATTCATGAGGAACTTAAGAAAGAGCTATTCCGAGTAATGACGTGATGTAATCGGCCTCATTATTACACACACATACACTTGAATCATAAATACCACACAGGTAAACTGAATTAGGTATGATTAACCACGTCCGCGTGCGGCAACACGTGACTCGCATAGGAACTACCAAACGCGTGAAAAGACAGTGCGAGGATCCAGGATTTTCTCCCGGGGAGGGGGGGGGGGGAAGAGGCGGGGGTTACATCTTGTTCTGACACAAAATAACCCATTTAAACCCAGTGCGACATCGCAACCCTAAATCAGTAGGAATCTAGTGTCAAAAAGCTAAGATCTAAAAGCCGGTTTGACACAGCCCATTTTGGCTGATTCCCCAGTTTATGTTGCTCGGTTTAGAAACGATGCTTAGAACTGATGCAAGTACACAATATCTAAACAGTTTTCTGGTACACACTCTTCAACGGTATAGCACACCTACGCGAAATATATTCACATACATAGGTTACAAGAACCGCATTTCGCAAGCAGAATCTTCAACACTTGGGAAACATTAAAAGTTAAAAATACTTCTTTGAAGGGCTTTTTTTCCTTGAAAAACATGAAGTTTTTCCACAAGCCTCATAGTCGGTGATACAACTAAGCAGAGAGCTTATGGCGCAGCACGTATGCGGCTTTTAAGGTTCATCTGTTTGGCTCAACGGCTTTATTGATTCAATAGACTAGCGCTTTTTCTCTATGCAGGCTGAGCTCGCGGAACGCCCATGAGCTGTGCTGTTTTGCTCAACCGTTACTTTGCTTTTAGATGCGCTGTATTTATTCTAAAATCAGCTGTGTTCGCATGGCGTTTTAAGCATGAAAACGAAATCGTAGACGAAATAAAAGGATGCACACCCTCAGATAAGTTCTACATAAGTACAAAGTTTTGTGGTCCTAGGGCCTGTAGTGTCAGAGAAGAAGCTGAGACAAGAAATGAATTTTACTGTTAAGAAAAAAAAATAGTCCAACGGCTGTCCGCACAAATTCATATAAGCCTTGACCAAGTCAAAGACTTGTCAAGTGTTAATATAGCAGCAGAGAGCTAGACAGATGCCGAATAGACAAAACCATGCGAATCCGATCCAGTTGGTTTGCCATGCTGGGCCAGTGATTACAAGCAAAGACCTTCATAGCCTATGAAGGTCTTTGTTACAAGTACACGGCTCATGTTTGCACCTGTATTGTAACCTCCCACAGCCGCCCCCTTCAAACACCATCCTATTTTTTTTTCAGAAAAAAAACAACAACAATACTTTATCTCAGCTATCCAACCAGATACTTCCTTTCCTTCTGCATCAGCCAGACATTACAGATAATCATTTTTCAAGGACTTACCTTCCTCATCCGCGCTTCCCCCTGTTTGAGAAAACAGCTTCCTTTTCAGCTGTTTTGGCTCCGTCTTAGCGTTGGGAGACTGTAGTGCTTTACATCCAGTTGCTATTGAGCTTGATATGGTTTTCTCCTGTAAACAACACACAACAGTAAACTGCCAAGTACTCGGGGGTCTTTTTTATCTACAGCCTATCCGCGTACTTGTGCACACAGCGCGAATATTGCATCGACAGTTTGCTGTTGGTTTGGGTTAGGCACGTATGGTTTTTTACCACCGTTCAGGTAACTTCCGCATGTGCACCTGCCATTCGGAAATGTTCTAGAGCAGGCAAATTCGGGTCCGAGACAGAAAGGGCGTTATTATTGTTGCAATTATAATATTATTATTCAGAAGCATGTTTGATACAGGCGAGTCCGTCAGTTAGCAGGGTGCCATACCAACTGGCCAACGGTCGATTGACCAACGGACCATTGACCAACGGCGGATTGACTAACACCTTAATTAAAAAACGACCATCTGACCAACTTTTTACCAAAAAAAATTATTTTGAACTTTATCCCTAACTTTATCTATATTAAAACGATCAAACTAACAACCGTCAATGGGCGTCAAGGGTACTGTGCATTTTAAGAGGGGAGTTATAATATGGACACCATCAAAAAAACAACCACTGCCACTGGGTGTCAACGGCACTGGAATATTGTCTGTGTAACATGGCCCCACTCTTCATTTCTACAAAGGGGGTTATAATCCGGATAAGGTGGAGATGTCATCTCCCTCGCGTTTGTTTTTACAACTACGTATTTTAGCACTTCTTAATTCGTACAAAGGGCCGTTTTCATCCGGAATAGGCAGAGATGTCATCTCGCATATCGTTTTTGTGTTCTATAAATACCGGTGGATTGCAGCAGATATCATTAATTACATAATTACTTCTACATAACAACGGATATAAGAACCACCCAGCGCGGTGGCAAGAAACTGTGCTACAATGGTCATTTATACGTGAAACAAGTGCAGAAATCAAAATATACAAGATGGTGCTGTTCAAAAAAAAAAAAAAACACACAAGAGGTGTCACTCTGACCTATATCCTTGCCTCAATTACAGGATAATGTGCAGTAAATAAAAAAAAAAAAAAATTTTATGAATAAAAGTTGAAGTAACTTGAAAAATAAAAAGTTGGTTAAATGGTCGTTTTTTTTTATTAAGGCGTTGGTCAATCGACCGTTGGTCAATGACCTGTACCCAGTGATACAGTATGTTAACAAAGACTGCTAGCTTTTAAACATTAGATCAGCATACACAGCCCTAGAACCCATCCACCCCCCCCCCCCCCACCCCAGGTCCTTCATGCTCACAATTTTTTTTTAATAGGCGGCCCTTGAGTGAAATGAGCAAAAAGGCAACAGAATACTAGCATGGGAACATTTGTTAATGTTTGCCCTGCAACACCACACATATTCGATAACCTGCAACACCACACATATTCGATAACTATTCCATATTTTCCGGCAATCACACCACCACCAGCCGCCACGTGAACTTTGGGGCTTAATAAACTGAACAACAACCACTTCACCGATGTCATCTTTGAATCCAACTTCCTTAACATATTAAAGAAGATGTCATATTTCAGGAGTCAAACTTTTCACGTACAACTCATAAATATAAAACATTAACCGATGATTGTTTTGTGAAGTGTTATTTTTACCAAACCTGTGAGTACGGGAATGGGAAAAAGACCATCAACTTACTGAAATTACTGATATCACATTAGATCTGAACCGATTACCCCGAATAACGGTGTACCTTCGACATTAAGGAACGGTGACACCAGCAAGCAAGCTTTTAATTCTCATTTCGAAAGAAATAATTATTATTTCCTGTTTGTAGGTATGCCAAAGTTTTCGGTTATGTTTTCTCCAACCTCAAAAAAAAAAAAAAAAAAAAAAAAAAAAAAAAAGAAAAGAAAAGAAAAAGATACACGCCATATTTTTTTTCTTCCTTCTCTTTTCTTTTGATGATGGTTTCATCTTTCCCTCCGGTTGTCTTTCAAAGCAAAACAAACGCTAGATATTTCGTGTTATCGAGGTTGAAGGCTGCCAGAAGGAAAGAACGAAGAAAACTGTACTGAGTGCGTATTTTTCACCCGCCGACCGCTTGTTGTACTGTTTACTGACTTTGCTGAAATATCAGAACTTGGACAATTGCCAAACTTTTCCAGCGTAACGTTTTTTTACCAGTCAAGTGCATCAGAATTTTATAGTTTCTGACATTAACCCGCCACAATTCAAGTCGTACTGAAACGAGTTTGTTCATACTATTGCATTGCTAGAACAACTGCTAAACGAGAACCTATTTATCAAAGACGAAATATGAAACACTTGGCCTAAAAATAATATTTTTAAAATGATTTTTCAGCCTGATTTTAGTTTGTTTTTCCCTTGCAGAAAAGCCAATGTTTTGTCAAAACTCAGAAACCGTTCTAAGAAACTTTTTTGCAAGTTCCAAACATAAAAAAAAAAAAACGCTTTGGTCCTAATTCTATGCAACGGCATCTTTCCCCCGATCCCGATCCCCACCCCCCACAGAAGCTGATTTATCCACGCGTCCTGCTTTTGTAAAACTATCACAAGCGTGTCACTGTGCTCAGCGTATTTAGCGTACGCTTATAAAAGAACACACCATTCACGTGATGTACAAGGTGGCTGTTGGCACATGCGATAGACTCGTGCAAATGCTGCTGCAGCCCTTACGCGTTGCTTTCGATCAGAGAAACGTGGTTCGAAACATTGGCCACGTAGAACTTTAATATACTCTTCAAACCAAAAGGCACAACAAAAAGGATCAAGACTACTAACTGTAAGAAAATTATGAGTTGATGCGCGTGATTTGATTATCCATTATATTCAAAACGCTTCATTCCCAGAGGCTCAACTGATCATTTTTCAACAAGTTATGTAAGTTAAGTAAATGACTGATTCGCAATCTATTTTGGCCAGATGTCCGCGTGGGCCGTAATTCAATGTTGTTTGTTAACCAGCATTCATAGCAAATGTTCTTGTACCACTCTTGTGCGATCTTTGATGTTGACACGAAGTGTGACGTTTACAGAGGACCGCTACGAAACACTTGTACCTAATACTGTACGGACTTTATGTAAAGAGCAACGAACAAATTTGGTCACGTCAGTTTCTTTCATTTTTTTCCGTTGCTCTCCAACAGCCGACTTCTACGGCGGTTCGGTCTGTTGTGTATAACACCTTTTTACTCTGCAGACCCACTGATTTTAGTAACTTGGACAATCATATTGACCTTTTTCACCAATGTACGAGAATACTCAACACTGAGGGATGCACAGTGCGGCTAGATAGATAGAAATATCCATCCGCTCTGTGTTTATACACAGCAGATAGATCTCATCAGAGGTCAGCTGTTTTACAACAACGATTTTTTCAGCAAATGAAGAACTGAAGAATGCACAGTACGGCTAGAAATACCCATCCGCTCTGTGTTTATACATAACAGATATCATCAGAGGTTAGCTGTTTTACAAAAACGATTTTTTTTTTCAGCACACTGAAGAAATATTAAAACATCTGTACTTTAATTTCCCACCGTAAGTAACTATTTCTGTGCATGGCTTGACTCGGCAGCTACAAAATAGATGGCAGAATTTCGATAGTCGAAATCCCGAAACTTCACCAAAATTCCGATTCCGATTATTTTGGGATCCTTATTAACTGAACTGATATTCCGAAGATGATGTAGCGGGATATACAAATCCAGGTATTTTTCCATCGTAGGATATACCAATATTTTTCTCCTGGGCTTTTAGATTGGCTTCTAGGTCAGAAGCTTGCCCCCCCCCCCCAACCCCCCACCCCCCTTCCCTCCACAAACTTCTTTCCTGCTTGCTACGAAAACCTCTCGCATCAAGCACGACCTACGAATTCAGGATTTAGTTCAGGAGAAACAGAAAACGACACGAAACCAAGTCCAAATGGATGTGAAAATTTCTTCTGCCAAGCGGTTCGGTGGAAAGAAAATTCCAACGACCTTAACTGGTGGGTTGGCATCTGTAAGATATGTACCAAACGGGGAAGGGGTTGGTGGAGGATTCTAAGCTTTTGCGCAAGCCAATGTGCTGTGAATTCGGGACATCGCACATTTTAAGTATTAGGTTGGATGAGAAGGCGTTCAAAATCAAGAAATCCGAACGCTAGTACTTGATTAGATGATTCCAAGTTTACCAAATTGTCGCAGGTGTTTCTTATTGTCGAACGCACTTCCCGGGGGTTTGGGGGGGGGGGGGCACATACATACAAATTACCTACCATGTGTGTCCATGACTTTTTAAAACGACCCCTAAGCGCGGAGTGCTTGGTCTGACATTAATATTCTATTTTTTAACCAAAGGTGTTGTGAACTTTTGAAAAAACTATTCCTTTTGTGTGAAACGCGGAGTACTGAATGAAAATTATCTCCTTTTTTTTGACAAAATTAGCACGCAAGCAAAATTACTTTTTCTGTTTTTTTTTCTTTGGACACGCATAGCAACACGTGATATCAGGCGCCCCCCCCCCCTCCTCCCCGGATCGAACTTACACAGGATTTATGGCAACAAAATGCGGAACAGAACACCTCACGGGCACAGTCAGCACGCGCATATTTCGACTACTACCTTATATCCCGAGCGAATCCCCGCAATCAAAAAGCCGTATTGGCTGTTTTTCGACGTCAAAATGTGGCAGGCACTCGTAAACACCTCACTCCAAATTCTTGAACAACATCCAGACGCACCGTTTTTATGTGACCAACCGTCAAACGCAGTGGAGGAAATTTTCAGTTCTTTGGCAGGCACGATATTACCGCAACTTAGCACACGCAAAAGCAGGATCGTCATCACCGCAAGATATACCGCAGGGCTATATTAGATCAACATTGCGTTGCAAACCAACCAACCACCATTCCCCTCCTCCCCCCCCCCCATCCCCACCAATTTAAAAAGACAAGAACGAACGCAAGCAAGCGCAAAGAGCCTCACCTCTACAGGAAGATCCATACTGTTGTCAAGCCATCTATCCGCACGTGATGAAATTAATCAAACGCAAAAGGAACGTCTTATTTTTCTTTGTTTCTTTTTCTTTTCTTTTTTTTTTCTGGCAAGTGATCCCAGTAAAAAAATCCGAAAACAGTAATCCTAGTGATCTGGTTTTGCTACTCACGTCAATAGTTTTTGCTTCACAACTGACGGGTAAAAACGTCTGCAAAAATGTTTATGCGAGGCAAAATGCACTGAGAAATGGGAGTAACGATCTTTCTGCTTAAATAAAACAGTTTTCTTTCCCTCCCAATGTTGGCACGATACGCCACTGGCCATGTATTCATTAAGCAGTCTTAGTATTGTGCAAGTATTCTCCTACGGTACACAGTACACTGAGGGACAGTATTCATACAGCTCTCTCAACCTTTTAAGTAACTGCCCTATTTTCTTCAGTCACATACACTACACAAAAAAATCTTTGGAACGATACCACCCCACCTGAAACATCACGCGCAGAAAGCATACACATACATTTCAAGCATGAGATACCCGCATGACGTCACATGGCACATTCATTATCGCACCGACACCCTCTAGGTAAAATGCTGAAGTATGATCTACAAAACAAGAGGTGGGTGATAAAAAATAGCACTATTGAAGAGGCACTAAAGACCTGCGTGGGAAGACTTTGAATAAGCAGGACATTTCGCGGAAAACCTACAATTTCTGTGGCTTGAAATAGACCAAAGCAGGTTGCATCAACAGGCCACAGACAAAAAAAGGTTTCGATACGGAAATCGCATTGTAACCAGCATTTCTAAACAAAAGACAATTCGTGTGATGCCTCAGATAGGCGAAATGATATTTTATTTTGCTTTAAGCGTAATTGGTACCCTAGACAAAGCGTTCAAAACATATCTTTTTTTAGATAAATTTTGTTCTTCACGAAAACAGAAAATGAGTTGAAATTTCATTTTGATGTTGCGCTCAGTCATTTGTTCCAGTAATAACGTTTATATCAAAAGAAGCGAAAATATTTCCTTTTCCAAACATGAAACGAGAAAGCGAGGAAAATATTGACTTGCTACAGACCATTTTGACAAAAATCAACACCGGTAAACAGCATTCGAAGACATGCCAGTGAAAAACAACTTAAATATGCAACTTCCTCTCGTAAAAAAATAATTCCAGAAACGAAAATGTTTCTTAGTAATACATCCAAAGTATAAAAATAAATCCGACAGTTTTATTCACCGTAAACATTCAATCACGTAACGAAATTTTTTCACCTGCACCAAAATCGGACCAAACAATTCACTTTGCACGTTTTATCTTAAGTGGGGTCATCAAACGTGTTGTCGTTGGAAATACTGACTTGGCGCACACTTGTGAACTTTCAAAACCGTAAAATAAGGATTCTGAAACAAATATGAAACCAGATTAATTCTGGCAGGCTATTCCAGAACAGACTACCAATACAATCGAATGTCGCAGAAATCGAATCTTTTCATTATTTTATCATTTTAGATAATAAACTCTATCACAAATTCATATTCTTGTCTTAGAAAATAACCAAAAATGAAAACAATTAAAAAACATTTTGTCAAAAATTCAAACATCGGTAGGCTAGTCAATATAATATGATATAGCCTACCAAAATTCACGTGGTGTCTTATTTGCTTCAGAATTATTTTAAATATTACCCAATCTCCATTGGTTAATGGGCAAATACAAACGGAAGCAATGTTTGCGAGTAACAACGAAATTTCAAGTTACAAAGCGTCTTTGGGGATGAAAAAAATATGAATAATTAATTGCCAAAATATCTAGAAGCTGGGATACAAGGCACAAGACGATATTCCTGTCGTTTAGGTTCCATCGAAACGATTTTTTCTTGGGCGGTTTTTGACACCTTACACATAAAAAGAAAACTTAAAGAGCGTAATTTTATAGCTCCAACATACGATTGCCAAAATACGACCCATGAAACATGTCGATACTTGAGGCGCAAACTCGACTTCGCCTTGTTGAAATCTCTTACACCAACACTACTAATAAAAGCCTAAGCAAATCTGGTGTAAAAATAACTTCATTCGCTTTACTCAAGGCCGTGGGCATTGTACACTAGCACATAAAAGTAACCTCATCGTAGTGCATGAATAAATTTCAACAAACAACCAATGAAACGCATGGTTTCGCAACCCGCAAAAGGAAACCCTCACTCCCTCACAACTCGTAAAAAAAACGATTTAAAATGTCGCATTACTGAATATTTATTAGGAAATTCCGCCTTTACTGGTGAAAAGGTTTTGCGTGTGCGGAAAAATTTGCGACAGATAACCAATGCCAAGATGCACAATTTTCGCGACCAAGCGCGATATCCATTATGTGAATACGAGTAGTCAATTATCATGTAATCCAATAAAATCTTGGGATTTTGAATACACACGCAGTTTTGGGCCTTTGAATATCTAGTAATGCAGATTGAAAATCTCCCAAATGTAAAGTGGTTTGATATTGTAGATAGGTTGTCTCACCCTGCAGATTCAAACGAGCTGTTGCCAGACCAGTCATCGGAAAACCGGAGGAAATGGAGGACATCTTCAAGACACCGTTCTGTCTCGTCAAGAATTCATCAACACACGGGTTAACGGGGACGCCCAGGAATAATAATCCTAAATGTTTTCCCACTATTTACTTAATTCTAGTTTTTTCGGGTTTAATAATGTTATCTTGAGTGACTAACACAGTTTTATTTCAAGGAAAGTTTCGCTTTATAAAAAGTGGGTACAGTGTTTGTGAATGTGTTTTAAGTGAAAGGTTTCAGCTGAAATGAAAGCTGAAAGCCCCGGACAAAAATAAAAAACAAAAAAACTAGACTTCGATTTCCTTTTTTTCCCTTCAGTTGTGAAAGGCAATGACCACAATTTAGACAAGGCTAAAGAAGAACGCTCAAACCTGCCAATCGCAAAACTGTAGTGTGTTTTTGTCTTCAGTGATATCACATTCATGATCCTGGGTAGTCGATATTTTCCCCAATGTGTGTCATTGATTAAAAGGTCACATTATTAAGCCTGACACCCCTCGGTGATTTGGTTTATGCCGTAAATAAATAACACCATATTCATCTTCATTCATCGTTGATTCAACAAAGCTGAAAGAGCACGTCAATAAACATGTTAACCCGATGCGCTCCAATCTGGTTTTCACAAAGCACAAAGTTTATGACACTACCCATTATTTTGCCTATAAAGAATATATTTTTGATAAACAAAATCATGTTATACGTCAAACTAATTAAATTTTAATGAAAAATCAGTATAGTCCACATATCAACATTTTAAGTTAAGTATTTATACGGGGTAATGAACACCGGCATTTAGTTTTGATGCCTCGACAAAGAAGCACCATATGGGTGGCATTTGCAAACCTTTGCGAAAACTTCATACAAAAACAAGCGCTTGTGACGATGTCTGGACATAACGTAAACTGCCAAAACGCCGATGGTCAAAATGTCGATTAGTGTGAAAGCGGTCGACGATACTGCTGAAGGAGTGTAACTGGGAAGTGTGTGGTGTGGTAAGTAGCAACCACCCCCCCCTCCCCCCCCTCCCCCCCAAAAAAAAAAATCACAGGGTGGGTCGAGTGGTGTCGACATCCAGGATCAAATTTATCACAATCTCAACAGAAACAGCCAGTTTCCTTCAATCATCGATCATCAGCACCCAAATCTGTCGAGGGAACGTGTCAGTATAATATTGGTGAACCACTGGGTTTAACACGATGCGATGTCTCCATGACAACGGAGGAGAGAGCGGAGTTCATTTCAAATTTTCTGTTGCTTTTCAACAACCCCCCCCCCCCCCCCCCCTCAGCTCCCGAGAATTGGATTTGGTCTCCACCCTCTGTGCCTCTTCGTGCACCTGACTCAGCTCCACAAGTAGCCAATGACATGCCAGGCACCTGTTCATGACGTGACGGGCGTGTCCTGATGAAATCAAAAGGGGCTTCTTTTGCCTCCTGTCCTTTTTTTCATTGACTCACGAAATACCCATATTAATCAGCACTGTTTGTATGCAAATACATGCGATCCATGGATGTTTATGGCGACACGGCTCATGAAGCTTTATTATTATTTTTTTACAATATTTCCACAAAACATGACTTATTCAGATTTGAAATTAGTCGGGCGAACGGGAAAATTCTAATGGAAAGAATTAGTTGCATTTTGGAATGGATTTGGGTGTCTATGCGCAAATTTGGGAGTGATAAGGCAGAAAATCGCGTGACATGACAAAGAAATAAAAATCGCTATCTTATCCATGAAACGAAACTAAGCTACCCTTCAGCAAATCTCTCGACCATTTCGGGGCTCTCCTGGAATAATAAAAGCCTACAAAGGCCCGAGTTTAAGAGACATCACACGCAAATTTTAAAACCAAGAAAGTCAATGCTTTTGTTTATGCTTCAGAGGCGGCGTTGTCCCAGTTGACGAAAAAAGATGATGCTATTTTTCTTCTCTCTTTTACCGAGTTGCACTAGGCGACAAAAAATGCCTGGTTATATGTGGGATGGGGGATGAGGGAGGGGGGAGAGGGTGAGTGAAGCGGTTACCCGACTAAAGTTTCAACAGAAAGGCGCGTTGAGAAACGACATGAAAAACAGCAGGGTGATCTGAATAGATTGTTCACAGTTGTTAAAGATCATTACAGCGTCGTACCACACGAAATCCAATAGAGGAACTGGTTTTGTTGATCGAGGGGAATCGATTTGGCAATTTAATGTCATTTTGACTAGCATAACGATAAAAACACACCCTAAGGAATGGAAAAACAGCACCAATGATCACTGATAATCTTTCAATGAACTGATCTCAGTACTGGGAAGGTTTCAGAAATCGAATGTCAGCAAATTCACACCTGATATCGCCTAGTTCATCCAATACTGCGATTACTTCCGAGAAGTAAAACTGATTTACTGTTCCCTGCCCTGATAGAGTGAAATATCGCAATGCTTGTAACAAGACGAAACACTGATCTAGTACGTTTTCAAATTAAGAAGTTGTCCCTCTTATTGTATATCCGTATGCGTATGCAGCACGTTTCTCAAAATTCTTCAAATGTGTTCTCGTCCATTACCTGACTACCCTGTTTGAGATGGCAAGAAAATAAAACAAGCATGTCCAAGGACATAACCCAGCCGAGTTAGAAAACAAGGAAAGAGAGTTTTTCGTCAAGCGTCCGAAAAAGTAATAGCAAGGTAGGGGACCACCCAGGAACATTCCTGCGTAATATCAAAACGATTGGAGGAGTAGCGTTTTAAAGAAAAAGTTTAACATACACACATACATTCAAGCCCCCTATAGTGATACGACTATACAAAGTCGGCTGGGTTAACAAGGCACCGCCATGGGGTAACGCTGTGCCCGGGATGGGGGGTGGGAGTGCGAGCCATATGGACTTTATGTCCACACGCCACGAAATAAACCCTTCCGGGTTTTGGCAATCTCGCTGCCAAAGATTGCGGGTTTGGCTGGTTGCAGCCCCATCCTCCCCCTCCCCCCCCCCCCCCCCCCCTCCGCAAATCTTTGGATCCTTCAGACGACTTGATGTATTTCCCAATGATTGCTGAGCACAAAGGGGTAGAGAAAGGGGAGGATGGCGTTGGTCTGAAAAGCTGTTGTTACTTTTTTTTTACCATGTCTCAACTAACCTATGACTAATGCGATATTTTTATATATTATTACTATTATTGTTTGCTGTACCTTCGCTCGTCACATTCACACGAACGTCACTGGTAAAGCCACTGCGCCTCAAAGAACAAAGCCTTTGACGAAACCTCTTGCGCAACCGGAGCTCTTTGGCCACGAAAATCCTTCTGTTAACTACCTTTGTTAGCTCGCAGGCAGTAATCCTACCTAGTTTTACCACTACTGCATCTACTTCTACTACTCCCACCACTACTTGGCTGAAGCTGTCACCGGATGGTACGGCAATGTCCGCGGTCTTTGCTTTGAGCTATTATCGGATGATATCCAAGTGTGGTGCCTTCCAAACTTTGCGCATGCATGATGCCGCATAAAGACTATTCTTCCGATTTCATTACGTCATTTTAACCGGAATATTACCCCCTCCCCCTTCTCACTCTCAGCTCTCTCGCCAAGTCTGCATCACATTGTGAAAATCATTCACTTGCTCATATACATGTATACTGAAAATATGTAATGGTTTAAACTGTTTGTTAATATATGCTAACTCTTGCACAAAACCAGGTGTGTGATTTTATCGATATACACTGAAATACATTATATTATTTAAAATAAGAATACGTCAAGCAAAATACAATTCACATAATTTTTCGTTATTCGCGAAACAAGGCACTATAATCCATGTTAATCTGTCACGGAACAAACTAACTCAGATTAAGGACAAAGCAACTTCTATGATTCTCTATATATTTCAAATAGACTGAGTGTCATCAGTCTATTCCGGAATAGACTGACTTTGTCCATGGTGCTTCATTTCGCCTCAACACAAAACTGTGTATATTCTTATGTGCTTTATGTATTTTTATTTTAATAACGGAGTGTTGACATTTTATAATTGACTAAAAATGGCCGATAAACAACTTTCAGTGTTTATTACATCACATTCTGAATTAAGTGCCTCTGTAATTAGTTCAATCAGAGGGTTAAAATTTAATGAAGGTTGAAGTTCACCGGAATTAATTTCTGTGAGGGTGATTTTAAATCAGCAACAAAAAACTAACATTCATTAAGGCCGTTTGAGGAAACCTTTTGGGTGAATTTCTTAAGCTAAGTTTCAAGCTGGTTTCCTTTAGCTTTGTAATGGGAAAGCAGTTTTAGCCATTGGTTTATACATCTCTGCGTAGCTGAAGAAAAACTGCCACGAAACCTTCAGGGCCCCGGTTTTTTTAAGAATTGTACCAAAAGATATTTTTGACCTTGCTCTTTTTTTTTTTCAATCAAACCACAGCTTTGCGACACAACAGGAAAATAACATGCAACAAGTCCAGGATTTCCGTCATTTTGTCAAAGAGCACTGTAATTTACAGCAGTTGCCATGGAGGCGATTTCTAATTAGTAAAGTCATAGAATACTACGAGATATCCTTGGTGATAATGACACTGTTATTGCCTCGCTGAGATTTCATATGTCTTATATAAGTGATACTGGAGAAGCTTCCAGGAAGCTTACTCATTTTGTCTGTATCATGAGCGAAATTTCATTCCGTTACAGATTTAATTGCACATATATAATATATATCTGTGTGTGTGTATATGTGTGTATCTATGAAGTGGACTCAGTAGAACTCAGATCTCTTGCAACATGTCAGTTATTTTGATGCAAAATTTGATCTGCCATATTTTATATGTAACTTGGGATATCCATAAAATGGTGGTGGGAGGGCGGACGGTGTTGTCAGCGACGGCCGGGTCGACAATATTCCCAAGATACGCATCACATTCACGGATAAAAGTCCAAAGTTTCCTTAATTTTTCTGAACTACGAGACCTACCGATGCTATCCCACGGATTCAAACGTCGAGACGGCTGCGTCCATTAAGAAACACAATTTATTTATAATACAATATGCAAGTATCTTCGGGTAGTTGGGGGGAAAGGCGCGTGGGGGGGGGGGGGGGGGGGGGGGGTTGCAGAGCTGTTTCTGCAAAATCGTGACATTGCGGGCAATCCCGCAACTGTTTTACTCAAGTGCGGGATTTTGGAATCAGAGTGCATGATCACATGTATAGGCATATATATATAAGTATACATATCGATGTGGGGGAGTCAGTTCATGTATGCTGTTATTTTACTCAAGTCCAAACAAAGTAGGTCTTGTTCTACAAAGTCTTAGCCAACTCATAATAATCATATATACGTATGAATGACGTAAAAACACTGGCGATATCCTCTCACAAAGCGTCGAAGTTTGATCAGTTTCTTTTAAGTTTGGATTAACAATATCCCCCTGCACCTATAAATGTGGTCTACAATACACTGGAAATATTATTCACCAAACTTAATACAGCTTAAGTCCATTAAACTTACACAGTCGGTTCTTCCTAAACCATACTATTAATATTAACATGATACTGACTTATCTCAATAAAGTCACATTTTCAGCTATTGAAAGACACAAACATTATTTTCTTCAAAACAGAAAGAAATAAAAACACGATCAAATATCGTATCACTTAACAAGTAAAACTATGCCTATTCTAAGAAACCCCCTTGCCCGTAAGGGCAGAAAGTAATATTCGTCAAAAACAATATATAGATATGTTATTTATTTTCATAATTTCGAAATCCGGCACTACTCTCACAAATGTGTTGGATTTTTTCGGAAAGCGCGGGATCCGGCCAGTACTACCCTCGGTGCCTTTTTTTTTCAAAAAGCGCCGGATTTCCGCGCACTCCGCGCAGCAGATGCAGTCCTGTAGTTGCGGAGCGTATCGCTGCTCAAAAAAACCAACAGTCTGTCGACAAATTACTCCACAGTTCCATTTGGAGAAATGCTGGCAGCATGCAATGCACTCGTCATTAAAATCCTACTGAATACACAAAAAAACGACCCACCTTGTAATACGGAGCTCCAATACTTAACATCTCTTCCGCCATACGGTGCAATCACGAGCTATCATCCGTATTTGGTTGCATTCAGTAAAATTACATTCCTGGAATGCACTATAAACCTTGCTACAGCTCATCTGCAAAACCAAAACCGTCATAAGCCAAAACCAAGTTGTTCACAGTGGTGCCCGTCCAGCCTGTTGCTACAAACGGAGGGATGCTTAAAGAGCGCACAAATGTCAATTGCAACAGCTTCAACAAAAATATGCTATGCCAATGCCTTCTTTGCGTTGTCTTGACAGCAAACTCGACAGAGTCTTTCATTTCTTAATTCTGCCTTTTAAACACTTCACTGCTGTAAAAATACAAATGTTGCAATAACAGCAGTTTTTTTTTTACTTAAAGCCCACATCTGCCTGGTGACGTTTCACGGTTAGAACTTAGCAAGCGGCCACTCGGTTAAGCCAATTTCGCGCATATACACAAAAAACCTGCTCAGTAATTTTTTCTTTTGCTTTTTTTAAATTCTTTTTTGTTTTTGATATTGTTTTTAACAGTTTTAAGTATCAAAAATTGTCATCACTTCGTTTATTAGTTTTCGCACATATCTGTCCCAACCATTAGTTTATGCACATATCTGTCCCAACCATTTCAGCTTCTGATATTCTAAAATTAGCACCCTAACCAAACCAAGTCTTACTCAACTGCTTGGTCATATCTTATTAGTCAATCGAAACTCAATATCTAACCTAATATTGTTTCTTGACCAATCTGGAACTATGCTTAATAATTAGAAAATGTACTAGGAACTTTGCCCAGCTGAACACAAGACCAGCACAATACCAACTGACTTGCGTGTTAACGTGGGGGAATCGGCTGATACTGAAAATGAATTGACCCCAATGATTGCAGATATGAGTGTCCTAATCTATGTGTATATATGTCTCTTCAAGGTTAAACATACACACAATGGTACCATATTATCTCTCGTATTTTTCCATCATTTCCAGGTCCGTTTCACACAATCCCTAAATTTTAAACACTCCACTCTATATTTTCGATGAAAAAAGGGCAAGACCACTTAATCAGATACCCTTGACGTCACCTCTCTCTCTCTCTCTCTCTCTCTCTCTCTCTCTCTCTCTCTCTCTCTGTATATATATATATATATATATATATATATATATATATATATATATATATATATATATATAGGTATATATATTCTATGATTTATCTAAATTTATTTGAAAAGATGGATCCATATAACCTGAAAATGTATTCCACTTCCGAAAACTTTTAAGTTTCTTTCGCTTATTGCTGATCTCTCTCTCTCTCTCTCTCTCTCTCTCTCTCTCTCTCTCTCTCTCTCTCTCTCTCTCTCTCTCTCTCTTCTCTCTCTCTCTCTCTCTCTCTCGTTCTTTCTTTCTCTCTTCCGCGCGCACGCGCGAAAGTCAGTCAGTTATTTGGTTAAACCATTGCGGGTTACACTGTGTCATTATGGATGGTGACTAGAAAAGTAGCGCACGTGGGTAAAGGATTCTGTTTGTTAAGAAAAACAAACATAAGAGACAACTTCTGAGGTTTTCTCTGCACTACCAAGCGGAACTATTTAGACAGCATAACCTTGTCAAAAACGTCGTAATTACGTCATATGCCGTCTTTGTCCTTTGCTTGTGGACGGATTCTTTTTGAAAGTCTTGTTTTTGTTAAGTGGAACAGAAGCAATTTTCAACACCTCAATGACTGTTAACAACAGGAAACAGCGTTGTTTGGTAACATAAAAACATCAGTATAACTGACATATCGGAACAGCAACAACAGAAGCCAGGTATTTTGGCCTGCACTGATTGATCACACAATGACGGGTCTTAATTTTTTTGCGTAATTCTGTACACACATAATATAGTCTAGACGAGTCTACGTACGAATTTGGTATTCAGGTGTCATCAAGAACATGCTATTAGCATTTTAATGTCGCCTTTCTCACACACGTACAGCTTTGCAGGTTGGTCGTACAATGTGACGCACCCTATGTCGAAAACCAATTTCGATTTTTTTATCAACATGTGGTAAACCAAAAAAGAAAAAAAAAAAACGAAAGAAAAAAGGTCGTAAATAGTGGGGCGACTCCAGCAGTTACTTGCTATTCAACAAAAGAAAAACATTTTGTTTTTTCGTTAAACCATTCAAGAGCTACTGGATAAAACTAAAATTCACCATTCCCTTTTTGCATGACAAAAACAGTTGATAAACGACAAAACAACCAATTTTGCTCATCAGTTCGACTTCGGCTGTACCAACGAAGTAATATTGGGCGATACTTGCAATCCGCCATTTTACATCACAAGTTTCTTTTTTTTTTTTTTTTTTAGTCAATAAAATATAAGCATTACATGAGGCCGCCATTATTAAGCAACAAAAGGTTGAAAAACTGTATTCAAACAGATGATTTTAGATACAAATACTTTGTGCTGACTTCGCATATCATTTTGATGGTGGGTGCCAAAAAATCGATACTCGAGATTTCATTGATGCTTTCACATCTGTGCAAGTAGCATCCATCTATCAATATGTCAGTGATTAAACCGAAACTCCCTGATATTAAACATATTTGCGGTCGTAAACACAGGGAATTGATATCGATACTCACGAGAGAAATGATTCCTGCACGACTCGGTAATGTGTGTCAGCAAAATCTAGAGGTCAGGAAAGTTTAAAAAATCGCTTGCCTCTGAACAAAGAATAGGTCAGGAGTCTACGTGATTACCCCCCCCCGGTCCTTAACCCCCTGAGGTGATTATCCCCCGGTCTTTACCCCCCTTAGGCCTTTCCATCCCGGCCCATACCCCCCAGATAGAAAGATGCATAAAAGTTAATATATTTATTAGATCATATCTTGGGACAAAAGATAAACATGACCATCTCCCCCCCCCCTTGCCCCACCCTTCCCTACAACACCATTGTTTTTTTTTTTAATTTTTAAATGAACACGTTTCTGCGATACTTTATTTCATCAAAGGACATCATAGGGCAGCCGAGTGCAATGAATCTTCAGCTTGAGGATTAATGTGCATGCATATAACCGAATCAGTTTATTGCAATTGACTTTGAATTGCAATTTCATAACCAAACTAGAGCAGTGTGCATAGCCCACATATTCCCCACAGGCCCCCCATCAGTTAAACACGGCCATCAATAGTCAATCAAGAGCTGAATTTTCTAAGTCCAGCTGGTCCATTTTCCTTGGACGAACCTGGCCCATTTACCATACCGATCTGTGTTTGCTCCCATAGAAGCTACATACCAAGTTTCATGAAAATCCTTGCAGGAGTTTTTAAGTTATCGTGTTAACAAGGTCACACAATAGTCAATGAAGAGGTGAAATTTTCCAGCTGGTGCATTTTCCTTGGACGAACCTGGCCCATTTACCATACCGATCTGTGTTTGCTCCCATATAAGCTACATATAAAGTTTCATGAAAATCCTTACAGGAGTTTTTAAGTTATCGTGTTAACAAGGTCACACAATAGTCAATGAAGAGGTGAAATTTTCCAGCTGGTCCATTTTCCTTGGACGAACCTGGCCCATTTACCATACCGATCTGTGTTTGCCCCCATAGAAGCTACATACCAAGTTTCATGAAAATCCTTACAGGAGTTTTTAAGTTATCGTGTTAACAAGGTCACACAATAGTCAATGAAGAGGTGAAATTTTCTAAGTCCACCTTTTCCATTTTTCCTTGGACGGACCTGGTCCATTACAATACCGATCTGTGTTTGCTCCCATAGAAGCTACATACCAAGTTTCATGAAAATCCTTGCAGGAGTTTTTAAGTTATCGTGTTAACAAAGCTCTTGACGACAGACCGACAGACCGACCGACCGACCGACACGCGGTCGATCGCATATATTCCCCACAGGTTCTACCTGTGGGGAATAAATAAATCGACTTTTTCATGTTTTTGTCATGGAGCGTGACAGAAAGACATGAAAAAGATGAGAGGGATGACCTGATTCGTTTTATTGTATTTTTCAAATGCAATAAAATTAAATTTCATTGCAATCGAAAAAGTCAATTTGCCAATTTGAATGACATCAATATAAATCCACTTTTGCTTTTATTTATTGCATCTTACCTTATATCTGACACAGGATGAAAGGGATCAGATCAGAGATCGTATCTCCCTGTCATCTTTTATATCCACTAAATTTTAAATCTCCGAAGCTTGTTATATAAATCCCAGCTTCGACCCACAGTTCATCACAAATTTAAACAGCTAATGGAATTGAGTATAAAATCATGGAATTCTTCACAAGTGCACGTTGCGGCCATTAAATATTCTACGAAGGTTACGTCTACACAAAGCCGAAAAACCTGGCGAACAATGTCGTATCATACGAGTGCGAAAAACGAAGACAAAACGGTGGACGTCAGGGCGAATGGAGAGCGAAGATGCGTGTACAGGGCCAGGACTATCAAAATCGCCAGGTCCTCGACTTCCTGCGTGGAATCGCCCACAATTTTCATCTGTGAGGTCAACAGAGGTCACAGATCCATGCTTTAGACTGTATACCTTTACAACAGCGTTCAGTTTTTTTTCAGAATGAAGGTTAATTGATAAGTGAGAGATTTATTTGTTTTAATTAATTATTTTTTTTAAATTCCAGAACAGGGGGGTATTCACCTAGGGGGTTAAAGGCCGGGGTGGTGGCCGGGGTGTAATCACCGAGGGGGGGGGGGGGGGGGGGTGGTAATGGCCTGCTTCGGTCAGAGATATTTCACCTGCGTGTGGAGAAGACCTATTAGGTTGATTACGTCCCACTTCTACGATTTCAAATTTTGCATTCCCAGTTGTTCTGCAGTTCAGTTGTCTTACGATTTGACATTCCCAGTTGTCCAACGATTTGCTTTCCAAGTTGACCTCTGTTTTATATATAACTGTTTAAATTCAAGAGGCTTTTGACTGTATGTGATTATGCTGATTGCAAATGAACACTGAAGTTTTACTTCGTTGACACATTAACTTGACCTTCCTTGTTGCACGTCAGTCTAAAAGCGTTGGTAAGATGCAATTGCAATAATGATATTCTAACGAGTTGAGTAATTGCAATTCCGAATGGATAACATTTATTTTACCGAAGATGAAGGATGCATTATTTTCTACCATAGTCTACTCACGAACACAAAATTTGCTATAAACACCCCCGAAATTCTGACATGGATCAAACAACTAAACAGCTAGATGGCTTTTTATCAACCAAATTCCTGACTAAAGAAAACACAATCAACTTCAAAAGCTTCTCTGAAGTTTTGACTACACTTGTAGAACTATCTCAACAGGAAACGCAAATCGTGACAGGTGGAAATGTTAAATAAATCGCAGTACAAGTGCACCGTAGGCCAGCTGGGAATACCAAATCGTGCGACATTAAGGGCCCATAGGCAAAATCGTAGGACATGTGGGCCGTAGGCCAACTGGGCTGCAAGCCAACTAGACAGACATCAGCAGGTTAACTCTTGCCTCTTTGCAAAGAAGATGAAATATGTCGGATCCCTAAAATCTCTAAAATTGTTGGATAAAGTGAACTGGGCCACATCTTAAAATCGGCCTGCGACGTCACGAGAAAACACAAGGAAATATCTAATTCCAAGCGGATCCAAAGGTATATCCGGTTGCCTTGGACATACGCAAACATTTTCTCCGTTTACTGGGGTCATTCACCAGTAAACGGAGAAAATGTTTGCGTATGTCCAAGGCAACCGGATATACAACATTCAAATCTAACGAAAATAGGTTTCAGATCAGCACGGAAATTCAATCTTTCGCATCTGCTTCAACTCACCGAAGATATATTGCATGATACAGCAAACATCTATGACAGAGAATGGCCTTGAATTTAATGTGGCGTTGCTTTTCACTGTCACCAACTGTTGTGCTGATAAATATTTGATCAAAGTCTGTACATATTTGATATGAAAAGGACACGAACTAGAATGTACAGCGCAGTCTCCTTTCTGATGCACACTTGAACCACACTTCACTGTGCTTATAGCCCTGTCCCACATGGTGGAAAAAAAAAGTAGAGGTACAAACTGGTTTACATTCTCGGCAAGGGCTTTAGACGTTTTTTTTTTATAGCAGCCACAGTTTACTCTTGCTCCGGGTATTTTTCTGGTTTTCACGCTTCACCTTAATGGTATTTTCAACAGGATGCGGTAAAATGTTGAAGTTTATCCTTATTTCATACCAGCTATTTCCATGGATTCAGGATGAATTATATTATTCAATCTGGTGAAACATTAAAATTAACACTCCGCGTTTAGGAGTTAAATTTGCAAGAACGTTCGCGTTTGGTCAAGAAGTTTGTCCAAGGACAAAGTCCCAGCTTACGAAAAGCAATAAGACCAATTCCAGCGTGCATGAACAAGGGAATTTCTCCGAAAAAACTGAGCTTCAAAAGACAAGATGGCAAAGAACTAGTTAAACTAGAGCAGTGTGCATAGCCCACATATTCCCCACAGGCCCCCATCAGTTAAACACGGCCATCAATAGTCAATCAAGAGCTGAAATTTTCCAAGTCCAGCTGGTCCATTTTCCTTAGACGAACCTGGTCTATTTACAATACCGATCTGTGTTTGTTCCCATAGAAGCTACATACCAAGTTTCATTAAAATCCTTTCAGGAGTTTTTAAGCTATCGTGTTAACAAGCTCTTGATGACAGAGCGACCGACTGACCGACACGCGGTCGATCGCATATATTCCCCAGGGTTCGCGCTGGGTTCTCAGGAAAGTGAGTCAAAAAAGGAAAGTGTGACTCAGTTGGGTCCAGAAAAAGTGAGTCATTTCGTAAAAAATGCCCACCAAGTGTACAAAAACCCCGCCAATGCGAACCCTGTTCCCTGTGGGGAATAAATAATTAATTTACTAACGGACCCGAACCTAGACCCATAAATACACACAGAGATTTGTTTCTCAGAAAAATGGGAAACAGATCTTGTGTAAATCTGGTAGACTACCCGAGATACCTTCGAACAACTTATCAAAATTGTATCCACACATCCACGGACATACACAATTATTATTGTGCGGTTCGCATTTCGGACCAGTGCGCATGTTTATGTAACTTGCATCGATGCGCGGTTCTTATTCAGACAGGTGCGCGTGTTTATTTAATTTGCGTTGACGCGCCGTTCTCACTTTGGACCAGTGCGGAGGAGATGCATTATTTTCTTCAAAAATTCCCCCAAAACACAAAAATTTTCCGATCGACTAAAAAAGCACAAGCCGTATGCACGACCCCTTAGCGGTGCCTCATAGTAAAAATAAATGACATCGGATCTAAAATGCAGAAGATACATTTTTAAACTTTTTGTTCAAAAATTCCCAAAAAATCCAAAAATCGCCCGATCGACTAAAAAAGCACAAACTATATGCACGACTCCCCCCCCCCCCCCCCCCCCCCTAGGGATGCCTCACAGCAAAAATAATGGACATCGAATCAAAATTGTAAATGTTTTTTTTTTTTTCAAACCAAAATTTACTAAACAAACAACTAACTAAATAAATAACTAACGGACGCCGTTAGCAAAACCGTTAGGGAAAGGGGCAACGTAAGCTGGGAAAAAAGGGGGTACTTTTCAAGTTTGGTCAAGGACATACATGTTAATCAATTGCACGCGAGTGCCCTTCCCTACGGGAGCAACCGTAGATATCTGAACGGGAGCGGATTATCCGGGGGTGGGGGGGGGGGGGGTTAGGAAAACAAGTCATAACCAGCCCCACAGCAAAAATAATGGACATCGAATCAAAATTGTAAATGTTTTTTTTTAAACCAAAATTTACTAAACGAACAACTAACCAAATAAATAACTAACGGACGCCGTTTGCAAAACCGTTGGGGAAAGGGGCAACGTAAGCTGGGAAAAAAGGGGGTACTTTTCAAGTTTGGTCAAGGACATACATGTTAATCACGCGAGTGCCCTTCCCTACGGGAGCATCCGTAGATATCTGAACGGGAGCGGATTATCCGGGGGTGGGGTGGGGGGGGTGGGGGTTAGGAAAACCAGTCATAACCAGAACCTGTAGTCTGTAAATAGCGGCTAGCTACAAGTCGGCACGATACACAGTTAGTCATGCAAATATGACAATCCACATCTGGGAGCCTAAAATCAGCAGCATTTTTTCTTGTCACATTAGGCAAAAAGTACCCAAACAGTTTAAAGGAAATGAATGGTACTTTGTGAAGAAATCAGTAGCCAACAGAAATGTAATGAGGGAAGATAAAAAAAGACAAAAATTTGAACCTGACTATTCGTTGTCAATCTTCTTTCTTTTTACCTGTTTCTCACCCGATATTGTAATGAACAAAGTACTTTTTCTGTTAACCCACTGCTTGCTACGATGGAAATAAATTTCATAATATCTTCTGTTTATGAAATGTCGTCGGATGAATTGTTGGGATCCTTATGTTTCATGCAATGTTGGCTAAAATTAATGAGTTTGTTTAATTTGTTGTTAATAATTTACTTTGTGTGAAACAGTTTTTACACGGTCATTCAAATTTCCCTCAGACAAATTTGTTGTTGAGGAGCCACAGATATGGAAAACACTTTCGGCTTCAATGTAGAAGTGGGTTTCCCCAAATTCCCCAAACAATGAAGAATTTGTTTTTGGGGAATGCGAAGGTGTTTCACTAGAGTGTAGGTAATTTCACCACCGAACAATTGATCACCACCTCGACTACCAGCTAAAACCGACCATTAGACCACTACTTCAATTTATTGTTATCATTGGCCATTTTAACAGCGCTGTTGCCATGTCTACAAAAATAAGTAAAACAAAAAAAAATATTCATAAATTACTGTCCCACGACGTCTCCAAAACCTCCGTACATCTGAACTGACACAGTGTTGTTTGCAGGGAGCGGAATTCTACTCCATGTGCCTTCGACAAGCTATTGAAAGGCCGCTTTCTACGCGGCCACGGTCTCCAAATCCATCCATTCTACTCCGTGCTGTCAAGCTGTGTTTTCTCAGGTCATCTCTCCTACCTCCACTCCGTCCCCCCCCCCCCCAAAAAAAAAAAAATAACTGCAAAAAGAGATTGAAATCAAATATCGCTCGTGGTCATATGATCAGTTTTTCATTTCGCTGGCGGTCATATGCTCAGTGGTGAACTGACCGTTGGTCAATTGGTATTGACACGTTCAACCACGTCAACCGACGGTACAGACAAACCAGCCTACAGAACCCAATCAACACACCCACTAACGGACAGAACCTAGCCAGCCTCGCTTGACGCGGAGCACCCGGATGGTATTGACACGTCCAACCGCGTCAACCGACGGTACAGACAAACCAGCCTACCGAACCCAATCAACACACAAACTAACGGACAGAACCTGGCCAGCCTCGCTTGACGTATGCAAGCGGAGCACCCGGATGGTATTGACACGTCCAACCGCGTCAACCGACGGTACAGACAAACCAACCTACCGAACCCAATCAACACACCCACTAACGGACAGAACCTGGCCAGCCTCGCTTGACGTATGCAAGCGGAGCATCCGGATGGTATTGACACGTCCAACAGCGTCAACCGACGGTACAGACAAACCAGTCCACCGAACCCAATCAACACACCCACTAACGGGCAGAACCTGGCCAGCCTCGCTTGACGTATGCAAGCGGAGCACCCGGATGGTATTGACACGTCCAACCGCGTCAACCGACGGTACAGACAAACCAGCCTACAGAACCCAATCAACACACCCACTAACGGACAGAACCTAGCCAGCCTCGCTTGACGCGGAGCACCCGGATGGTATTGACACGTCCAACCGCGTCAACCGACGGTACAGACAAACCAGCCTACCGAACCCAATCAACACACAAACTAACGGACAGAACCTGGCCAGCCTCGCTTGACGTATGCAAGCGGAGCACCCGGATGGTATTGACACGTCCAACCGCGTCAACCGACGGTACAGACAAACCAACCTACCGAACCCAATCAACACACCCACTAACGGACAGAACCTGGCCAGCCTCGCTTGACGTATGCAAGCGGAGCATCCGGATGGTATTGACACGTCCAACAGCGTCAACCGACGGTACAGACAAACCAGTCCACCGAACCCAATCAACACACCCACAAACGGGCAGAACCTGGCCAGCCTCGCTTGACGTATGCAAGCGGAGCACCCGGATGGTATTGACACGTCCAACCGCGTCAACCGACGGTACAGACAAACCAACCTACCGAACCCAATCAACACACCCACTAACGGACAGAACCTGGCCAGCCTCGCTTGACGTATGCAAGCGGAGCATCCGGATGGTATTGACACGTCCAACAGCGTCAACCGACGGTACAGACAAACCAGTCCACCGAACCCAATCAACACACCCACAAACGGGCAGAACCTGGCCAGCCTCGCTTGACGTATGCAAGCGGAGCACCCGGATGGTATTGACACGTCCAACCGCGTCAACCGACGGTACAGACAAACCAACCTACCGAACCCAATCAACACACCCACTAACGGACAGAACCTGGCCAGCCTCGCTTGACGTATGCAAGCGGAGCATCCGGATGGTATTGACACGTCCAACAGCGTCAACCGACGGTACAGACAAACCAGTCCACCGAACCCAATCAACACACCCACTAACGGGCAGAACCTGGCCAGCCTCGCTTGACGTATGCAAGCGGAGCACCCGGATGGTATTGACACGTCCAACCGCGTCAACCGACGGTACAGACAAACCAACCTACCGAACCCAATCAACACACCCACTAACGGACAGAACCTGGCCAGCCTCGCTTGACGTATGCAAGCGGAGCATCCGGATGGTATTGACACGTCCAACAGCGTCAACCGACGGTACAGACAAACCAGTCCACCGAACCCAATCAACACACCCACTAACGGGCAGAACCTGGCCAGCCTCGCTTGACGTATGCAAGCGGAGCACCCGGATGGTATTGACACGTCCAACCGCGTCAACCGACGGTACAGACAAACCAGCCTACAGAACCCAATCAACACACCCACTAACGGACAGAACCTAGCCAGCCTCGCTTGACGCGGAGCACCCGGATGGTATTGACACGTCCAACCGCGTCAACCGACGGTACAGACAAACCAGCCTACCGAACCCAATCAACACACAAACTAACGGACAGAACCTGGCCAGCCTCGCTTGACGTATGCAAGCGGAGCACCCGGATGGTATTGACACGTCCAACCGCGTCAACCGACGGTACAGACAAACCAACCTACCGAACCCAATCAACACACCCACTAACGGACAGAACCTGGCCAGCCTCGCTTGACGTATGCAAGCGGAGCATCCGGATGGTATTGACACGTCCAACAGCGTCAACCGACGGTACAGACAAACCAGTCCACCGAACCCAATCAACACACCCACAAACGGGCAGAACCTGGCCAGCCTCGCTTGACGTATGCAAGCGGAGCACCCGGATGGTATTGACACGTCCAACCGCGTCAACCGACGGTACAGACAAACCAGCCTACCGAACCCAATCAACACACCCACTAACGGGCAGAAACTAGCCAGCCTCGCTTGACGTATGCAAGCGGAGCACCCGGATGTGTTCACTGCAACCAAGTTTTGTTTTGGATGCAACTGCGTGCGGCTGTAAATCTACACAGGTCCACGGAATACTACGTAGATATTTCCGTGACAGAAAGTGCTGTCTTGGCCTCTAATTTAAAACTCAAATGGCATTTTCTTCTATTTGCCTTCAGATGAAAGACACCAAGTTGGGCAATTATCCATTTGGACAACGATTTCAATTTTGGGGGCTTTTTTACCGGGTATGCAAAATTTGGAAAGGGGGGGGGGGGTATATACTATGTACATGTGTACATGATCTGAGATATAAACCATATCAGCCAGCAACATGGCCTGCCGTTCTTAAAATATTCCACAAAATCAATATTATCAAATCTTTCTTCACAAAACAGAGATAGACCAGATTCCGTCACCTCAGCCTGAAAGAGTACAATGATGAAAACGCGATTAAAATGCGATCAACGGTATCTTCGAAACAGGACACACTGCTGCAAAGGTCAATTAGTCATATGACTCATTACCGACAACTCCCTCTCCCCCCCCCCCCGTCAGGGCCACCTCACCACCAACATAAACAACTAATAACACATACTGCAAACTGACACGATTTCGCCCCTGAGTTATATGAAGAGATATGATTTTCTGTGAGTCCTTAAGACCACGGTCTTTTCAGAAAAAGCAGCTGATTTCATCTACATAGCAATGCCTTTCTTTGTGTACAATTTGTAGGTAACATACGTGGCCACATTTACGAACAAACTCTTTTCTTAATCATGCCTATATATATATTTATATATATATATATATATATATATATATATATATATATATATAGCGAACATCCGGCATTGGGTAGAATACGGCAGGGTGACCGTTTTTAGAAAAGTAAAACGTTTGTTAAATTATCACCCAGGCTATGGAGTAACAGGAAGCATCGAACTTAAGACTGATCTAGACCGTATGCCGATAAAAAAGCGGAATGATCATTCTATCTCTAATCGTATTCGAGATAATGGTCAAATTCTGATTTTTGACTTTGACCGTGACCAAGGTCAAGGTCACCGAGGTTCCACTTATGTAACATTATTTAGGCCCAAAGGGTCGAAAATATTTCGAGATAATAGTCAACTTCCTCTTTTTATCTTAACCTTGATCAAGGTAAAGGTCACCGAGGTACCTTTAATGTAGCGTTGTTTAGGCCCAATGTTTCGAAAATGAGCGCTACATCACACTCTCTCCAACCCTTTTCGAGACAATGGTCAGTTTCTCGTTTTTTACTTTGACCGTGAACGAGAAGGTCAAGGTCACCGAGGTAACTCTCATGTAACATTGTTTAGGTCCAAAGGGTAAAAAATGAGCTCCAAATCGCTTTTTCTCTAACCGTTTTCCAGATGATGGTCAACTTGCGGTGTCGGACCTTGACCAAGGTCAAGGTCACCGAGTGCCTCTTATACAACACCGTTTAGGCAACAAGGTGGAAAATCAGCTCAAAATCGTTCTATATCTAACCGTTTTCGAGATAATAGTTAACTTCCGATTTTTGACCTTGACCGTGAACCACAAGGTCATGGTCACCGAGGTATTTCTTATGTAACGTTGTTTAGACCCAAAGGGTCTGAAATGAGCTCAGAATCACTCTATCTCTAACCGTTTCGAGATAACAGACAACTTGTGATGTCTGACCTTGACCGAGAAAGTCAAGGTCACCGAGGTACCTCTTACGTAACATTATTTAGGCCCAAAGGCTCTAAATTGAGCTCAGAATCACTCTATCTCTAACCGTTTCGAGATAATAGCCAATTTCCTGTTTTTTTACCCTGACCGTGACCAAAGTCAAGGTCACTGAAGTACCTCTTATGTAACGTTGTTTAGGCCCAATGGTTCGAAAATGAGCCCAAAATCACTCTTTCTCAAACCCTTTTCGAGACAATGGTCAGTTTCTCGTTTTTTACTTTGACCGTGAACGAGAAGGTCAAGGTCACCGAGGTAACTCTCATGTAACATTGTTTAGGTCCAAAGGGTAAAAAATAGGGTTGGGTATCGCGGCGCATTCTGTATCGCGATACGTATCGCGATATTGGTTGTGTATCGCGATACATATCGCGATATTTAAAAATTCTTAAAAAGTGAAAAATGCAACTGTTTCATGGCTTTATCAGGCATTTTAATATCCAAACCAATAGCTCCCCTCCGGGGGCCTCAAGTCCTACGGTTGGGGGGCTGATCAATTCACTTTATAGTTGAAGAGATACGGCTTCGACAAAATACCGCGTTTTGGCTGAGTTCCAGCCAGTAATGTCACATTTTTGACAATTTCCCATTTCGTCAGTTTTTCGTCGATTTGAGAATATGGTGTGTAAAATGACGAACAGCAGCATTGCAGATATCACTCGATAGCAATTCACTGCAAAGTTATCGAATTAAACATACAGTGGAAAATATCGAAAAATATCGATATTTCAAAATTCGTATCGCGATACGTATCGTGAAAAAAGTATCGCGATATATCGCTGTATCGATATATATCGCCATCCCTAGTAAAAAATGAGCTCCAAATCGCTTTTTCTCTAACCGTTTTCCAGATGATGGTCAACTTGCGGTGTCGGACCTTGACCAAGGTCAAGGTCACCGAGTGCCTCTTATACAACACTGTTTAGGCAACAAGGTGGAAAATCAGCTCAAAATCGTTCTATATCTAACCGTTTCGAGATAACAGACAACTTGTGATGTCTGACCTTGACCGAGAAAGTCAAGGTCACCGAGGTACCTCTTACGTAACATAGTTTAGGCCCAAAGACTCTAAATTGAGCTCAGAATCACTCTATCTCTAACCGTTTTGAGGTAATAGCCAATTTCCTGTTTTTTACCCTGACCGTCACCAAAGTCAAGGTCACTGAAGTATCTCTTATGTAACGTTGATTAGGCCCAATGGTTCGAAAATGAGCCCAAAATCACTCGGTCTCCAACCTTTTTCGAGACAATGGTCATCTTCCTGTTTTTTCAACTTGACCGTGGCCGAGAAGGCCAAGGTACCTCTCACGTAGCGTTGTTTAGGGTCATAGGGTCGATAATGAGCTCAAAATCGCCTTATCTCTAACCGTTTTCGAAATCGTGGTCAAAATGCGGTGTCTGACCTTGATCGTGACCTAAAAGTCAAGGTCACCGAGGTGCCTCTTATGTAACGTTCTTTAGGCCTACAGGGTGGAAAATGAGCTCAAAATCGCTCTATCTCTAAGCATTTTCGAGATAATAAGGGGTTGGAAGTAACCCAGCATCCTGAATCTTGACCTTCAGGGTCAAGGTCAAAGGTCACCTGACCTCATGTACCGTATGGTTAACCATAGGCTGACTTATCTGGAAAATTGTTAGAGGACGATTTTGAGCCTATCTTCGACCCTGTGGGCTCAAACATCGTTACGTAAGGTCAAAGGCCATGTGACCTCATGTACCGTTAAACATAGGCCGACCTATCTCGGAAACGGTTCGAGAGAAAGCGATTCTGAGCTCATTTTCTATCCTTTTGGGCCTAAACGACCCTACATAACAGGTACCTCGGTGACCTTGACCTTCTCGGTCACGGTCAAGGTAAGAAACCGGAAGTTGATTATTAAATATTTTGGAGCGACTTTTTAACCCGTTGGGCTAAAACAAAACAAAGAAGGGTACTACGTCACTTTGAGCTTCTTTCTTCTGAGTCATAATTTAATACAAATATTTTCTTTGATGGTTTCTGCAAGTGAGACAATTCCGCTACCTAGCGGAATTCTGTCCAGTTATTTGTGGTCTAAAACTGCAGCTAGAAAACGAAACTTTAACGAATGTGATGGAAAACATTATCAAACATTTTTCACTGCCCAAATCCCCCTCCCCCAAAATATCCCAGATTTATAAAAAGCACTGTATATAGCGGGTATTTGGCTTTGCAGAGAATATGAGAATACTGCGGTGTGAGCGTTTTTAAGTAAACAAAACACAACAATTAAATATTTATCGTCAATGGTATCTTTACCATTAACTTGAAGGCTTAATTTCTAAATATTAGTATGCTCGGTCATAACAAATCAAGACATTTGATTTAAGGTACCGCCTTAAAAACAACACCGAATTCCGCTAGGTAACGGAATGACCCACTTGGATATACCACAAAAAACTATTTACTCTGTAACCGAGACACTTCTTACATAACGATTTATCTCTAAATGTTAGAGACAATGGTTAAGTTCAAGTTTTTGAATACCATGACCGAGTTCAAGGTCACAAAGGTACCTCTTATGCAACATCGTTTAGGTCAAAAAATGGCTCCTTCTCTAACCGTTTTCAAGATAATTTTCAACTTCTGGTTTTTCACTTTGACCATGATCGAGAAGGTCAAGGTCATCGAGTTACCTGCTGTAATGTCTTTTAGGTTTAAAAGGTCGAAAGTGAGCTCAAACTCCCTCTAACATGACCGAGTCAAGGTGACCGAGGTACCTCTTACGTAATGTATTTTAGGCCCACGGGTTGCAAATGAGCTCAAAACTGCTTTCTAACCATTTTCGAGACAGATAATGGTCAGCTTTCAGGTTTTGACTTTAACCATGACCGAGAAGGCCAAAAGCACCGAGATACCTCTTATGTGACGTCTTTTAAAGTTAAAGGATCGAAAATGAGCTCAAAATCACTCTAAATGTAATCGTTTTCGAGATAATTGGTCAACTTTCAGTTTTTGACCTTAACCATGATCAAGGTCATCGAGGTAGGTTTAGCGTCACGCCTTTTAAGCCCATAGGCAGAAAATGACCTCAAAATTGCTACATCTCTAGTCCTTTTAGAGATAATATGGTCAACTTCCGGTTTTTGAAGTGGACCATGACCGAGAAGGTACCTCTTATACGTCTTTTAGGCCCAACGTATCGAAAACAGTTCAAAGCTCTAACTCTTCTCCAGATAAGTGGTCCTATCACTTACGGTTTCTGCGGTATTACCATCGCGTGACCTTTGGCCTTGACTCTCAAGGTCAAGATTGAGATCTCGACGTTACTCTCCACTTACACCGGATATGTGTTTGACCAGTGATTTCAGCCTTATTTGACTGGATATCTGTTTTGAATATGGATTTGAACCCCATTTCTTGCCATTTTTCATGACAAACAAAGGCTTAAATAATGTTTACTTCAGTTTGACCTTTAAGGTTAACGTAAAAAATCCCCGGATTTTGCGATCTAGGTGTGTGCCAAATTTCATCTTCCTGCGTCAAATGGCCCAAAGAGTTTTCAGGAAACCACCCAGAAAAGAGGGCTAAAATTTCCAAATGGCTTAACTTTCCAAGTGGAAATTAACACAAATTGACAATGGTGAAGGCAACAGGATGGGGAGGCGGGGTGGGGGGGGAGAGGTAGAAAAATTATCATGATTCACCCAACTTTCCCTGAGCGCAAAATTATTGACAATGGAACGGTCTTCCTTCGCAAATAAGGAAGTCAGCTTCGCTCACTCGTTACCCCTTGTATTTTAGATAATGAATAATTTATTACATCTGTAGGACCACTCACTCGAATGTGCGGCAGGAGGACAGTCCCATGAGGATTGATTTTTCCCTGCTCTCGAGCACCGTGATAATGGAATTTCTATTGTAAGGGCTAGCTTCCTTGGTCAACGAGATAAACTGAAATAGCATGATATTACTACTCCTGTGAGGACAACCTGACTTACTTTATAGATGCTGGCCTATGCTTTGAAAAGAATGTGCGTCCTGTTTTTGCTATCTTTCTGTTAAAAATACATGTATAACACTTGAAAAAAAAAAATAGTGCAAGTTTGTTCATATGACTGGCCATTTATTTCATGACAGCCACTTACATTCAATGATACACTCGTGTCAACATAACGTTATCTGTCTGTGCGTCGGGAATCAAGGTCAAACGCATGCCAGACGTCTAAAAAATGAAGCGTGACGCATGAACATCCCTGTCAACGGAGGGAAGCGGATGAGAGAGAGAGAGAGAGAGGAGAGAGGAGAGGAGAGAGAGAGAGAGAGAGAGAGAGAGAGAGAGAGAGAGAGAGAGAGAGAGAGAGTTTTAAAAAAAACGCACCACAATTGCGCTATTCGAAAAAACGTAAACAAATCGAACAAAATGATATCCGGTCAGCTCGCAACTCGGCAAGGCGCAACTTAAAATGAGCAAAAACATGGAACAACTCGCAATTCGTTAGTTTCTGACTTAACAGACAGATATGACTTGGTGAAGTGACGTACCTGACTTGAAAATATCAGTTTTATGTCAAAAATATTTGGATCTTTTGCAAACTGCAAATTATGACTCATACTTTAATAGCGAACTGTTCTATTTTTCATTTTGTTGTGGGTTTTAACAAAATTAAAATTTCATGATTTCTTGGTCTATTTTAAGAATCACACACCGGCTGAAAGATTAATTTTCATTCTATTTTTTCCACAGGTTCTTTTGTTTGCTTTTTTTTTCAAAAGCGATTTTGAACGCGACGAGCACACACAATGTATTGTTCTAGGACGTATAAACAACGTCGTTTCTGCAACACTTCCAGAACGCACTCGCACCTTCCACAAACAGGCCGGGGGGAGAGGGGGCTTTAATCGGTTCAACGAAACGCCCAATCCGACGCGAAAACCATGTATGTGGCAAAAAACCTCTGGAAACCTGAAAGTGGGGTGGGGGGGGGGGGGGGCGGGGCGAGCTCTTCGCCTATTCTGCAAAAACATGCTTATCGTCGAGGACTTCAGACCTCTGTACCCCCGCGGGCACCACGAAGCACCGACCATGCCTGTGGCAAAACACCTCTTGCAACCTGTAAGAAATCTGCAATGTTTCGTTAGAAAAAACTCAAATATTGATTTATTCATTTTGTTAAATTAATGACTAACCTTATGTGAATCTCACAAGGCAGCGGTTCATGAACTTCTCTCCTTCTGTGATCACTGAGTGGAAGATAACAAAGGGTCCACAAGCCAAAAAGCGCTCGAGACGCAAATACATTTCGGTACAGAACACATGGTGTGCACTCAGGCTTTGTGGTACTGTCATGTAAGGCCACACGAAATTTTGCACCCATTGTTTGCGTTCTCTACTCAAGAGAGCGCTGCGTTCTTTATTTTGGTGTGATTTTACACTGTTGTGAAGCTTAGATAACAACAAAAGAGCTTTCGTGCATTCACACAAATCGCTTTGCAGCTTGCTTTTCTGCAGCAGTTGGCTTGTAAAATCAAACATTTGCATTCACAGAAAAAATCGTTGTTCAGACATTTGATTCGACGACTTGGCTACAAGCTGTCCAGATTCTTTGTTAATTTGTGAAGTGCAAGAAGTGTATTTCTTTCGATTACTTTCTTCGAACCACAGCTTCAGAAGCCGGCGACGGGAGGGGGGGGGGGGGGGGGGGGGAGTGAAGGGTTACCTAATTTAGCGCGGATCCATGACAACAGTTCGAGCGATACAGTATGGAGCCAAAAAGGTCGATACTGAAAAAAACGCGACGAAAGTTTGAGATTTTTTACCGTATTTTTTTTTGAAACTGTTGAGGACGATTTTTTAATTTTAAAATAAACGCTTTTTTCGTATAGTTACATTAAGGACCAGAGGTTATTTCACCAGATCTGAGCGATTCATTACTTGAAACTGCAATTACTTTCTTTCGTTCAGTCCCTTGATAATCCATAAAAGCGGTATTCACTTAAACTTGAACCTAATCAATCACAGGCGTGATAAAAGGTAAAATGTTTCCTTTGCATGTTGTTCAATCAGTTCTGAGACAATACAACGAGGAAGAATGAATTGCATTCCGAGGAAATGCAATTAGGAATTGCACTTTATGAAAACCCGGGAGATAACAAATTAAACACTGAAGTAAGTGTCAATAATATCAAGAGCTGCAACAACGACTCGCCATACTCTGCAGGGGCGTGCAGAAAGACGGAAGACCACACAGGAGTTTCTTCGTAGGGTGGGACACAATATTGGCTCGAAACCGGTCAATCGCGAAAACCAGGAAGGCGATGAGTAGAAGAGTAAGAGACTAACTAAAGACTACAGCTCAATTAGAATTGTACTTTAGATGTGAGATTAGAGTACAGAGCGAGAACAATTATTTCATTTGAATATGCCTAATAAACTGTTTTTAATGAATAAATCGTTTGAAGTTACAACTCAGGGTCTTTTTTTTTATTTGATAGACAGTAAAAAAAATGTCGAACTTTTGTCGGGTTTTATACTTTTGACCTTTTGTCACTCGACCTTTTGACGCTTGACCTTTTTGTCGGGACACCTTTAACGCACTTAGAACGTATTTAGAAGAGGGGGCAGCATCAAGGGGATCTCAACTACCAACTCACGCTTCCACCAGCGGACGTGGTCGATTAGAATGCCTAGCGTAAATTGGTCAACTTTTTGTATGGTGCGACAATACGCCTAGCGGCGACTGGTCCGAACTGTAAAGTATGATATTTCGCCTAATTTTTAACACTTGGCAAGTCGACGACTTGCACAGAGTATATTGACGGAAACCGCGACATCTCACATCTGAACATCTCGCATCCAAATTGAAAAGGACATCTCGCAACCGTGATTTTTTGCTTGATTTTCGCACATGTGTTAAACATAATTTGAAGATGTACATGTCTCTTGTTGTTTCATTTTCATGATCAAAACGCTAAGCAAAAACAGTGATTTTTTTTTTTTATCAAGAAATACAACGCGTAAGGCTGTAGCAGCATTTGCACAATAACGATGCATATTTATTAACTGTGCAGTTACAGTGTAAGAAATTTGGAAATAAATTTATAAATGTTATTTGATTTAATCAGTTTGACCTGTGGCCTGCTTGACTTGGGGTCACTTTTAAGGTGGCTAATATGACTGGTGGCTACTTGTCCGGTGGTCACTTGTAAGGTGGTCAATATGACTGGTGGCTACTTGTCCGGTGGTCACTTGTAAGGTGGTCAATATGACTCGTGGCTACTTGTCCGGTGGTCACTTGGAAGGTGGTCAATATGACTCGTGGCTACTTGTCCGGTGGTCACTTGTAAGGTGGTCAATATGACTCGTGGCTACTTGTCCGGTGGTCACTTGGAAGGTGGTCAATATGACTCGTGGCTACTTGTCCGGTGGTCACTTGTAAGGTGGTCAATATGACTCGTGGTTACTTGTCCGGTGGTCACTTGTAAGGTGGTCAATATGACTCGTGGCTACTTCTCCGGTGGTCACTTGTAAGGTGGTCAATATGACTCGTGGCTACTTGTCCGGTGGTCACTTGTAAGGTGGTCAATATGACTCGTGGCTACTTGTCCGGTGGTCACTTGTAAGGTGGCCAATATGACCGGTCGCTAGTTGTCCGGTCCGGTTTTCTCTGGGATTCGTGTGCAACCACACTTTCGCCTTACCAATACATACAATTAAATAGTGCAGCAGTGTCCCGCTCAAGGTCCCTAATTTACATGCCACTCCGGAAGTACAGGTGAGTGACCAACCTAATTATTGGGAATGGCTGTTTCCCCAGGCAACCCAAACATCAATTACATTGCAACCAAATACCGCACTAGTTTGACCGGAACTAAACTGTATGCATGTTCTATTACTACTAGTCCTGAGTCAGCAATATATTTTGTATGTATTTATGACTGCTGACGCAAGTGTAGGGCAGTTGGAAGGGGGGATAAAAAACCACGGACGTCACTTTATACCCGAATATAAAGTAACGGCGGAGAAAATCAGATAAAATTCTCAAATAATAAAATACAAGACTTATTTTTAAAAATCCTAATTTACTTTATCTGTTTTATTCTTTGCAGTTGAATCTTCTACCCATAAAGTGACTGTTCGATAACCCGACTTTCAGCCAACTGAAAGTAGGCTGGCAGGTGTATATTCTAAAACCCGAGCTCCAGTAACCGTAACTGAATTGGCAAGGTCATATTCAATAACTGACTTTCTGCAACTGGAAGCTGGCTGGCAGGCGTACACTCGATAATCGGAACTTTAGCACCTGGTTGTGCGAAAACAATTTCATCGTCCTTATAATTTATTCTATGTAAATTTTTATTCGATAGCTCAACTATTCAATACTTTAAAAGTTTAGTTTACTAGATAGTAGTTCTAGACACTGAGCATCTACTTCGTTTATTTCTCTTATAAAGACACGGACTCTCTGTGAAAGCAACGTGATGAATTTATTTCTTTCTTGTCTAATCATTATAGCATGGGATCTCGAGTGACGCTCAGAGAAAATGGAGGCTACTAAGAGAGACTTGTGGGATTGGCAATATTCTTGACATGAAACAAGTCTATGCCTCATGAAAATTAATGTTAACCCGCTGCTGGCTGTGCCGGTTTACTGTTCCTTTTCTCACAGTCAGTGTATACAAAAATTGACAAGCAAATGTCGTTTTATTCCTTCAAACCATCCAATTACGTCACTGAAAGCTTCTTTTACCAAATGTTTTCTATTTTGTTTCAAAGATGAATAGATTTTCTAAAAATCTATGACTTGAACTGTCTAAAAAGCGAACACATCAAAAACCGCAGGAGTTGTACGCAACTTGGGATAACCATGGATTGTTCCTAATATTCCATGACCTCTCAACGGTATCTCGACAAAAGGCCTCGCGACAAAACGCCTCAAAATGTAAAGTGCGACAAAACGCCTCACTCGTATAAACTCCCTATTTTCGCCCATTTTTCTTACTTTGACTAAATGACTTGTTTTTTTAGCCAGTCTGGCGACTTTCAACGGTATCCCGACAAAAGGCCTCGCGACATAACGCCTCGTGATAAAACGCCTCGCGACATAAGGCCTCGCGACAAAACGCCTCAAAATGTAAAGTGCGACAAAACGCCTCACTCGTATAAACTCCCTATTTCCCCCTATTTTCCCCCATGCTTGTTATATATTTTATTCTACAAGAAAGAAGAGCAAAAACAAAAGAAATGCTTCCTTTGCTGGTCTTGACCTCTGAACGGTATCTCGACGAAAGTCCTCGCGACAAAACGTCTCGCGACATAACGCCTCGCGATAAAACGCCTCGCGACATAAGGCCTCGCGACAAAACGCCTCAAAATGTAAAGTGCGACAAAACGCCTCACTCGTATAAACTCCCTATTTTCGCCCATTTTTCTTACTTTGACTAAATGACTTGTTTTTTAGCCAGTCTGGCGACTTTCAACGGTATCCCGACAAAAGGCCTCGCGACAAAAGGCCTCGCGACATAACGCCTCGCGATAAAACGCCTCGCAACATAAGGCCTCGCGACAAAACGCCTCAAAATGTAAAGTGCGACAAAACGCCTCACTCGTATAAACTCCCTATTTCCCCCTATTTTTCCCCATGCTTGTTATATATTTTATTCTACAAAGGAAGAAGAGCAAAAACAAAGAAATGCTTCCTTTGCTGGTCTTGCACTCAAAGAGTAGTCCGACCAGAGTCACTGAATGTCAGAGATATCGGAGTATTGCATGGCATCTAATTCTCGAAAGTCGCCAGACTGGCTAAAAAAACAAGTCATTTAGTCAAAGTAAGAAAAATTGGGGAAAATAGGGAGTTTATACGAGTGAGGCGTTTTGTCGCACTTTACATTTGAGGCGTTTTATCGCGAGGCGTTATGTCGCGAGGCGTTTTGTCGCGGATTCCCTCTCAACCGTACAAAGCTTGAAACAACATTCAACATCAAAGGATCAGTGCTGAAATGGTTCAAGCCGTATCGCGCAACAAAATCCACGTTGGTTTATAAAGCAGTGGCGGATCTCAGCCCCCTCCCTCACACTGCCCCATCCCTCATTTTGGCAAATGGAGAAAAAGCACATGTGGTCGAGCGACATTTTGCTGAAAGTGGCTTCTACAACATTTTGCCCAGATTTATAATTATTGGGCATGGTTTTAGGTAAAAAGCTCCCCCCCCCCCTTGATCGATTTTTGTGCTTTAATATTTAATATATTGCTCCAAACTTCAATTAGCGTAAAAAGAGATTAAAAGCCTCTCCTTTTACTACCAGCTCCGGCGTCCCATCACGCTGACTCATATCAAAATGATATCCGTCTAACGTTAGCTAGTGTCTAATCTACGCGATTGCTGTTACCCTACTTAATCCCTTGATGCTGCGAAGTTAGGGTTGGAACGAGTCCGACGGGTTCACGGGTCTCGGGTCCACACTCACTTTTCGGGTTCAAAGTTCAGACCCGTGGATACGACCAAATAAATTATTATTATTATTTTTTTTTTTTTATTTATTATTATACATTTCGTAACTTGTTAACTTTGAATTCATCCCGTCGCGGTTGTTTCCGCTGCACGTTCCCTTTTTCACGGATTTGTTTCACACATCATCTTTTGTGATCATGTATAATTACTGCGAGCAGTTTAAGATGTGTCAGCTTAGCCATATTTTTCTTTTGGTAAAGAAATGCTCTTATTGGAGTCTAGACCTTAGTCGGTGGGTTGTGGCTTTAATTTTTAAGAGGTCCGGAGGTACCTGGGGATGGTTTACCATCTGGCGCCATCAAGTATAGCTATATACTTGTGGTCTCGATGGGAGTATAGGACCGACACGAGCCTATTGCCGAGTAGCGCGTGTGGCAAGTCGAGACGATCGAGTAATCTGTATCGTAAATTGCAGTTTAAATGATCAGTTTTTTTTTTAAATTTATGAAAAAAGAGTGTATAAAAAATCGGGTCCGGGTTCAAGTCCACGTTTCGGGTCCACGAGTCCAAAATTTTGGACCCGTTCAAACCTTTTCGATGTCAAAACTTTCGTACACAATGGGAGCTGATTTTGCTAAGACTCACACTTCACTACAAGATGGAAATCATGGAAAGTAATAAAGGAAAACTAAAAATTACTCTAGATGAATTCATGTACAAAAAAAATTAAACAAAAAAAACGCGAAAATAAGAACCATATTATGTGGAAAATAAGAACCATATTATGTTTCCTTACATAGTACCTAGTGTTCAGATGAATTCAGGACGGTAAAGTGTACAGCATTGTTGGTAGTTTTGTTCTGATTGGTCACATGTGAAATGTAGTGTGATTTACCAGGAAAGAAAATTGTAACAAAGTTGATTATAAATCGGTCCAAATGTTGTACCCTGTACTTTTTTCGGACATTAAGTCGTCGGGCGTTATGTCGTGGATTCGTGGAACTCAATGACCTGACAAAACACGCCCTGTTCATGTCACGACTAGTTAATTCGATTTAGAATGAAGTACATATCGGCAGTTGAATATTTTACACGTTATTTAACCGGGTCATTATTTCATTGTTAACTAGAGCGGCCAGTGCAATAAAACACAAGAGTACAGGATTATATCACACACTTTCACTTGACAGCACCTCTTTAGTTTCTTGATTTTGTTAATAAAATCAAATGTCTCCGAGACTAAACCATGATTCCCCAATAACCATTTTCCATTTTTCTTTTTACTGACATAAAAGATTCATTTCTGCAAATATACTCATAATTCATTGTAAAAAAAATACAAAGAATACTAGAGCGGCCACTGCTCACCACCAACAGTGCACCTGAACATGTCAAATACTTTATTACCAAGTTATTACCTTTTTTGCTTTTGTAGACAAAAAAAAAAAAATTTCACCGATGACCTTTTACTTTATATAAAGTGACCGTAAAGTAAATATATCTAATGAAGTCGGGTTGCGTATCAGCTTTTTGAAGGGGGTGGGAGGGACGTAACCTGAATTGTGGGTATTCCAATCCCTTTTCTACACAAGTCCAGGCACATGTGTTTTATATGGATCTGGAAGGTGGTCACTACAGATAGGTTTACTGGATACCTTTTATCTGGGTCTGGAAGGTGGTCACTAAAAAGGTTTACTGTACGTCTTTTTATCCGTCTCCGGATGATAGTCGCATGACCAGGTTTTACTGTACGTTACTTTTTTATCCGGATCTGACAGTTGGTGAAGACAGGTAGGTTTTACCGTACGTCTTTTATCCGGATATGGAAGAGATCACGACAAACCTGTTTTGCATTAGGTCTTTTTATCCGTGTCTTGAAGGTGGTCGTTACAAATAGGTTTTACCGCAGTCTTTTTTATCCGGGTCTGTAAGGTGATTTTTATTTTTGTTTCTTAACCGGCACGCACCCTCCCCCACCCCACCAACACACAAACACACACACACCCGGCCAACTAATGTAAATACAATTTTAAATACAACCCTAACCCTTTACTCAAGGTTAGGTGGTACGGTAAAGGGATGACTCACCTCAGAAGGTTGGGCAGGGGGGGGGGGGGGGAGTGCCAAAATGATGAGCTGCTCGTCATAACACCAGATATCAGATGATCCACTTTAAATGTGAAAAATACTTTCAGGTACTAACCGTTACATAAGCACTCCCATGTATGAAACAACTTGGCCCCCAAATGAAAAGAAGTCTGCGGAAAAAAAAGAAACAACTAGACTGCTGAAGCATGTAAATGCGACCATAACGTTCCATGGCCAGTCGTTTTATTTTTGATTTGTGGGAAAAGACATACAGAAATTCGTGTCAATCCCCTACGCCCCCAAATCCTGACTCGCCTCTGACTAACATTTAAGAGGGACGAGTGAGTGGAGGTGAGGGTGTTTCCTCAAACATCTCCCTGAATCAAGTAAGTCATATTGCTTGACATAAGCATACAATTTAGGTGTTTAACTTTCTCATATTCTAGCCTGTTATAGCAGATAAAGACCTTATAATGCACAATGATCCCTCACTGAGTGGCATGTTACGTAATAGTTGTTAGATTCGGCGACTGCAAAATATATCACGTAACATTTTTTCCGTTTTCTATACGAGTTTAATGTTCAATAAAAAACCGTGTGACTTGTCCAAGGAGTAACTACACCAAGTTTGAAGTCGATCCGACTTTCCGCTTTCGATAAATTTTTACGTAACGATACCTTTCACTACAAAGTTGTCCGACTGACCCAAGGAACACCGATATAAAATTTTAATCGATACGACTTTCAGTTAGCGAGATATTTTGCCCACAAGCTTTTGTTTGAAATATAAAGAATTTTACGTGATGACGTCATACGCCGCACTCGTTCGTTCGACTAGCAACAGTCCCATCAAGTCTGAACTTTCTCCGATGTTCAGTGGCTCAAAAATTTTTACGTGATGACGTCATGCGCCTGCCTCAATGATACCTATAAATACCGTCTTGATACAGCAAACCCCTTTGGTTCTTCAGGCACCGACCAGACTTCAACACGCGTTTCGACGATTAGGGTGCTACGCGCTCTGTCTGGCTCGTCAGCTAGGGTGATCATTCCTAGCTACCTCCGGGGTGGCACGCTATATTTCACTATTTATCCACGCTCATCTATCTTCACTAGCAAAATCCCGTCGTATTCGTTTGATTTCGTCTCTTAATTCCATGTGTAAGGTTCCCATGACGTTTTTCCCGGCCAATGGCTCATCCTGGCCCAGACAATCTGCTCTTTGGAGAGCCCACTAGACCAGTAGATGTCTCCTGGGACTGCCTCCGCGATTACAGTTCTTGCCTCTAGGAGTTTACGTCTATATACGGGAACGTCTCTTTCTTTCGCTCTAATTATTTCCCTCATGACGTCAAGCTTCTCATTATCCCAGGATTGCTCAGCAGGTAATCTCTTCCCTAGTCTCTTGCCAGCACACGCTGTCGTCTGCTTACATATATTCTCTGCAAGCCCGTCTCGGCCGTAGAACTTCGCCCTAATGAACTGGTACGCGTGTTCGGAGGACCGGAATCTGCGTTCAAACACTGTCACTTGGCATGGGTAGAAATTACTTAGGACGTCGTCTTTGCCTTTAAATGGTGTTACGTCGGTTAATGGTGTGGTTAGGCGCATCGGACATCTATCTGCTAGCGTCTGATGTTCGGTGGATCTGCAGACTTTGCACATCTGACTCTCCCGAGCATCAGAAATCACGGGATGAGTCAGCTGTGTGGCTTCAGGGGAGTTTGGGGCTACTTCTGCTGTCGATCTTTCGCCTTTCCTTCTCCATATCCCTAGCGATGCAGATTCCGCTCTTTTCCCAGCTTCGTTAATCACGTTACGCCTTTCTTTGCCAACGATGCCTAATGTCTTCCACGTTCTCCATAGCGAATTTCCTGGGTAACCTCGGCAGCCTACTTCAACGGGAAAGCACCAAGTCTTCCAACCGTTTGCTCGGCACTGGTCGGTTAGCTCTGTGTACTTAAGCATCTTTCTCTCGTAGGCCTCCTCCATCCTGTCTTCCCATGGAATGGTTAGCTCTATAATGACGCAAAATTCGCTGCTTACTGGAGAAGAGTAAGACATCTGGTCTTAAATTCGTCACAGCAATTTCTTCAGGGAACCTTAGCTGCCGTTTGAGGTCAGTTAGCAGCTTCCAGTCGTCCGCCATGCTGAGTATCCCATTTGCTGTTTTGTTTGTACTTGCTCTTATCATCTGAGAGCTCCTCTGGCTAGTAGCTACCCCTGACAAATGTGATGAATCTCGCCTTAGAACTGGCGGGCTTTCTCTGTCGCGCTATCTCCAGACTTCCTGCTAATACCTCCAGCACCTGATCATGACGCCATTTATATTTTCCTCCTGCTAGAGCTTTGCTGCATGAGCTCAGAATGTGCTCTAGAGTCGCTCGACGTCCACATACGTCACATGCTGGGTCATCTTTCAGTCCCCATATTGCTAGGTTACTTGGCGTAGGCAACACGTCATATACTGACGCAATAGCAAACTTCAAGCGGTAACTCTCCATTTTCCACATGTCGCTCCAGGTTAACTTCTTGCCTCGGATACTTTCCCATCTCGTCCAGCTTCCCTGTGCCCTTAGGCTCACAGCTTTTGCTTTCCTTGCTTCCTCTTCCTGGTTCCTGATTTGGGCTTGCACCATTCCTCTTCGCTGGTCGTTCGATGCTTTGTTCCACTGGGAGCGAGTAATGCATCCTAGGCCCAAGTGGTTCCTAGTTACCGTCCCCACAATGTCACTATGTCTAAAACATGACTCAGCTTCCTCCAGGGCTTCCTGAGCTTGCCATTTCTTTCCTGTCCTTACTTCCACCCCTGCCTCATAGACTTTCTTGTCCCTGTTATCTCTAACGGTCACGGCTTGGCGTACTTTTGTCACCTTGAATTCTTCCACCAGAGACGTCACGGGTAGCTGGAGCACGCTTCCTGTGCTGTACAATGCTATACTTGTAAGGCTACGGGAAACATTGAGCCACTTTCGGAGGTAGGTGCTTATCCTTCTTTCTATTTTCTCGACAGTAGATAGCGGGAAGTCGTACACAAATGGGCCATGTAACATGTATAAAAAGTTGACAGAACCGCCCGACCTAACCAAGGAATAAACAGATCATGTCTGAAATCGATCCAACTTTTCGTTCCCGATATATCTTACACATTTTGTTCACGACAGACGGACACAAACAAACACAGAACGTACAAAAGCTATCTCCCCATGGTTGGGGGGACATAATACCAGTGGCCAAGACATGACATGTGCTTAAGACAATTTTATAGCGGAGTTTTTCTACATTTTATCTCTCGAGTACATTTTAATCTCATACACAACGATTTTTTATGTTAAAGTTTTAAACTAGTACAAAATGTGTATGGTACAAACCTAACGGAATATACAAATACTTTGTGAGCTTAACGGTGTCTCGCAGCCCTCGCAAATTGGCTCTTGCCATCCCACCGTCAATCCAGATGGGCTCGTGGACCATCTCGAAATACAGAGGCATTCATTTAATTAATATATAGTTTTATTTTTCCACATACTTGCTTTCTTTATGGGCAGTGTATTGATTGACAGCTCAGCATACTCCAATGAAAGCAAGTCTGGGTATTTCCCGCGTGCTGTTTTTAGAGCATTTCCTTGGAAATACAATGTTGTGTGTTTTGATATTTGCGGACCTAATGGAAATGTTTCATCATACTTCACTTAATGTTTAACGCCCAAATATGTTCCAGTCCGATTCAACTGTATATAGGTGTGACATCTTTCACTAGTCAAAGAGACAAAAGTTAGAACTAGAGTCTATGCCTTTCACAGTTTCTAGTGTAAACAAAACAAGCATGTCCAAGGACATGACCCAGCTGAGTCAAGGAAAGAGAGAAAAACTCTGAAACGAATGCTGCTAGGCAAGCCCCCTATCGCGATACGACTAACCCAGTGCGACAAAGTCGGCTGGGTTAAAAAACAACAGGCAAAACTAGAGCAGTGTGCATAGCCCACATATTCCCCACAGCCACCACCCCATCAGTTAAGCACGGCCATCAATAGTCAATCAAGAGCTGAAATTTTGTCCATTGTCCATTTGGTGCGCTTTCCTTGGACGAACCTGGCTCATTTACAATACCGATCTGCGTTTGTTGCCATAGAAGCTACATAACATTACAATTACAGTTTCATTACAATCCCTGCAGTTGTTCTTGAGATATCGTGTTAACGTACAATAGTCAATCAGGAGCTGAAATTTTCCAGCTGGTGCATTTTCCTTGGACGAACCTGGCCCATTTACAATACCGATCTGTGTTTGTCCCCATAGAAGCTACACACCAAGTTTCAGGAAAATCCTTGCAGCAGTTTTTATGTTATCGTGTTAACAAGCTGTTGATGACAGACCGACACACGGTCGATCGCATATCCCCCCCTCCTGTTGGGAATAAATTAAATTTTCAAAATGTACTCACACTGCGATGCTTGTTCAGGACGAGCCTTTTGGCCCTGCAATTAATGCCACTAAATCGTGACATTCCAAAACGTCTTCAGGAAAATTTACCAGCGTCAAGTTCCTGCTACCTTTTGAACCATCCACGTCAGAACAAGAACTGCAACAGAATAAGATTGTCCATAGACAATGCCCCTGCTCCCAAATACTGATCTCAGGATTTATGACATAACCAGAATTTCAAAATACCTTATAGCAAGATTCTATATCCCTGCCGTAAGATTTTAATACAAGAAAGGTTTATCACAAATATTTCTGCCAATTTACGGCGAAATGCCAGGAAAGGAATAGCCAGGCGGACACTTCTCGCCCTTACCTTCAATTAAATTTTAAGAAGTTTCGATTTACATCCCTGCAAGAAGACAGCGACTTTTTTAAGTAATGGCTAAGTTGGTCATAATATTCCGCCACCATTAACAAAAATGTCAAGACAGTTAGACCATATCCCTGGTATCAGTGGAGACATTAATCAGAATTTTTTTCTCCGATGTTCCCATCATTTTTCGGTAAACCGCTAAGAAAATGTTCACGTGGACATTTATTCCCCCAACGTTCAATTAAAATTGTTCGTTTCCATTAAAATCCTAGCAAATATGTTTTAAAAAAAATTGGATTGTGTTCAACATTTCCACTAATTTTTGGTGAATGATTCAAAACCAAACAGCCATATTTGTGCGAACACCCGCTGTCTTCAACAAAAATTTTATACAAATTGGATTTTGGTCAACATTTTTGCAAATTTTTGGTTAATCATCAAAAAGTTATAGTCAGGTTGGTACTTATGCCCGCTACCTTTAGCTCCAACTTTCGGCGAATCACCAAATAGGTAACAGCTAAAAATCCAGGTGAAGAGCTCTAATACATCTAACTTTTGATCCCTAGGGATAATTAAAATTTCAATATGAAATCGGTTTTTCTCCAATAATGCCACCAATTGTTTTTTTTTGGCACATTACGAATAAAAGTAATAGCCAGACAAGTACTAATCACAGTTATCTTTAACCAAACTTTCAAAACAATAAAACTATCTGCCTAGTGTCAATTAAGATTTTACTAAAAAATGTATTTTTTTCGCCAATTTTCGGCAAGTTACCGAAAAAAGTAACAGCCATGTACGTACTAATATCCACTACCATCAACCAAAATGTCAAAACAGTGAGGCTAGTTTCCCTGACGTTAGATAGAAATTTACTGAACAAAATATTTTTGGCCAACATTTCCGTTATTTTATTTTATTTTTGTTAATCACACAAAAGCAATAGCCAAGTAGGTACTAATGTCCGCTACCATTAATCATAATTTCAACATAGTATGGACATATCCTTGGCGTAAGTTAAGACTTCAATAAGAAATTGGTTTTTCGTCATTGTGTTTGACAATTTTTGAGGATCATAATAAACAAGACCGTCAAATGACGGGGTACAGTTGCCGTCAGAGTAACAAAAACGAACTGGCACTGCGCTTTTCTCTAAAACATGGAAGACACAGTTGGCGGGAGTTTTACTTCTATTACTAGTATTAACTATTTTAGATATCTTCAGCATCAATTTCGATTTAGGGTTCAAATCTAGCTTTACCATTTTTTTTGGTTACCGTGATTTCCGTTACCATTTTTTCTTTGCCCCAAAAAATCAATGCGGGATATTTACCAGTATAAAAGAACAGGTTCTGTGTACTGGCAATTATGATGTTCTTTTATGGTGCTCATTACACACAAGTGTTTGTTCTCCGGTGATTGGAATTTGGTTAACTGAACCAAAATTGTAAGAATCTTGTCATCTAATTCATTAATCCCGCTTCCCCTGTGGGGTGTGGGGAATCTTGAGAATACGGCCACTGCTTTCTGTTCTGTGCATGGCGTAAGAGTCGACTAATCGGAATTTCTTTCTTTCTAACTGCTCTTTTACTATTTCTCCATTCTTCCTTCTTTTTGTCCCACTTGTTCCTTTAGCAAGTGTGTCCCAATGTACCCATCATAGTTGGTGAATGGGACGTCAAACACCAAATAAACCAACGAACCAACTAATCCCGCACCGGAGCTGAACAAGTCACTGTCAGACAGATCAATAAAAACTGCACTGCTCAGAAAATATCTTTGGTGTAGATTATAAAAATCGAAAATTTAGTAAAAGCAAAATTAACTAGATATTTTTTGTTACTTTATTTACGAAAATACGAGGGCGAAGAGGAGGAAGGGGTGGAGGGGTCGGCTTCTACCCTACAATATACATTGCTTAGTTTCCCTAACCGATATAATGTTCTATAGCCCTTTCATTTTACTGTATTACAAATTCTCACTGTATTACAGTTTCTAAATGTTTTTGTTTTAGTATCTGGTTTATGTTTCTGTTAATCCCCACCCCAAGGCGCTTTCTCTGCCGGGACGCGGTCATTTGACCATCCGGACAAATGACCACCCGCAATTTGACCACCCGTCATTTGGCCATACCGCAATCTGACCATTTCCTTAATGAAAAAACGGACATTTGAGGACCTTTTGGAGTTTATTGCCTTTGACTACAGAAACAAAATAACACACACAGAATTAACCAGTTACTTTCGAAGTCATATAGCGTGTCCTGCCAGGGCTCTGCCTCCTAATACTCGATATAATGGCCAGACTAAGCCTTGTCACCCCCTTCCCCTAATCACTGTCTAAGTAGCTCTCTCTGGGGAGATTAATCTTTGTTTATCACTTACCACTACATATTTGAAAAATAAATAAATTAATAAATAAATGTTAGAAAATTCTGCTTGTTGGGAAAAATGATCGGAGCTGTAGGAGGGGGGATGGAAAAGTGACCGGTGGGAAACATGTATGTATACCGGTCTTCTTCATTCTTATCACCTTGAAGACAAAGAGCAACTCGCCCCCCCCCCTCCAGCAGCCCCCTCAATCGCATTAATCAGTTAAAAGTTTTGATTCGTGTAAATGTTCACAATATAAAATGTTTCATGTTTCCAAGTGTATCACTTCAGTGCCGCTCTGGTTCCCACTTGCAAACCTCGTTTGCAAATGGGTATAAGTTTGTAGTTTTTCTCGAAATTTTTTTTTCTGTCACGGAGGTCTCCAGAAAACTCCTACGCTATTTGACGTAGGACGATGGAAACACCAATTAATCACGAAAAGTAGCCATAAAAGAGCTCAAATCCCATTTGAATGCATAAAACGTACTCAGTAAAGGGTTAACTTTCATCACTAACCTTGACCTTAAGGGTCAAGGTCAAAGGTCACGTGACTTAACGCGCCCTTAACGACAGGCCGACTCATCTCAAAAATGGCTAGAGATAGAGCGATTTTGAGATCATTTTCGACCCTTTGGGCCTAAACAACGTTACATAAGAGGTACCTCGGTGACCTTGACCTTCTGGGTCACGGTCAAAAGCCGGAAGTTGACTATTATCTCGAAAACGGTTAGAGATAGAGCGATTTTGAGCTCATTTTCGACCCTTTGGGCCTAAACAACGTTAAATAAGAGGTACTTGGTGACCTTGACTTTCTGGATCACGGTCAAGGTCAAAAACGAAAGTTGACTAGTATCTCGAAAATGGTTAGAGATATAGGGATTTTGAGCTTATTTTCGGCCGTTGGGCCTAAAAGATCCTATGTAAGAGATTCCTCGGTGACCTTGACCTCCTCCGTCATGGTCAAGATCAAAAACCGGAAGTTGACCATTATGTCGAAAAAGGTTAGAAAACTGAATTTGAATTATGTCGAAACACTGAAAAATATGTCTTTGACCAAATATGTTGTGTCTCTGCCCTTGCAAGTGGGTGCTATTTCGCTACGTGTAGCGAAATTCCGTCTAGTTTACAATGCGTCTGTGTTGTTATGAATATCAATCAGGCACACAGCTTAAATAGCATTCTTCATCACGTAAAATACAGCTGAAGGAAACGTGACATATAAATATCGGACCATAAATATGCTGTTAACCCGATGCTAGCAACACTGTTAAAGCTCGTACAGTATCAAAATGACCATTTTAATACTATACGAGCTTTAACAGAATCTACGACAAAACGGACGATGATAAAAGGGACGGCGACGTTAGGATGCGACACAAGGGACGGCGGCGGAAGGGACTGCGACATTTGGGACTTTTGCTAAAATGCGACAAAAGGGATGAATTTTAATTTTTCGGTATTTGTTTTAAAAATTAAACCATAAATAAAATTGTTCAAACCCAAGATGCTTCAGCGATGGATTAAACGGGTGTAGGAAAAAATGGCACTGGAAAAAATGGCACCGAAAAAAATTGCACTGGAAAAAAAAATGGCACCGGAAAAAATGGCACTTTTGAACATACGGAAAAAATGGCACTTTTATTTTTCATCACATGAACATTAAACCCTGAATAAAAAATAGAGTTTCAGTTAAAAAAGAATCATTTCATATATAAAGGATCAATTTTTTAAAGTTATACAAACAATTCGATACATATTTACGTTAGCACGTGATGAATTTTTACGTAACGTTTTATCTATGGAAATGTGGCATAGTATTACTCACTGGGGTTCCTTTATGGTCCCTTAGCCCTGCCCTGAACGTTTCCCGGACGTATCCGCAGGGTTCCTTTCCCCTTAACTCTTGACATTTCTTTGATATACTTCTTATATAAACGTATGTATATCGCAGTGTTTTACTCAGAAATGCTAAAAATTTATGGTGAACAGTTAAAATGGATATAATTCAGTGAATTATAAAAATCGTACGCAGTATACTTGAAGAGAACATTTTTATCTAAACTATGGACCTTGTAATAAATAAATGATAAATGGAAATTAAGTGAAATTAATTTACAATTTTATGTAAAATATGTAATAGGCAAGACTTTTCTATTGCTAAGGTATGAAGTGAAGTAAATAAAATATTAGAAAATGAAAGAAACAAAGGTGCCATTTTTTCCGTTATTTCTAAAGTGCCATATTTTCCGGTGCCATTTTTTCCGGTGCCATTTTTTCCGGACACCGGATTAAACGGTATCCAGACATCTCGCATCTGGACATCTCGCTTCCAAATGAAAAAGTGGACATCTCGCATCCGTGATTTTGGTCTGCTTTTAAGGGGGAACTTTAACACTGTGTTTGGGAAACTTCATACAGAAAATAAATTACAGGGGTTTCCAAAACGTAAGTTATTTGAGTAAAAATAAATTATAAGCGATATTTTGTGCTTGTCGATATTAACAGGGGTTTCCAAAACGTATGTTATTTGAGTAAATCAACTGAAAAAACTCAGTTCAGTTTACGCAGTAATTCAAGAGTTAGGCTTACATTTGTACTCAGTGAATGTCATAGTGAGTAGTTCAACGTTCGGTGCAGCGCGAATTCACATGCTAATCCCTCGAAAGAGGCACTTAAAAGCATGAAGGATTTAATGAGCCTGTGGCGGATCAGTATTAAGAATGAATCCACATCCACTAATCCCACTGATCTATTCAATTTTTTAAAATTTATCTTTGATGCACGGTATGGAAGGGAAACGTGCACAGGTTCGAAAATGCGGCGGGTAAGATGTAGTCACGAATCTACATCCCTCAAGGTAGGGTATATAAAGGGAAGATATTGAAGTCCAAAATCATGGGTTTTGCTACTGAATGGGAAAATGAGACTGGAATTCATCGAAAGTATTCGGGGCAAACCTTAGCTTTGTCTCGATGGTTTCATATACACGAACAACAAAACGAACAAGTCTGGGCGAATTTACTGGAGATGCGTTCGTCGCCAGACTAACTGTAAAGGCTCTCTGACAATTTCAGGGGGTAGTTGGACCCGCAGTTGGCAAATGAGCACAATCATGACCCTTGTTCTGAAAAGGTAATAATAACATTACCTCTATTAATAATACGTAAAAGTATAATCAAAGGCCAACCCCCCCCCCCCCCCCCCACCGCCAAAACACAATGATAAATCAAGCAAAAACTCAAGGATGCGAGACGTCCACATTTTCATTTGGATGCGAGATGTCCAGATGCGAGATGTCCAAATGCGAGTTGTCGGATGCGAGATGTCCGGATGCGAGATGTCCAGATGCGAGATGTCGCGGATTCGGATTAAACATACATACTACATAACAGGGTTCGCGTTGGCGGGGTTTTTGTCCACTTTTTGGGCATTTTTTACGAAATAACTCACTTTTTCGGAACCTACCGAGTCTTTCTGGACAAAACTGAGTCACACTTTCCTTTTTTGACTCACTTTCATGAGAACCCAGCGCGAACCCTGACATACATTCGCGATGAATCCATATCCTATTGAACCCGGGGATATATGGATTACGTTTTTCCTACTTTTGATTTAAAATTTAGTTTAATCCGCGAATCCACATCTTATCCGGGGTTTTTTTCTCTGTCCCTTATGTCGTCGTCCCTTTTGTCGGGATACCGGCCTGGTCCAAAATGGCCCGTAAAAAGTGCAAGGAGGGGGAGAGGGTGGTTCAAAATGGCACTGGTCAAAATGGCCCGGCCCAAAACTGTTGAACCCAAAATGCCCTGAATAAGTGTGAGGAGGACAAAACTGCACCGATAAAAATTTTGACCAAATGAATTTTGAACAGGTTCCAATGGAACCAGACACCGATTTAGATCGATGAAAGAACTGTCCATTTCAGGGTAAATTTTGGGGTACATACAATCTGACCACTTGATCAACCGCCACTGCAACTTGACCAACCGCTATTTGACCAACCCCTTAATGAGAAAATAGACATTTGACCATCTTTATTATTTTATTGTTTTTTTTTCTACCGCTTCTCAGTAACACGACATCCCTCTGCCCCGCCCCCTTCCCCAAGCAAGTAGAATTTTGCATCCACGCGTCTTTCTTATGAAATCGTGCATAATACTCCAAATAAAATTGTCAACCACACTACCTGAGATGGCAGGGTCCACCAAGTCTGGGTCTGTGGGGTGCATACAAAATGGCAAGCGGACAAAGTGGCAACAGTCATAATGGCAAGCGGATGAAATGGCAATGTGTAAAAGCGGACAAAATGGCAACACAAATAAAAGAGAAAAGTTCATCTGCACTAAATTATTTTACTTAATCAAACTGTTCACCTTTGAAAGTACATGAATCCTTACATCGTTTAATTACTCAGTAATCGATCTGTTTTAGGATACACATCTAAGGCTCACCAAACTAAATTTCAGTTATCCAGTTTTACCATTTTGACACATGATCTAAGTTAACTGATATGTTCAAGGCTCCTTGGGCCACAAAACTTGTCCAGTCTTGCAAGTTTTACACACGAACCGCGACATTTGCATGCAGATACGGCGCAGTCGCACGGCTTCTTGGCCTGCGTCATCCCGGTCTTGAACTCTTCTGCACAACCCTGATACACAGGTCGCATCGAAATATTAGAGCAAGGGTTCTAGGCTGTCATCCGGAGAGTTGTTTCTCAGATACTCTATACCAGCAAGTAAATCTGCGATAGGCAACAGCGCTAATGAATCTATCATGCCACAAAATAGCTTCGCGGCTTCAGATTCGCGGTACAGAATTGTGAGTTCCTGCACCTGTTTCCAAGTAGACTGCGCCAGGTGGTCAGAATACCCTTGTTCGGTCAGGTGATCACCTATGACATCGCACACGGCACGCACCATTGCCATTTTGAAGTCCATTACCGCAGTCAGCGGATCAGGCTCCTGGTGAATTTCCGAGCACTTCTGCACGACAGCGCGTAGCATTTCTTCGTGGCGCGCATTCGTAGCCTGTTCTTTCATCTGCACGACAGCGTGTAGCATTTCTTCGTGGTGCGTATTGTAGTCAGTTCTTTCATCTGCGCACGGCGCTTTGTTACCGTGGTGGCCGCATTATTGGGATCGGGATTATGCTGTTGAATCAACTGAGGATACCGCATATCCAACGTTGTTAGCAAAATTGCTTTACAATCGATTGTGCGTTTAACGCATCTCCATCTAATATTCCGTGCCGTTGCAGTTTGTTTGCATAAGCAAATCCATTCAAGCTTATGCTTCTGTTCACCTCTATTACTTGTCCCTATTTTCATTTTAAATGTTATTTTCCTGAATTTTCCTTACCCTTTTATAGCTCACGTAGTGTCCCAAACTGACAGCCGGAGCATGTTGTGGATTTACCATTGTTTGTGTCATTAAGAATTACCAAACTACGGCGACTGATGGTGATTATGCCTCCAAGTACTACTCCTGTCCCCTTGCGCTGACGCTGAAAGGATTCTTCTATGTACCACAGGCCAGTTTCGGTTGCTTTCTGACATTTTTATTACTTTGCATTTTGTCCGTTTTTATACATTGCGATTGTGTCCGCTTGCCATTATGTCCGTTGTCATTTTGTCCTACAGCCGGGTCTGATGGCATAACGTCGGAGCACGGAAATTAACGGGGCACTTAGAACTCGACAACATGCGACATCTAATGACATCCAATAACTGAGACCGGATTATCACAAACTCTCTTTGGTGCAGCTGTGATTAACAGGGCACCGAGAACTCCACGGCGATGGAAACCACGAAGCTAAGACGGCAGACCTGACACAAGACCCCACGGCTGAGCTGAAGAAGACGCGCCCGCGCCGCCAAGCGCAGCAAATTGTGCTTGAGACAGAGCGCCCGAAGGCCGAAATGATGTGGAGGGAGCTCGAAGCGCTGCCAAGTGAAATGGCACAGCCAGTTACCAAGAACCAAGCAGTACCCACCCACAACAGCGCCCAACCAACCTGGTCTGAAGCCCGCCGCTGCATCGACCGCGCCGACATGTCGCGCTTCACAGGCAAGCAAGCTGAACACGCCAGCTACATCCACAGGTTCCAGACCGTCGTGGGAAGCATCGTGAGCCAACCTAAAGATGGGTTCTCCTACCTCATCATGACACTGGAGGGCAGACCTAAAGAGCTGGTGGAAGACTGTGTGCTGATCCGTGATGTCGCAGAAGGAAGCAAGATTGCAAGGGACTCCCTGCACCAGTTCTGTTGGAAATATGACCGCACCATAGAGCAGTGCCTCGACGGCCTAACAAAGGGACCAATCAAGGCAAACGACGCTGCCGAACTGACGAACCAGGCGCAAGACATGCGGGGAGTTAGCATAAAGCTGAAGACGCTCAACTATCACCATGATCTGGACAATAAGGCAAACCTGTTGAAGATAACCAGCCGCCTACCAAGGATACCCACGAGCAATGTGCAAGGTAAGCGCTGAAGATCTGCCCACCGGAGCGGGCTCAAGATTGATGACCTTGCTAACTTTGTGATGACGGAAGCAGAGCTAGCCAGCAGCTACTATGAAAGAGGCGTGAGCAGAAGACTGGAGTCTACAACCACGTCACCGCTAACACAAGGGACCATTCAAGACATCGCACCACAGCGACCGCTTCCATGGCTACCTCACCTACAGCCACCAAAGCGCAGCTTGCACCCAGCCAAGATGGCTCGTAAACCACTCCCAGAAGCTGTCCAGCGTGCAGTAGCACATGTGAACGCCTCGGGAAATGCTCGGCGTTTAAGAAGATGAGCGTCAAGGATAGGGTGCAAGTCCTGCGCAAGATTAGCGGTTGTATGAACTGCGTCCGCGCTAGGCACTTCGCCAGGGACTGCCATCAAGCCAAGGATTGCCAGGTACCAGAATGCAAGCTGAAGCACCACGCCATGAAGTACGAATGGACCACGCCGGTCACAGTATCAGCAATCAGCAGTTCAACAGAACACTATCTAGGGGTAATCCCAGTGTCGATAGAATGTGGGGGAAGGATCCACCACATATATGCCTTACTAGACACCGATTCACAGAAAAACCCCTGCACCGACAAACTAGCCGACCGCCTTAATGTTGCCTCCCAACAGGTGGCATTCCACGTCAACAGCGTCACCGACCTAAGTATGGGCTACAGGGAACGAAAGCTGGATGTAATACTGAGGCTAGAAGGAGGCCGTGCCATGACAATAGAAAAGGTCTGGACCATAAACCAGCTGCCAGTGACCACAGAACACATCGCCACAGCCCGTGACCTGAAGTCCCGGCTCCACCTAGTAGGAATTAAGGTCCCAACGCGACCCAAGGGAGACATCGGTCTGCTAATCGGGACCGATGTACCTTCAGCTCACGTGCCGCTCAACGTGAAGAGAGGTGCCAGTCAAGACGCTTTTAGGGTGGACAGTACGGGGACCAAAGACCACCGCACCTACTATAAGAGGATGGCTGTGGTCAGCTGCACAAGCGTGTGCCGGACCACGTACCTGTAGCTGCGCCGAATATATGAGGCAGACTGTTCAGAGAAACCAAAGACCAACAGCAGGGCTCCACAGAAGATCGCCACGCACTGGCGATGATGCAGGATACACTGACCACGGACAGGAGCTAGACCTTCCATAGCGGGAGGAAGATCCTCAACTACCAGACAGTCGCTCCCAAGCCAAACAGCGACTCCTGGGCCTCAAGAAGAGCTTCATGAGTGACCCGGATTAAAGGAGAAATATGTAGCGACCATTGAGGATTACATCGACCAAGGCCATCTGCTACGAAGAGACGACCGTGAAGACATGGTACCTACCTCACCTGGGCGTCACGAACTACCACAAGCGAGTAAAACTTCGGGTAGTCTCCGAAGCAGCCGCCAGAGGTGATGGGATCTCCTTGAATACTGCACTCCTCGAAGGACCAGACCTAGTAAAGGAACTAGTCGGTGAACTGATGCAGTTTTGACAAGACAAGGTGGCGCTCAGGCAGATGTTTTACCAGGTGCGAGTTTAGCCCAGTGATTGAGACGCCTTAAGATTTCTATGGTTGCCACAAGGGGATACCTCACAGCCAGCGAAGATCGTCAGGATGCCAGCATACATCTTTGGTGCAACCTAAGCAGCAAGCTACACGGCCTTTGCATTAAGACGAGCTGCGGAGGACCAGCGGGGCGAGTTCCCGGAAGCAGAAACAAACGCCGTCCGTTGCAACCTCTGAAAAAGCGTCGAAACTGATTAACGACTGCTGCGTAACAGAGGTTTTTCTCTTGAAATGTGGATGTGTTCCGATCACCGCATGACAAAAGGAATTCTAGAACACCTGAGAAGTGGATCTATGCGGACGTTCCCAGCCACTGACCAACTACCACAAGAACGCACCCAAGGTCTAGAGTGAAACCTGGTGGAAGACCTCTACAGATTCGAGGTCCAACAGCTCAACAAGCCGGTGACTCAATGTCGGATATTCATTAAGATGAGCTCTATTTTCGATCCACTGGGCCTCGTGGCCTCGGTCCTGCTACCCGCCGACAGATGCACCAAGAACTCTTCCGAAACGGCAAGGAATAGGACCAACGTCTCCGTAAGAGCCGAGTCGACAAAGGGAGACACTGGGTTGCCAGCCTCAGGGCAAAGAAGATGCTCAAGACACCCCACCACTACACAGTGCACCTAAGTAACACGATCACCGACGTTCAACTACACGTCTTCGCTGACGCCAGTGACCGAAGGTATGGCGCCTGCGCCTATTTAAGGATGACGGACTTGGATGGCAACACCGCCTGCCAATTGGTACTCGGAAGTCGTGAGTTGCTCCCGACGAAAACGCAGACGCTGCCCCCGCCCGAAGCTGACGGCTGCAGTTGTAGGGGCGAGACTTGCCGGCCACTGTCTGAGACAACCAGACCATCGAATCACCCGCTTGAGGACGGACTCGACGATTGTCCTTTTTTATGTCAACAACAGAAGACGCCGCTTCAAGACCTTCGAAGGGCCAACCGCCTGACGACCATTTTTGAAACTACGGAACTGGAACAGTGGCGCCACGTGCACGGAAAACAGAACCCCGCCGACCTGGCGTTCACAGGAATCGCTCGTGACGACTCCGTTGAGATGCAGATATGGTTGAAGGGACCGACCTTTCTACGAAAACCAAAGACGGAATGGTCAACAACACAATTGGTACCAGAAACCCCTGAAGACGACCCAGAGTTAACGGCAGAGGTCAACATTGCAGCCGCTACCACGGACCAAGACTCACTCCAGAGACTGACAGAACGCTAGAACACCCTAAAGAAACTGCCCTGTCACGTCGTCTGGTGGCGCCGTTTTGCCGCCGGTAAACGCGAAACTAAGAGATCCAGGACGCCGAAGAAGCCTTAGTCCGGGTTTAACAGAGTTTGAGCTTCCCGGAGGAGTACCGAAACCTGAATTTCGGGGACAAGATAAAGAAGGGAAGCAAGTTAGCCCCGCTCGACTCACGACTACAGGACGGTATTTTAGTGGTGGAAGGGTGACTACAACACAATCGACTGCCAGAGAGAGAGCGCCACACACCCTCTAATCATGCTGGAAAAGCACCATCTGACGTCACTAATCATTCGCGGCGTCTTCGACTGCCAACGCCATTCTGGTACCAATCACATGCTCGCCACAGTTCAGCAGAGATACTGGGTATTCCACTGACACGCCGCCGTAGAACGTCAGCTGAAGCACCACAGGTTGTGCCGCCGACTCTTCAGCTCCCGAGAAACCCAACAGATGACCCCACTGGTAGAAGAGATTGGATCCGGCCGATCCCCCATTTACGTATGTTGGGGTCGATCAACTGTGAAAAGATGGGGATGTCTATTCACGTGTCTAGTCTCCAGAGCCACACATAGTGAAGTAGCCCACAACCTGAGTGCAGCGAGTTTCATTTCCGCGCTGCATCACCGAGGCCGTCCCACGGTGGTGTACAGTGACAACAGGACAAATTGTGTGGGTGCCGAGAAGGAACTCAGCGAAGAGCTGGAATCGTGGGCAGACGACATCGCGATCCGCACCGCCGCCTATGGGATCGACTGCAACTTTAAACACGCCTCACAGTAGTCACAGTGGAGGCGCTACAGAACGGATGATCAGAAGCGTTAGGAAGGTCCTGTTTGCCACAACCCGTGATCAGCCGCTCACGGACGAGACGCTCCTGACAACACTCACTGCGACCGAGCGGGTCGTGAATGACCGACCACTCACCTACCTAGGAGAAAGTCCCTATGACCTGGAAGTCTTGACACCAGCAAAGCTGATTCTACAGCGCTCGGGGGGCTATGGGGAATTTTACCGAGGACGAGAACTACACACGTCGCTGGTGGCGCCCAACGCAGCATTCAGCCAATGTTTTTTGGAAGCGATGGCTAAAAGAATATGTTCAGACGCTGCAGCCCAGGCCATGCTGAAGGGCACCCCGGGAGAATCCGCGAAATGTCGTCCTCATTCGCGATACCAACACGCCTATAGGACAGTGGCCAATTAGACTGGCACAGCCCAGCCGTGGCGGGCCAGTTCGGATCGTCAAGCTACACAGCCGAGGGAAGGCGGTCCGACGACCAATAACGGAGCTGGTGAACCTCGAAAACCAAACGAGGCCAACCGAGGAAACAGTGATGACGTCAGTTACACTCAGGGAAGGGTCCTGTTCGTTGTGTGTACTGCCCTGCGAGCAATCTGTGAGAAGACACAGATTGGTGAACTGGGAAGATCTACCCGGAGATTCCTGGAAGTTGCGCTCCAGCGGGGGGGGGGGGGGGGGGGGTGTTAGATCCACCAAGCTCCCCACCACGAATGTCCTTTCACGAAGTGTTTCTCGAAATGTTTCCCATTAATCGCCCCACCGCATTGTTTTTGCTCCCCAATCCATTCCAATTGTTCTATGAACTGAGTATCGCTTGTATATAGATACTGTGTGTGTATTTTCCGTAATAGCCATCGAAATTTTATTTGTATTTTGCATATATCGATCTATAATAGCGTAATTCTGTGGATATCAAAATTATTAATGTGACGTTTTAAGGAATTAAAACGCATTCTTATGTGTTTTTGAAGTTTAACCTAAGCAACGCTGCCAATGTGATAAAAGAAGTGCGTAAGTACTTCTTCGCGCAAATAAAAACAATGAAACAACTACCACGTGTTTCTTTTGTTTATTTCTCCTTCTAACGAGATTAGGTTAAAATGCCACAAAGGAGGTGACGTCACATTAATTTTTGTGCTTGCAGAAGCCACCTTTCCCCCGGTCAAAAGACTATCGTGGGGCTGGCGGTGAGGGTTAAAATGTGCTTGGCAGCACTGCTTAGGTTAAACTCCAAAAACACATAAAAATGCGTTTTAATTCCTTAAAACGTCACTTTTAATGTATTTTGGAGCTACTTTGGAGCAATGCTGCCAATTTGATAGACGTGAAACCGGAGGTGGATGTCTTTTTGTTTTGACATGAAATATATATATTTTTTTGTTTTCCATGTCACGCGAATTCTATGTTTCGCGAATTTTCTGTCACGCGAAGCGTGCATCACCTCTTTTTGGCGTGAACGACAACATTTCTGGAGTATTTGAATTCGTAATTACTTAGCGAATCAACCTTGCTCTCCCCTCGCCGTTTCTACCCTGTCGGTACCACATGGTGCGGTGAGGAGCTCTGTTTTCCTAACTCGTTACATGCCCCCCCTTTTTTTCTCGCCTTGTTCCTTGACTGTAGCTGTCCGGTTAGGCGGTGCGAAAAAAGGTAATATCCTGAACGTACGGCTCGTTTGATTTAAGTTCTCGCTCTATAAGTGAGCAGAACTCGAGTAACGCAACACTAACATCAAACATTTTAACCAAACATTCATGAATATGCAACTGTCTGTAACGTCTGAATACATTATGGAACTAAACTTTCTGTTATAGCATAATGTCCTCTGTCATGACGGGCTTCGGCATGGTACAGCACTGCTAAAGTTGTCATGACAACCCAGTTCGTCAATACAGAATTACTGCGCTATTCGAAATGACCGCTCGCAGTGCGATTTAGACAGTAGTTGCTACCTGCTCTGATTTGGGTCTAAATGTCAATGAAACGACCCTGTTCCGGAAACATGACTTCTTACTGCGACCTGACAAACTAGTACCTTATACTCGCAGTAAGTTTGACGACACATATACTCATTTCGTCACGCCAAAATTTTCTGGTCGCGCAAACCTGCTGTCGTGACAAAAAACTCGGTGTGTTGTCAGGCCTAAGGGGAGACTCCTCGTAGTTTATTGCTAAGACTGTGGCTATACGAGAGCATTCCGGGAGTGGGGTAAAATATGTTTTAGGTGGGACTATTAGGCAACTTTACCCACTGTTAGTCCGAAACCAGCCCCACTACTGCGGCCATTTGAGTGCAGAATAACACTGCTGTCGTGCGGCGTGCCAGCTGTTGTCAGTACAAGTCACGTGACGCCCTACAGACAAGGGAAAACCCCGCGGCGCATTCCTTGTTTGACAAAGATAAGCCAACTGTTCTGCAGACGGGATGAAATTTTGAATTGCATATAGTGCTAAGAGGTCGATAAAACAAAAATCATCCAGGGTTATTACCCCCTTACTGCATTCTGACAATCCAACATCTGATACCTGCAGTAAATCTGAGGGTGCAGCGATACTTATTTCGTCACGACAAAGCCCGTTGGTCGCGCGAAACTGGCTTGTCGTGACGGCAGAAGAAATGCTCTGCAAACTCAAGAGGTTGCAGTGGCACTTATTTCGTCATGAAAAATCACCCGTTGGTCGTGCGAACTTGCTTGTCGTGACAAAGATAAGCTTCAGTCGTAACAATGTTTCGTCATGACGAACCGCTTGGCAGCACGAAACTTGTTTGTCATGACGAAGATTGACGTGCTACTCTGCAGGGTTCCGAAGTGTGTGTGTGTGTGTTTTTTGTTTTTTTTTTTTTCGCAGGGTTGATAAGCAAAAAACTTTTCCAGCGACACACCTCCTTATTGCTACATGGAGTTTCCGCACTACTATCCGTGGTAAGCTTTAACCTGTAGCTACAGTGACTTTGTCCTGACAAGACCCCGCTGTCCCGCGAACCTTGACTGTCATGACAAGCCGGGAGACTGTTATTTGTGACGTTCCGGCAAAGATGTTCAATTTAACCCGGTATCTACCGATCTGTAAAACGACAATTTACCGGAAGCATTTCAACTTACTGCAGCCTGACTCTCCAGTACCTAGTACTCGCAGTAAATTTGACTGTACATGCACTCATTTCGTCACGACAGAACCTTCTGGTCGCGCAGATCTCCTGTCGTGACATAAGGATCAATGTCTTACGAAGCTTGGAGCGGAACTCCTCGTAGTTTGCCTGTTGATTCTATGACTACACGAGGGCGTTCCCAGGGTGGGGTGAGATATGTGTTAGATAGGACTAAAAGTCAACTAAATCCCCTGTTAGCCCGACACCAACCCCATTGCTTTCGCATTGCGAGTGCAAAATAACTTTGCTGTCGTACGGCGTGTCAGCTGTTGTCAATACAACAAGTCACGTGACGTCGTACAGACAAGGGGAAATCCCGCGGCGCATTTCTTGAGGAATTCCCAAGAAAAAACGACCAAAGATGTCCTGTGGGGCTCGAAAGCCCGTGGAAAAAGGAGGGGGGGGGGGGGGGGGGGTTACGCAGCCTTGTTCTGCCAGGCAGTAGGCACCTCATCCGCGCAAACTATGCCTGTAAGGCTTGGGAAACCCCTTTTCCCCGGAGCGGTTGATGGCTCCATGACAGTGATCGTGACCTAGATACTGTCAGGCGACAAAAACCGCCCCCAAACTGCAAATAACTGCAGTTTAGGCGTGGATCCTGTGGTGGGTGGGAAAAACAAGAGTTTGTAGAACGCACTGTCGACACAGGCTTTGCCACCTGAAGGGAGGGGAGTGAGGAAAAAGACATCGTACGCGGGCCCGCCAACACGGCGTGCGAGCTGTCAGACAGCTGCAAACAAAACAACCTTTTCCAGACTCTCCCAGACCCCGGATCACACGACTCAACGCGAGTTGAACCAAGCATAGATCCATTGGCAGAATGTAGCTCCGAGCGAGACGAGAGCTCCGAATAAGCAAACACTGGATCTGGTAGGTTCCGAAGCACAAAGTGCCGAATTATGCAACAACCAAGGCGAGAAACCGAGGTTTCTGGCCACCAAACGAAGCAGAAACTTACATTTGTGACGCGTGTTGAACAATCCAGAAAGAATATCCGAAATTCTCGTGTCCTAATTAGATATCCTAATTAGAAAGTGCTTCTGAAATTTTTGCGCGCAAAAATAAATGTGACGTCACCTCCTTTGTGGCAGTTTAACCTAATCTCGTTAGAAGGAGAAATAAACAAAAGAAACACGTGGTAGTTGTTTCATTGTTTTTATTTGCGCGCCGAAGTACTTACACACTTCTTTTATCATATTGGCAGCATTGCTGGGTTAAAGTAGCTCCAAAATACATTAAAAGATATATGTATCGTTTTGCTCATCAGAGCATGCTCCTTTCAATGCGTATTTGAAAATTGTTTTAAAATTTAATTTCGGTTTATAAATTAAGTTTTAATAATTTTCTGTACTTTTAAATTCAAAAGTTGATCGCAGTCATGTTACTGAGATTAACATTTGCTCCTAATTACAATTAGCATTAGTGTCGCGCTAAATCTCCAATATCAGGATCGATTCGGTCTAATCTTAACATCGTTTACTCAATCAGTGGGGGTGGTGAGCTTTAATCGTCTTAACCTTAGCTCCCACGTTCTAAAACCAAATTCATCCGGTTAGTCAAAAGCTGAGTTTTTTGGTGTAAAAATCAGTACAAGTTGAAGTCACAACGGATTAATGCTCTACGATAAAATAAGCAATAGATAATTTAACTGCGACTTTCACAGCGGATGACAACAATAGCGGAATATTGTGCAGTTATTAACACAACATAAAATAATAATGATAAAATAATAACGAAAAATTCAAGTGGAAACTGCAGTTTTCGTGGGACAAAAAGCAATGGTAAACAGTGTTTAAAGTTTTGTTAGTAAACTGTGAAATATACAAGTACTTTTTCAGGGTTCATTGTGTGTATTAACTGTGTTCACAAGGACAGAAAATATTGTGACAGTGTTACGTATTCAAGTCTGCAGCCTAGAAGACCGCAATATCTGGTATGTTTCTGTTCATGTCTTATTTTATTGTGTTGCTACTACGCGTAGAAGTTATATTATGACATATTTACAAGCGTCTTATGTTGATTTCAGTCAGAAAACCTGATGTAAAGTTGACTTTTTGAGTTGAGTATCGCTACCTCAATACAGATTCACCGTAACATGAGTGTCGAGATTACAGTTAGAATTACATTTTTACATGTTGTTAAATCATTGTTCATTTTCTGTTACAATGCAGATAATCGGTGTCCGAAGTCAACGGCCTACACGGAATAAAACTTGCACTGCATTACCAAACTGCTAGTCTTTCATATTCCAGTTCATTAATTACAGCCGAACAAATTCGCCAGGTTTCGATCATTCGTTCAATTGCAAAAGTCTGCACCCTCTGTATCTCACGTACGTGAAAGGGATCATGGTGAAAATGGTGTACAGCGCCTGCTTCTGGGTGCGCTAGATTTGGCAATTTCCAAAACTTTTTGGAAAAGTCTTCCAAAAGTGTGACAAATACCGATTTTGCAGTTACGTTTCTGGGTGTAAACTCTACTTGACTTTTTCTGAGATAAGTTCCGAGAATTCCACATATATAAATCCACAGTGGACTTAGCAATGGCAGTAATCAGGGCCCTTTCGAAGTCGCATATGAGACGTCGCAGTTTGAACCGATGACCTGTCACAGTGTGGACCCGATTTACCACGTTCTCGTAATAACTGGCGATAACTGTCAGTTGTCTTTCCGGTGTTGGGTGACTGAAATTCCCCCCGTGCCAGAAAACCCCCCGGGTTTTCCAGCACGCATATTGTGCATACTGGAAAACCTGGCGTGACAGAAATTCCCCCACCCCTAATTTTACACACCATATTTCAGCGGATTGTCAAGGCCTGGTTGTCGATTTTACATCCGTATTTTTTCTGCATTTTTAAAAGATAAAAAAAGACATTTGAAACACACGAACATTTTTATTTTTCGGTTCCAAGTACAAGTACAGTTTTCACACAAAAAGTCTTTGGGAAAGAATTCTACACTGTTCGCTTTGTTTGTATCCAAATAACCCGATTAACAGTGAAAATGATTTGATTTACCTTGAGAAAATAAGCAGATTACAAATACAGATGAGATGTGGATTCATCTAAAAATTCTCCGGTTCTGAAACGCTCCTTCTAGAGATTAAGGTCTTCAGAAAAAATTTAACCGATTATCGACAGCACGGATTTGAATTTCCTTAAAAAGGTCCGATCTCAAAAAAGTTTCGTGAACAGATAAATGCTTCTTTGTGGATTAAAGTAGTGTAATTGCGTAATGTACAGATTGGATTCATTTAAAAATCTCCGGTATCTAAGTTATGTGTTTGGGATAACGATTATTAACATTACCCTTGGAAACCAATGGGCATTACACCTCAGTGTGAGTATTTATCTATAAATTTCCGTGGAATATATAAATATATAATGTGGCAAAAAACATGAAATATGGTGTGACTGTAACTTCCTGCGTGCTGCACCTCAGTGTGGGTTTTTATCTACAAATTTCCTTGGAATATATGACGTTGCGAAAGACATGAAATATTGTGTGTAAAGTTTTCTGACTGTAACTTCTTGCGGGTGTGCTGCATGAATTGTTTACATAAGATATTAGCACCTCGCATATTTGTTTACATTTTGGCCGTGCTGAGAAACCCCCCCCCCCCCCCAAACCCCTCAGGGGATTACATACCAATATAATGTGTTATATAGGCAAGGGGGGTTTTTCAGACTGGGGAAATCTCGTCACGAAACACCGGCTCTGAGACACATTACAAAGGGCAGCACTCGGACTAAGTGCGTGACCACTCGCCTTCGATGCGGACATCGTCCAAATTGTGCGGAATTGGTGGCATGAGCGATGTATGAATGCGGTGCAGAGATGAGCGGACACTATTCTATACCGGTAGATGGGAACATCGATGATTGTTATGGCATCGGTGTATATTCTCCTTATGGGCTTGATCGGGTCCGCTTCACCTCGTCAGCCGTCTGATGTTGGAGAATTCACGAAGTAGCATCTTCGCCACACTGACGTTCAGCTACCTGTAACTGTCAATAAGAGAAACATACTAAATAAACAAATAAATAAATAATATATAAACAGAATAACTAATTGAATAAGCAAATAAAACGCTTAAATTTACAAATAATAAAATCGATAGCTCAATCAATCAATAATAATAAGTAAGTCAAAAGTAATCAATCTATGATCAATAAATAACTAATATTCTATCCATCAACAAGCAAGCAGACAGAATGTTTTTTCTTACATTCAGAACCGTAATTCGGGGATTTTCTTCATCAACATCAAAAACGCTAGCCTGAAGAGCAGCACTGCATTCCGGTGTTCGAGAACAACGCCAGAGGATTTTATCGTTTATCTTTCTGACATACTTGTAACCGTCATACTTTGCTTCCTTTTCTTACTCCAATTATTGTAGCAGTCAACTTTTTGTATCCTAATATACCTATCCTAGCTGGTGAACGGGACGTTGAACACTAAGCAAATAAACAAACTGTTTCTGTGATAACTTGTTGAACAAAATGCAAGAATTTATAGTTACCTATTTTGTGCTCCGGAGATAATTTGTGAGTAAAATTTCTGCTTCGGATAGCATTGTGGATGCGCTAAAAATATAACTAATCTGAAAAATAATTGCACTTCTGAAGCACAGGACGTCATCGGTCAAGGTCAACAATGAACCAATGATTTATATATATATTTTTTTGAACACTTTGTTATCAACTGGGAACTAGAAGGTCTGTTTTTGCTAAAGCTCAAACACGGACATGTCTCCCCCAGCGCCACAGTCTGTCAAAGAGACACGCTTCTAGCTTGAAACAATTCTACATTGTGTAACAAGTCTAAAAAATTCGCCAAAAGTCAAATAATGGCGGAATATAAAAAAATATACGTGGGCATTATTTGTATGTCAAAGGCAACTCGTGTGTAAAATTTGTTTGGGATCGCCCTGCTCGTTATTGAGAAGATCCATTGCGAAATGTTGAAGTCAAAAATTTAAAAAATTACCCAAAATCGAAAAATAGTCAAATATGAATAATAAATATATGGACATTATCTGTAGGTTATAGGCAACACGTTTGTAAAATTTGGTTGCAATCGGCTGCCTCGTTACTGAGAAATCGCTGCTGACGGACGGACATACGGACGGACGGACAGACCAAAAACAATATATGCCTCCCGAGGGGGACACATATAATACTAAATCGTAGTCCAACTGGAATCAGCAATTTCTAGTCCAACTGGGCCGTGATCCAACTGGGACGTAGTCAGATTGCAAGTAATCGCTTCAGTGAGTTGGCCAAGAAGACTTTCGCAACTTCGGACTTAAACCCAAATTATTATTTAACAAGCCATAGGCGCAGACCCAACCGGAGCAGACTCCAACCGGACGTCGTATAGGGGGTGGAAATGAGGTCAAAATTGCTCTATCTCGTCGTATAGGAGGTCGGAAATGAGGTCAAAATGCTCTATATCTTACCGCTTTCGAGATAAATCATTGTTTTCCTTAAATAACGTTTTTCGCGTTTTTTTACCTTGACCATCACGGTCAAGGTCAAAAATTTTTAACGGGTGCCTCAGATCGTATCGCCCTTTACATGTGTGCCAAGTTTGGCTTTTCCCGCTTCAACGGCCTTGCTGTTGATGTCAGGAAACCGATTGACCTTTTTCGCGATTTGACTTTGACGGTCAAGGTAAAAAAATTTTTATCAGGTGCACCACTTCAGATGACCTCCATACATGTGCCAATTTGGTTGGTCTAGCTTCAGCGATCTTGGAGGAGATGTCTGGAAACCGTTTCGGCATAAGAAGAAAAAAAAACAAAAAAAAAACAAAAAAAAAACAAGCATGTCCAAGGACATGACTCAACCAGGTTACCAAACAAGGAAAGAGAGAAGAACTCTGAAACGAATACTGTTTCGCCAAAAAATGAAGCATGTAAAATGCATTTAATTCGAATTTGAAAGTTACCCGAAAAGGGATGTTGGAAAGGTTGGGTTTTGACGATTCACGTATTTACCGACATTTACACAATTTTACAAAATTTAAAAAATTCCACCATTTCGGCATTTTTTTGTCATTTGCGAAAAAAAAGCAAAGTCCAGGTGGAAAAGCACCTAAGAAACTTTCGATTAAAACTTTATAGCTATTTGAAAAAGACCGAGAGAAATGAATGGTTTGACAATTCAGTTTTTTATTATCAGTTATTCCAGTTTTTGCCAAACTTCAAAGTTCCGCCATTTCGGCAGTTTTTGGCGAACCGCGAAAAAAAATAATAGCCTGGTAGGCGAACCCCTGGGGAACATTACCGCGTAACATCTAAACGATTGGTGTAAAACTGTAGGAGGAGTAGCATTTTAAAAATGGGTCAAAACGGGCACAAAAACGTCCGCCATTTTGACAGTTTTTCGTCAACTGTCAAAAAAGTAATAGCCAGGTGGGGGACCACCCAGGGAACATTCCTGCGTAATATCAAAGCGATTGGAGCAAAACTTTAGGAGGAGTAATATTTTAAAGTATAAGTTCAACATACGCACACACATTCAAGCCCCCTATAGTGATACGACTAACCCAGTCCGACAAAGTCGGCTCGATTAAAAAAGGGAGGAAAATAGGTGAAGAATTCGAGGCAATCCATCCTCATTTTGGTATTTTCAATACCAAGTGGGAAATACACGTTTCCACAAAGATTCTATTAGGAGATACGTTTTTAAGAAAATTTGGTTTAGGCCAATATTTTCCCCAGTTTTGGTTGATCGTCAAACAACAGTAAAAGCAAGGCAGTTCCTTACGCTATACCTTCAACCTAAATTTCAAGAGAGTAAGACTTCCTTTTCTGGAATGAAAGAAAAAAATCCACCAAAAATTGTAATTAAAAACAAAATAAGGTTTTCGCCTAAAGGAATCCTATCGAAATTGAGGGAGAAAAAGTATTTTAAAACTGGCAACCAATAAATTAAAAAGTGCCTGGTGGATCCTCAAAAAGAGAGAGAGAGAGAGAGAGAGAGAGAGAGAGAGAGAGAGAGAGAGAGAGAGAGAGATTCGCAAATTTAAAAGGAATCCGATCAAAACCGAGGGAGAAGAAGCATTGTAAGTAAAAGTTTACATGTATATGTTACAGGCAATTGGTGTATTCAGGCAATTCGTGAATTGCCTGAAATTTTCAGGCAATTCGTGAACTCCCTGTAGGGGTCAGGCAATTCGTGAATTGACTAAAATTTTCAGGCAGTTCGTGAATTGCCTGAAATTAGGGACCAGTCAGTTCACGAATTGGCTGAAACATGTTTTATAAGAGATGTTGAACAAGTTTTGATGTTTCTTCTATTTATTGCTACATTTCATAGGCAGTTATAAAGCAATAATTGCATGTACGAGAATTAAACGTTCATATTTACATCAATCGTACATCAGAAACTCCGTTGACAATTATTTCTTATCATAAATTGCACTCATCTACTGGCTATTTGAACTAAAACATCTCGTTACCACTCAGTTTCATGATAAAAGAGCACTCCGTTGCTTGTTAATTGATAAAAGAGCACTCCGCTGCTCCATCACACATTTGTGAATTAAGTTTTAATTGCATTTAACTGAATCACAATACACCCCTGCCCCTGCAGCATAATCCACTGCAAGTTGTTGACAATAGAAAAAAGAAACATCGGGGACCGGAGAGAACACAACACTGAGAACGTGTACTGCAAGTTTAAATTACTAAATAAAATTGCAATAAATTAGTTGCATTTTTTGTTAGTGTTTTTTTTCATCCTGAGAATATCCTAGGTCGGGAAAAGCCCCCGAGGGAAAAGTCCTAGGTCGGGAAAAGTCCTCCACGGGAAAAGTCCTAGGTCGGGAAAAGTCCTCCACGGGAAAAGTCCCCGCGGGTAAAGTCCGCGGGGGGAAACATCAATAGTAAATCAAAGAATCAGTTTGCATGCATTTTACCACGCACTCAGTTGCATAAAAGCACTGCACTCCGACGCCCGTTAATTGCAATTGTATCAAGTAAAAGGCATAACACCACACTTAAATAGCGGTTACATCAATTTATGATTGCAATTCTAAACCGTTAACTCACACAACAGATTGGATTGTATTTAATTATAGAGGTTTATTTGGAATGAATTAAATCCTTCAATTTTCTTGCAAATTCATCTGGTTGGAAATAACAGACCCCGTTAAAATCTTGAATTTTAAATTCACCACAAGAAATTAAATTGCAATTTTTAAACCTGCTTTCAAATAACGACGGTATTTACTTGTTGTCACTTTTATAGTATAAGACCTAAACCTCGGAGTAACTTGGAAGGAAAGTGATAGGCCACTTAATCGATTCCCAACTCTGGTGAGAAACAATATTGGCCATTGACATATATTCCGGAAATTGGAGCCCATAGGACAATGTTTTACACTGGCCATAATTGCAATTATGAAACATGGTCACGTAAGACACGTATACTATGCCTCCCTATTATATTTCCCCAAGTACATGCCTTAATTGCTATTATTTCGATTATAAAGAAAGAAATTAACAAATTTGGCTCTGTTAAACAGTTAATATTTTGATACACAAATTGTCTGAAACGTCTTTAGGCAATTTGTGAACAAGGAACCCTTAAATTTCAGGCAATTCACGAACTGCCTGAAAATTTTAGTCAATTCACGAATTGCCTGACCCCTAAAGGCAGTTCACGAATTGCCTGAAAATTTCAGGCAATTCACGAATTGCCTGAATACACAAATTGCTTGTAACATATACATCAGTACATACACACGACGAATGCCCCCACTGATGTGATAGAACCAGCCCGACAAGGTCAGCCGGTCTAAAAAAAGATAACAGAAAAGGTGAAATGATAAATAGGGACAATAAAGACATAATATGAGCAGAATGCTTTGTGAGACGTATGTTTTTACTGACACGTTGATCGTCGTAAACTGTAAGGCCTTTTCCCTGGCTGATTCTTTTTGCTTTTTGTTTTGTTTCTTGTTTTGTTTTTTGTTTTTTTTTTTGGTGCTGACATTAGTGAAGCAAGATATTTTTCAAACGATACTTAACATAAACGACGCTTATGTTTAACTTTTAAAAACTTGCGGTTCACAATCAGAACAATAGTTAAGGAAAGCGTGGATTGTAAACAACAAGTTTGTCCAAGGACAAAGTCCCAGCTTACGAAAAGCAATAAAACCAATTCCAGCGTGCACCTTTACCTTTGGTGGATGTGTGGTTCTTATTTCGGATCAATGCGCATCTTTATTTACATTGTGTTGATGTGCGGTTCTTATTTCGGATCAGTGCGCATCTTTATTTACCTTCTGTTGATGTGCGGTTCTTATTTCGGATCAGTGCGCACGTTTATTTACCTTGTGTTGATGTGCGGTTCTTATTCCATACCAATGCGCATGTTTTATTTCATTTGCATTGATGAGCGGTACTTATTTCGGACAGCCCAAGTTTTCTTAGGTTGCCTTGATACGCGGTTCGCAATTCGGACCAGTTTGCATGTTTATTTAACTTGCGTTGATGCACGGTGCTTATTTTGGACGTGTGCCTATGTTTATTTAACTTGCTTTGATGCGCGGTTTGCATTTTGGACCAGTGTGCATGTTTATTTAACTTTCGTTGATGAGCAGTTCGAATTTCGGATCATTACGCATGTTTATTTAACTTGCGTTAATGCGCGGTTCGAATTTCGGACCAGTGCGCATGTTTATTTAACTTGCGTTGATGCGCAGTGCCTTTTTTGGACCAGTGCAAATGTTTATTTAATTTGGTTGGAGCGTGGTTCGCATTTCGAACCACTGCGCATGTTTATTTAACTTGCGTTGATGCGCTGTTCGAATTTCGGAGAAGTGCGCATGTTTATTTAACTTGCGTTGATGCGCGGTGCTTATTTTAGACCAGTGCAAATGTTTATTTAACTTACGTTGGAGCGTTGTTCGCATTTCGAACCACTGCGGGAGTCTATTTAACGTGCGTCGATGCGCGGTTCTTATTTCAGGCCAATGCGCATATTTCTTTAACTTGAGTTGATGCGCGGTTCTTATTCTGGACCAGTGCGCATGTTTATTTAATGTGTGTTGATGCGCAGTTCTTATTTGAATAGTGCGCATGTTATTTAAGTTGCGTTAATGGGCAGTTCGCATTTCGAAATAGTGCGCATGTTTATTTAACTTGCGTTGATGCAAGGTGCTTATTTTGGTCCAGTGTGCTTGCTTATTCAGCTTGTGTTGCTGTGCGGTTCGCATTTCGGACATGCGCGCATGTTTTGTTTTTTTTTTAACTTGTGTTGATGCGTGGTTCGCATTTTGGACCATTGCGCATATTTATTTAACTTGTGTTGATGATCGGTACTTATTTTGGACCGGTGCAAATGTTTATTTAACTTACGCTTATGTGCAGTTCGCAATTCGGACCACTGCGCATGTTTATTTAACTTGCGTTGATGCGCGGTTTTCATTTCAGACCACTGCGCATGTCTATTCAACTTGCGTCGATGCGTTTTTTTTTCGGACAATGCGCATGTTTGTTTCACTTGCGTTGATGTGCGGTGCTTATTTTTTGATCGGATCGCATGTTTATTTAACTTCCGTCGATGCACGGTTCGCATTTCAGGCCATTGCCAATGTTTATTTAACTTGAGTTGATGCGTTGTTCTCATTTCAGACCAGTGCGCATATTTATTTAACTTGCGTTGATGCGTGGTTCGCATTTCGGACCACTGCGCATGTTTATTTAATTTGCCTCGATGTGTGGTTCGCATTTCGGACCAGTGCGCATGTTTCTTTAGGCTGCGTTGATGCGCGGTTCGCATTTCAGACCACTGCGCATGTCTATTCAACTTACGTTGAAGCGTAGTTCTTTTTTTAGGACCAGTACGCATGTTTATTTAACCTATGTTGATGCGCGCTGCTTATTTTGGACCAGTTCGCATCTTTATTTATCTTCCGTCGATGCGCAGTTCGCATTTCGGACCAATGCGCATGTTTATTTAACTTGCATCGATGCGGAGTACTTAATTTGGACTACTGCGAATGTTTCTTTAACTTGCGTCGATGTGCGGTTGTTAAATCTAACTACTGCGCAAGTTCATTTAACTTGCGTTTATGCGCTGTAGGAGCAGATTCATTTAATTTTTTTTTTTCAAAAATTCCGAACAAAATTCAAAAGTTTTCCAGTTCACTCAAAAAGCACAAGCCGTATGCATGACCCCCTAGAGACGGCTCATATCGAAAATAAATGAAATCTGATAAAAACTGTAGGAGATGATGCATTTTGAATTTTTGTCTTCAAAAATTCTCTCAGCGACTGAAAAAGACAGGCCATATTCACGACACCCTAAGCATGCCTCAGCCCCAAAATAAATGATGTTTGATCAAACATGCAGGAGAAAATGCATTTTGAGGTATTTTCATCAAAAATTCCCCCCGAAATCAAAAATTCCCAAGTCGAGTCAAATAGCACAAGCCGTATGCGAGACCTACCTAAGGATGCCTCATAGCAAAAATAAATGAAATCGGATAAAAAATGTAGGAGGAAATAAATTTTGAAGTTTTTCTTCAAAAATTCCCCAAAAATACAGAAATTGTCGGATCGACTAAAAAGCGCAAGTCGTATTCTCAGCCCCTTAGGGATGCCTCAACCCCCCCCCCCCCAAAAAAAAAGGTTCAATACTGTAGGGGGAAATGCATTTTGAAGTTTTTTTCTTTAAAAACTCCCTAAAAATACAAAAATTGGCCGATCGACTAAAAAGCACAAGCCGTACGCACTCACACCAAAAATAAATGACATCGAATCAAAATTGTAGGGGTAGATGCATTTTGAATTATTTTCGAAATTTTTGCTGAAAAAATTCCCCAAAAATACAAACTAAGAAAGCATAAGCCGCATGCACGACCCTTTAGGGGTGCCTCATACCAAATATAAATGACATCGGGTCAAAAATGTAAGAGACGAAACATTTCAAACTTTCTTTAAAAAATCCCCAAAAATTCAAAAATCACCCGATCGACTAAAAAAGCACAAGCCGTATGCATGACCGCTTTGGAAATCCTCACACCAAAAATAAATGACATCGAATCAAAATTGTAGGAGTAGATGCATTTTTTTCAAAATTTTTGCTTTAAAAAATCCCCAAAAATACAAAAATTGTCCGATCGACTAAAAAAGCACAAGCCGTATGCACGACCCTTTAGGGCTGCCTCATACCAAAAATAAATGACATCGGGTCAAAAATGTAGGAGGAGATACATTTTTAATTTTTTTCTTTAAAAATTCGCCAAAAATTCAAAAATCACCCGATCGACTAGAAAAGCACAAGCACAAGAAAAGTCAAAATTGTAGGAGGAGATGCATTTTGAAACAAAGTTTACAGCGAACTAACTAACTAACTAACTAACTAACTAACTAACTAACGGACGCCATCCGCAGACCGATAGGAATACCCCAGCTAACGTGTAACGTAAGCTGGGCTAAAAACAGCATGCAAAGCCCAATGTTAAAACAGGACAAGACGGGGATGAACTTCCGTTTGCTGATGCACAGGAAAACACATATAGCAATGACGGCGAACAGACGGACGAACTTCCCGCAAGCACTACAGCGAAGACGAGTGACAGAAGGCCATCAAACTAATCCAAGAGGAGGGACTATCCCTGAAGAAAGTTGCAAGGCAGTGCAAGGTTCCCAGAACAACAATACATACGCGGATATAAAAAGGTCCTCAGAAGGTCGGTCCGGTGCCAAAAATGGATGAGAGCGGAAAACAGCAGTTGTCGCGCTATGCAATATTTATGAACAACGCCGGTTTACCGGTGAGTGCCAAGTGGATGATGAAGGCAGCGGGCAGGCTGGCGGCTCCTTTGGTAGGCATACAATCGGTTCATGGGGGCTAAAAATGATTTAGGGGTCGCTGATCTGATGAATTGGGAGGGATCGGGTATCATCCATGAAACAAGGCGGTTTACTATACACTATTGTAGGATCATCTACAAGGAATGGGGGCTGGGGGGGGGGGGTACACAAAAACAGGACCTGTGAGAAGTCCACAGTGGCAGTGGGCAGAAGTTGGCAGTGGGTGGAGGGGGGGGGGGTTAATATGCATGGGCGCTCACTGTTTTATGTTCCACAGCTTAAAAAAGTTGAGAATAACAAGTGGACTGAAACCAGGTATTGGATGGCGTTGGATGCTCTAAAAGTGTATTAGTTGCATCAACCGAACTGCCGGTTCCGCATGCGGTATTTATGTGATGTACAAATTCTAGTAATAAAAATGCTCCTTTACTGTCAAAAGAACCTCGTGTAAACCACATCCACCGAAAATCTTCCAACTTTGTACTCTTACACTGTTTGCAGTGGCCAGCCGTTCGAAACTGGCGACGCAACAACTGGCTGGTTTTACGGGTTCCTCCGGCGCCACCCCGAGGCGCATGCAGCCGTAACGGACACGAAATCGCTGCAGGGAAATGAAGAATTTTGTGATTCGATTACTATTGGAAGCTTTTTCCGCGAAGCGGAGGAGTTTCTAACGGAACTCAATGTATTAAAAAAAAAACAAAAAAAAAAAAAACGAATGTATTTACAATATCGTCGAGTTTGGTTATTCCCCATCTCGACACTTATGGAAAAATCTAGTGGTTAAAATATTCAAAACTTAAAGATCCCACAACTATCATATTTTGTGTCAGCGCTGATGGTCGATGGCTTCCCGCTATGTTTACATTTCGACCTTCGGAACCAATGACGTCTGAGTTTTGCACCCAGGGGCCATTAAACGCTTTATTTTCGTTTTCGAAAACTGGTGAAACCTGTCACCATTTCTAAAGAAACAACGCCCCGTAGTTATTTTCCAGAGCAACGCCAAGGAATACGAAAATCTAGAGCTCGTTGAGTTTTGCATCCAGAAAGGAATACATATTTACAAATTTCCGAATGAAGTCGATGTATCCGGCCTGTCAGAGCCGGTCTATCTTCTTACGACGCAACTCAAAGCCAACATCGCCGAAAATTACGTGCACGTACAACAGAATTTTCCCACCCATTCCCCAACATCTGGTTAAGCTAGCGCCGATATCATTTGTAATGTGTGTGAGCAAACTGGTATTAAATTTATCCGTTGAACAAAGAAGTTGTGGCGAATAAAATGCTTGGCCTTCCTCCGCAATCGGTCCTGGACAATCTGTGTGAATCCCACGAAGATGATGCAGATGAGGAAGAAAACGAATCCAACGCACATCCCAGTTTGGCTTTACATGTTCAAGATGACGACACTCCCGTATCTTACCAAGAATCGATCAGTACAAATGTTCAAATGAAGACGAAACACACACAAACATTATCCAGACAATCTTTGCTGTGTCCGGCATGTAAAAACAACGAAATATCCGTTCATCCCGGAATCACTGCCGGGATACTTGACTTTGAGTTGGCATCAGTGTTCGTCTCCGAAGCCGAATACATTCCAGGGCCTTCGACCTCAAAGCCGGCCGGAAGCGAGGCGTTCGATTTCTCGTCTGGTAACTGGATTACACACGAGATACAGCTCCAGCGCTTGCGGAATCAATGCCTCGGCATCCACACACCGGAGCACATTGAAAAAGAGAAATTATGGAAGCAAAAAGAAATGGAAGTGGAATGGAAGCGGGCGGAGAAAGGACGGAAGAGTGCGAACCGACAAGAAGCCCAGCGACTTGTTTACGGCATGGTGAAGAACAAGATTTGTGTCACTTGCGGTTTAAGGCCCGACCCGGTCCACACAAGCGTCTGTGTGATAGGCGAGAGGAGGTTTCACAATCTCGGTATTAACGAGGTCGTTTCAGTAACAGTGTGTCCTTTATGCGCAACCATGTGATGTGGGCCAAACGAGCTCTATGCGCAACCAAGTGATGTAGGCCAAGTGAGCCCTATGCGCAACCAAGTGATGTGGGCCAAGCGAGCCCCGTCTTACATCAAACACAACTCGAAGACGGGTAGCTAAGACTCTGTAATTGACATTAAGAATTCAGCCATGCGACAGAATTGCTTTGAAATCGAACTCTTTCACTTGAAAACATGTAACTGAATTATTTTAAACTTTCTTTCCTTCTGTGTAGGGTTCCTGCGCTTTTCGCTCAAAAAGATTTAAAGTCTTTTTGAGGCAACTTTCCAGGACTTTCCATCACATTTTGTCAAGTAAATGTAATAAAGTTACAATATATATGCAATCATATTCTATGAGATCACTGAATTATAATGATTTTTTATTAATTAAATTTTCAATTTCCAGGACTCTTTCCCCAAATTTCCAGGACTGTTACAAAATTCCAGAACTTTCCAGGATTTTTCAGGACCGCGGGAACTATGTATAATACATATATAGTGTAGAAAAGGTATTTGGCGGCGCATGTTAAGGTCTCGTTTCTAACTCCTGAAAAAAATCACTCGATTATCGGCGCGAAAATAGCGAGACTGATATCTGAACATATCGCTGATAATTAAGAATGTCGGGCATTGTCCCTTCTTATCGCGTAGTGTTCTTGGTAATAAAGAGAGCTGAGATGGCGCTTACGAAATATAATGAACACTCTTATTGTGTTCAAAGTAAACAGTTAATCCAGCTGCTACATCGTTGTTTTAATTTCGATCTTTGTTATTATATAAAGATTTTGACAAAGACTCCTGAAATCTGACCCATACTTCACGTCTATTCACAGGGTTCCCACGCCTCAGGCGATTTCTTCCAGGTCTACTTTGGCGGTCTCTACATCACCCCTTACAGCCGTCCGTTCCACCCACGCATATTTTTAACAGAGTTAAGGAGCTTGGAGATCTTTACTTTATTCCTGCCACAATTTAAAACACGTTTATAAAGTGTAAAACCACTTTTACGCCAAAAATACTCAATCAATTTGTCGGCCGGGTCATGAAAATATATGCAAAGGCCGCTTGCAAAGGCCGATTCATTTGCTGACAAAAATCAGTAAAAAATCAACTGCCAAAATACACCAAAAACGCCCACGAACCTATTGAACCTATTTATATGCTTAGTTTCAAGATTCAATTCAATTTCAATTCAATTCAATTTAGGTTTATTCATCTGATCATGGACATGATACATGAAAACAAGAATTGATCCCTTTCTGAAAGTTTTTTCTCATTTTTTTTTACTTTTACCACTGCTCTAACTCACTGAAAGAATTGTTGTATAGAGAAATAAAATACATATCGCGCGTACAGCACAGACCTCAAAAAGACTGCAAAATACAGATTATTAATACTACAGAACGCCGAAAGCCCGAAAAAAATAAACAATATTCAATATATGAAACTGGGTCGAGTCTAGGTAAACCCCCGGTCCTTACCCCCCGGCGGTGATTACCCCCCGTCTTTACCCCCCCCCCACCCCGTCCTTACCCCCTGTCGGTGATTACCCGCCGGCCCTCACTACCCCCTACTCATTTAATATCTTGCACAAATTACAACAGAAAAGGAACCAAGTAAAGAAGAATCCAAAGACTTTTTTGTTGAAGGCAAAATAAGGCGCTATCGACAAAAAAAGTGTATTCCGGAATAGACTCATGAGGCTCATATATTCACTGTGTAAAGTTTCAAAAGGCTGGGTCTTATAGTTTCTAAGAACTTGTCTGGACAAAAAATCCAGTTCTTGATGCAAAATGTAAAAAATTGTTATATATTTTGACCAAGTGCCGTTCCATCAGTTTTGGCCCATTTCAACTACAGTACGATTCTGCACATCTCCAACACATCTACTTTTATTGTACGGGGGCTGCACACCTTCATACTAAATAGTTTAGGAGATATGACTTGGACAAAATACAAAACCTTAACTATATACACGGACGGAAATACCCGGGGGGGGGGGGGGGCATTCGCAGTCATATGTGTTGCCATGTGTATCCAAAAAGAGATAATTTTCATTCGGTACTCCGCCCCCCCCCCCTAAATAAATAAAAAGGGTGGAGGGCGGGAGGTTGGTTAAAAGGGCGTATTATTTTAAACTTAGCACTCCACGTTTAGGGTTCGTTTTAAAATGTGATGGACACGCGAAGAAACCAAGCCACCCCTCCCACCGGAGATCACTGGAACATATATCATGTTTTTACACCATTTACTCTTTCCTTCAGAAACTGACGGTGCGTGTCAAGCTTTTACGAAAAAATCATCGAAAAGCCAGTTACTGGTTTTTTTTTAATCTTCCGTGTAACTATTTCATAAACATTTTCTTTTTTTTCTGAAAAGCTAAACATCACTTTGGGGCATTTTAATTGTTTAAGATATTAGCCAAACGGCGCGCAATTTTTTTCACATCATGGAAAATACCCTTGTTTCCCATCTTAATTTTTTATCCAGTTCTTTCTCTCTTTTTTTTGTTTGAAAACTATGAGGCTCCGTCGAGTTACTTCTTCTCTAATTTTGGTTTCAAAAACAAGGATATTGTTTCAGGTTTAAAGCGAAGAAGAAACAAGTATGTCAGTGAAACTGAGTAAGACCCTCGCAGGCTTTTATTTTATCCAGGGTTTTATTTTTCTGCGGCCGGGACAAATAAACTGCATGACAGCAAGCTGACGGCCAAAGATATTTGGATTTTCGACAATGTCCCTGGGACATATTTTTTGGCTGCCGGCAAAACCCTATACCCATGTGCACAACTACACCCTATATTCTTTCCCTGTACAAGGTTCAAATGGAATCCCTTGGGTAGCCTTTGAGATCATGGTAACACATAAGATACCAAGTGCCCCCCCCCCCCCCGGGCCCTCTTGCTACCTCTTCCTCACCCTAAGCTCCATCCAACCACCCAAGCTCCACCCAACCACCCCTTCCCCGGGCCCTCTGGCTACCTCCTCCTCCTCACCCTAAGCTCCACCCAACCACCCAAGCTCCACCCAACCACCCCCTCCCCGGGCCCTCATGCTACCTCTTCCTCACCCTAAGCTCCACCACACCACCCAAGCTCCACCCAACCACACCTTCCCCGGGCCCTCTTGCTACCTCTTCCTCACCCTAAGCTCCACCCAACCACCCAAGCTCCACCCAACCACACCTTCCCCGGGCTACCTCTTCCTCCTCACCCTAAGCTCCACCCAACCACCCCTCCCCCGGGCCTCTTTGCTACCTCTTCCTCACCCTAAGCTCCACACAAACACCCCTCCCCTCAGCACACACTAAGTGTTACGGTTTTCGGTTTCTTTCCCACACAGCCGAGTCCCCTTTGGAACCTGCACTGACCGTAAAAAAAGTATTGATCGACCGCAGGCAAGCCTGTCAGCAGCGTAATTCCTGTCTTTTTACAGCACGTGCTGGGTTCAGAATACCGAGTACTAAAGTATTATGGTACAGGCATCTTTTTCAGTACAAAACATATTGTGTCTTATGGCTAAAATGAATGTAAGTCTAACTTTGATTTTTTTGCCTTCTAACATGGTTACACTATCTCCACGTAGTTTGCTTAGCAAATATCGTCCACAAGGTATTTTTCACTGTAGTTGAAAAGTAATTGCTAAATAAGGATATGTATGCCTATGTACATGTGTATACTGTATGGGTCATTCACAGTTTACGTAACGATGGGCGAGAAAAGGGCAAAATATTGCGGGAAAATACACCAATTGTAAACTAAACTGCATTTGACGACTTCAAAATGCCCAGACGCAAAACATCGAAAATCGAAGAAAAAACAGAAGATGAAACAGATGCTCGTCACGAAGCGGAATCGTCTGGGGATGGTGACGTAGATCTAGAACAAAATGGCTACGACGAAACGCCGGGCGCCAAGAAAAAACGAAAACGTTATTTAGAGGAGAATATGCAGCGAGCCCTCAAACTTGTCGAAGAGGGCTACTCCTTGAATAAAGCCGGGAAAATGTGCCAGGTGCCTACAAGCACTGTGCGGAGACGTGCAAGATTGGGTCCCCCGAAAAAGGCTGGCGTCGATCCAAACGTCAGTGAGCCGGACGAGCGCCAGTTGGTCAAGTACGCAGTGTTCATGAACGACGCCGGGTTGCCGGTGACAACCAAGTGGCTGCAGGAGACGGCTGGCAGGCTGGCTTCGCTACGGTAAGCATGACCTCATTTCCGTTATTTTTGTTTATTTATTTTTTTTTTATTTTAAGAACCGCGGGGTTAAAGGTTTAAACAGCAAACCATTTTAGAGGTACTTGGGTCTACCGGTGTTGGATGTGTTAAGGCAGGGGTGGGCGGAGGGCACTGCTGATGGGCAAAACACATTCTACCTCAACAACGACCCAACACCCATGTTAAGGATGATCAATTTTAATTTCTTTATAATCGTTCTAAATGTTACACACTTGAAAAACGTTTTCTGACTAGCTTTTGTTTTGTTGTCTACTTAACGCAAAAAAAAAAAAACTGAAAGCTTTCAATGATCTGATGACCTCCAAATTCATTGATCTTCAATGACCACTGACAGCTGAACGTATTTACACAAGTCATGTGACTTAAAAAAACCAAGAAGAAATAGTTTATTTCAGAACTGCAAGTACATGTACAAAAAAAACGGTAGTATTTTGCCTGTCAAGCACCACTGAAAGAGGAGTGCAAAAAATATATTATTTATAAGAGAACATATTTGTACCAAAATCACGAATTAAAAATAAAACCACACTCACTATTGGACTGATCCGAAAACTCTTTAGCCTTGTGCACTGTTCTCACTCGCCTTTCAGGCTCATGCTACAAGTGCTACAGGCTGCGGAAGGCTGGGTCAGTCCACCCCCCCCCCCTGTTTGTGTGGTTATATCATTGTTTGCCCCACATATATCTCCTCACAATTCGGGCTTGGCTCTCCAAAATTTTGTACCCGCATTTTAAAACTTTTAAAACGTCCCACCCTTACCCCACCCCCCACACCCCTAAATTAATTGTTTATCTTGTGCCTTCAGCGAAAGTTCTCGCAATCCTATATATAGCACCCCACCCCAACACCTTTATCAAACATCTAACACGTGAGCCATTACTCTTAAGTTAAGCCCTCGTCCCCGGTTTTTTTTCCTATCTGTGTCATCTATGATCAAACCAAATCAAACCAAAAACCACAATACAGTGAAATGGCAATGTGTGTTTATTAATAAGTGTATGGGTAGATTATTTGTAAGATGGAGTGTTAAAATGTAACGGTTCGAACTAGAGTCCGGTAACTGTACTCAACCGAAACGTTAATTAAGGTTCCCGCATGAGACTGAGTGCCCTCGTTTACATATCAAACAATCCAAAGCTTGTCCTGTTGGTTGCAGGGGTAAGCCATTTAAGAATGGTGCAGCGAGTAGCGGTTGGTTATCGAAATTCTACGCTCGCCACCCGGAGGTCCCATCCGTCATCACTCATATAAGAGACCTGGAAAACGACGGAGATGAAATGTGCGATTCCATAAACATCGGCAGTTTCTTCCGCGAAGCGGAGGCATTCCTCACAAAGCTGAACGTTATGAAAAGGCCATCTTGCATTTACAACATCTGTGAATTTGGGTACAGCCCAACCTGTAAAAATCTCGTGAAATCCATAGACGACAAGTTTCTCAAGCTCAAGGAAAAGGTAACACTGATGGTATGTGTGAGCGCGGACGGCCATTGGCTGCCCACCATGTTTACATTCAGGACATCGCAAACAATGACTTCGGAGTTTTATAGCCTTGGCCCAGCCAACGCCTTGTTCTCGTATTCAGAAACGGGGGAAAATGACGACACCGCGTATCTGCAGTATATGCAGCATCTGGAGCCGTTTTTGAACACAGATCGTCCGGTAGTCATATTCCAGGACAACGTGAAGGAATACGAGAATCTGGATCTCGTGGAATTCTGTATCCGGAAAGGTATCCACGTCTACAATTTCCCCACCGAAATTAAGAACCTTTCAGAACCTTTGGATCTTTTATGTAAACAACTTAAAACTATTTTCCATAGCAAACAGAGCGAAAAAATGCAACAAAATTGTAAGGTAAATGTACCAGAACTGGTCAAGTTAGCCATAGAAACACTCAATACAGATATAGTACGTAGTGCATTCGAACAAACCGGAATTTACCCCCTCAGCAGAGAAGTTATCACAAATAAAATGCTTGGCCTACCACTGGAAAAAATCCTTGAGGTTGCCACACATGAGGCACAGGAAAGCGAAGATGACCAATCAGTGCCAAAAACAAACATGGTGCAAGAAAGTGGCGACAGTTCCACAGGGAAAACAAAGGTTGTCTTCAAGACTAAATCCACACAGACACTTCCTATACAGTCACTGCCGTGTTCAGTCTGTAAAAATAATGAGGTGCCCGTTCATCCCGGCATCGCTGCGGGTGTCCTTGACTTTGAGCTGGCATCCGTGTTTATATCCGAAGAAGAGCAAATGCCGAAACCTAGCACGTCAAAACCGGAAGGAAGTAGAGCATTTGATTTCACTTCCGGAAACTGGATAACACACGAGTCGCAAGTGCAGCGATTACGTCACAAAAGACTCGGCTTGCCAAGCCCGAATGATTCCGAAAAGGAACGAAGAAGGAAAGAAAAAGATCTACAGAGAGAACTGAAACAAGCCGAAAAGGAAAGAAAAATGCAGGAACGCCAAGAAGCACAGAAATTAGTTCATGGAATGATCAAGAATAGAATCTGCGTCACTTGTGGAACAAAACCGGAAGCTTGTCACACGAGTGTTTGTGTGATATGTGGCAGAAAGTTTCACAACCAGTGCATCAACGAGGTTGTGTCGGTTACGGTCTGTCCCTTGTGTGCGACGAAATAAATGACTGAAGAAATGTGAAGAAACAACCGTGTTCGAAAAAGAAAATTTAAATCTAACAGATCGAATTTTTCGATGAACATTTTTCCATGAGCGCTAAATTCTGGACAGTTCAGTTCTTTTCGAAACGACGACAAAGAGCCTGTAAATGCTGAAGGCCTCGACCGTATCAGTTTCGCCCCCTTCCTAGCAGTAGACGGTTTAATTATCTGAAATTACAGGAGGGAGGGGGAGGGCTCAGGTTTTACATAAACGCTAATGCTGTGGTGAATAAAAATATGACGATAATGAGGTGCACAACTCCAAAATCAAAAGAGCGCGATATGAAAATGAAGCCCGATGGTAAAGATATTTAAAACAGTGGTAACCATAGGACCCATATCAGGTCACCGCGAAAAAAACAGCGAACGATATAAGATGTAGACAGAAACGACCGAGAATTTGTTTTCTTTTCGTGGTGGCCTGATATGGGCTGTATAGATAACAGCACAATTAAGTCACAAAAAATAATCCTTTTTTTCCTTCGTTCATATTCGGCATAGTAGCACTTCTGAACTATACTTAAAAGTAACTATATTGACAAGTTTTTTACAGGCCAAAAATGTTTTTGTCATGATTTTTTGTCAACGCACTCATGGTCCCGGTACTCGTAACTTTGATCCAACTTGCCTACAGTCATGTGTCTGGACATTTTTGCTTTTACCTAAGTTGAATTAAGAATAGTTTCTTCAAATAAATACACTGGAAGATATCAGAATGGGTTGTTAAGAATTCTAGTTCTGATGAGAATTGGAAGTGCTGTCTTCAGATAATTTATAATTACTCAAAATTTAACTGTCGGTCATCTCTTACAAAGTTTATTTTCAAAAAAATCGATAAACAAATAAAAGGCCGAGGAATCAGATGCTTTTACTTCACCACAGTATTCTAGTATATTTTTTTTTTCAATAAAACGTGTAACAAATGTGGAGGCAAGTTACCAGGTGGACACTGAGCTCTAAAAAGACAACGATCTCGATAAAACATTGTGGATATTCGGCTTGCCAAACACGCCCGGTTTGGAAAATCCCAATCACATGAAATTCCCATAAAAACTGTTCTTGCGAGAACGCTATTATTTAAAATTAGAATATATCAAGCAAATAAGAATCCACAGATTTTTGTTACGGGCGAAATAAGGCGCTATGGACAAAGTCAGTCTGTTTCAGGAATAGATTACTGAGGCTTGGACCGTCCTTAAAACCCAAAGTTGACTGTAGAACCTTCTTTCGGCAAAAACATAAACTATGTGAACTCTTTTTTTATATATGTTCTTTTTTTAAACAGTGGGTAGTTGTAGATTGCAAAACTCCATCAATTAAAAAAATGTGCTCTGTTGTCTGTCCCTAGGTTTGAGGCTCGAGTTCTTGTATTCATCGGACATAATTAATTAAATATGATTTTACGGCTTCTATCAAGAGTCTAAGAATGTTCAGAATCCGGTAAAATATCCCTTCCGGTACACCCAGCTTCTCCCGCTCTCCCGAAGCGATGCAGTCACAGAACAGTTTTCGTCAGCCATTATTCTAGTGTCAAACTTTTCTTCTGATTCTTATTCTCGATGATTAATTTTTCTTCACAAATTTTTGTTCGTTTTGAAATGCAAATAATGAGACACATAACAACCAAGACTTATTCTGAGTAATAATAATAAGAAGAAATGTTTTACAAAAATACTAGCACAATGGACCCACGTTCACTCACCCCGCTCAGTTCGAACCCATTGCTGTAGTCCTAACTTTGGGACTAATATACTGCTATGAAAAAGTCTGAATTAAGAAGGATCCCGTTAATTGACCCCCTCCCCCTCCAAACCGGTTTATTCGATCCAATTGGCCGGACCCAGCTGGTTCAAATTAACGAAGGACTACTGTACAATTGACAATTATAGAAGGAAGATGTTGAATCACTTAGTTAAGCGAATCTTTAGCAATTTGCAATATGAAAAGAGCACGGTTCATTTCCATTTCATGGTTTTTTGGCTCTCACTATACGTTTGTAACTTTTATCCTTTTGAATGTTTATAAAACGTTAACGTTTTAAGTTTTCAAATCGGATTTGGTTGGGATCATAAACAAGAATGTCCCGGAGCATTATGACCAACCGAGATCTAGTGAATCAAGCATCATAAGGCTTGTAGGGTCGCAAAAAACTGAAAGTAGCATTTTAAAACTGGTTAGTGAAAACGGTTCTACGCCAGCAATTGTCTCATTTCTAGCGGATCCCAAAAAATAAATCCAATCAAACTGCACCAGGCAACGCATTTTGGAAAACGCCTCAAAAAAAAAAAAAAAATATTTATTCAAGAGATGCTCACCTTGGGAACAGTCACACAAAATTTGAGAGGAATCATAGGAAGCATTTTGGAAACCGAGTATCGAGATGTTTGGCATCATTTAGCCAATTTTTGGAGAAAAACCGAAGAAAGCAGTTCTTGAAAAAAAAACGACCACCTTGGGAATGCTCGTACAAAATTTGAAAGAAATTCGGTGAAAATTGTGGGAGGGGAAGCGTTTTGAAAATTGGGTAATATAAAAAATGAAAATAGTGCCATTAGGCCAATTTTTGGCGAATCGCCAAAAAAAGTATTTTTTCATGGGAGGACCAGGCATCTCATCACAATAGTCGCACAAGAAGCATTTTAAGCAGAAGTTTACATATGTACATACAGACGACGGATGACATTCCCCACTCCAAATGTAATAGGATCAGAGAGAGACGAAAACATTTTGTTCACACTGCGCTGAGATTGTCTATTTCTTTCTATTGACTTCTGTGTAACTTTTTTCTAATGACCAAAATGCACAAAATCAGTACAATTTCTGATGTTCATGAAATGTTTCAGGGAAACAGTAGTATCCCCGATTGCCCTCAACAAGTTTCCCGTTTCTCATGTTTTCTAAGTTTTCACCGCTGACTGTTGGTTACTTTCAGATCACTGACTCCAGCAACACTGTATTTGAAATAACTGTCGCATCATAGCGAACTCAGAGAGTCTACCCAGAGGCGTAAAGAGGGAATTTGAAAATGCCCAGAAGAAAAGCAGCGAAAATAAAAGAACAGACGACTGCAGACGTGCAGCTCAAAGTGGACTCACTGACAGAAGGCAATGGAGAAGACAACGAACAGAATCTAGAAGAACAAGATGATGAAGAAAGAGATGCCCCAAAATCGAAGAAGTTCAGGCTCTACGCCCCAAAAGACCTAGAGCGAGCTTTAAAAATGGTGGCAGACGGGTGCCCAGTACAGAGGGCGGGACGGCTGTGTAAGGTTCCCCGCAGCACTATACGGAGGCGGATGCTTCAAGGGCCGCCAAAGTTTAACTGTGGCGATCGAAGCATGAGCGTGCTGGACGAGGAGCAACTGGCACGTTACGCGGTGTTCATGAACGACGCCGGCCTGCCCGTGACCAACCAGTGGATGCAAGAAACCGCTGCCAGAATAGCTCAACTGCGGTCAGTATCCCGCTGTTCACCATTCCGTTACCTTGGAGAACCTGGGGATCATTCATACAAAACTTAAAAGCAGTCCACTCACGACTGCAAAAAAGAGACATGTTAATCTTTTTCATTAAAAGTGATCGCATTCTGACAATTTTTGGTGGGTCTGAAAAAAGAGAAATTTTCACTGATGACCATATTGGGAATAATAATGCCAAATTTGGAGATAACCAACAAGTCCACGCCCATAAAAAAGTTTTCAAACAAATTTAAAATACCGTTATTTTGCCAATTTTTGGCGCAGTGTCAAAAAATTTCTAAACAGGACCACATAGAGACCAAAAAGAATATTTTATTATACTTTAAAGCAATTCGATAAACCCTATAGAAGAACCATTTTCAAAAACTTTTTCAAAAATTGCGAAATGCCGCCATTTTTACTAATCTTTTGCGAATCGACAAAAAAGTGGTTTTTCCAAAGAACACCACCTAGGAAACATTCGTACTTAATCTGAAAGCAATCCAATCAAGAAAAAGCATGGAAATAAGAGTTTACACAAGTACGCATATATGTCAATACAAATACCATATGGTTACTCCCACGAATCTCACTAGAACAGTGCGGTCAAGTTGGCCGGTCTAGTAACTGTGTCTTTTGTTTTCTAGAACTTCTCAGAACAAAGTTTCAATTGCCCGTCCGTCCTTTTACTTCTTGTATGTGACAACTCTCAAACACCGGTAGTATTCACCAAATTTAATACTTGAGTCGGGCACTAATTAACATTGCTTTATATTTACTTATGAAAATTGACTTGATCCAAAATGCAATATGGCCGCCAGACGGCCATTAAATGATATGTGCATATGTTTAAGGGGCAAGCCATTCAGGAGCGGCACAGCAAGCAAGGGCTGGCTACAAAGATTCTACAGTCGTCACCCGGAGGTCCCGCCCGCTATCACACGCGTTAAGGATTTGGAGAATGACGGGGACGAACTGTGCGACACCATCACTATTGGTAGCTTCTTTCGCGAAGCCGAGGAATTCCTCACCAGGCTCGATGTCTCCAACAAACCATCGCGTATCTATAACATCTGTGAATTCGCCTACAGTCCCGCGTCGAAACAATTGGTCAAATCAATCAGCAGCAAGTTCTCCAAGCTGAAGGATAAGACGACACTTACGGTCTGTGTTAGCGCTGATGGCCGCTGGCTGCCGACTATGTTTACCTTTGCACATTCCCAGCCGATGACGTCAGAATTTTACATGCTCGGTCCGGCCAATGCCCTTTTCTCTTACTCTGACAATGGTGAAAACGACAACGCCGCATATTTACAGTACATGAAGCACCTTGAATCGTTTTTGAACAAGGAGCGTCCCGTGGTAATCTTTCAGGATAATGTTAAAGAATATGAGAATCTGGAGTTGGTTGAATTCTGCATTGAAAAAGGCATTCACGTGTACAATTTCCCTAATGAACTGAAAAATCTGCAAGAGCCTCTTGACCTTTTATCAAAGCCGCTGAAAAGATCAATAGACCAGGAGCATGCTGAAAAACTACAACACAACAGCAAGACAAACCTACCGGAAATAGTGAAATTCGCGATAGAGAATCTCAATGCAGACATTGTTTGTAATGCCTTCGAACAAACGGGAATCTACCCGCTTAATCAGGAGGTTATAGCGAACAAGATGCTGGGACTGCCGCTAGAGAGAATGCTAGAAACGGTGCCGAATGAAGTTCATGAGGAGGAGAATGGCGAATCCCAAGACTGCACAGATTCAGCGCTGGATGTCAGTGACGACAGCATAGATTCAAAACACAAAATGAAGGCCGTAATGAAGACTAAATCTACGCAGACTCTTCCTGTACAGTCGCTGCCCTGTTGTGTTTGCAAGAAAAACGAGGTGCCCGTTCATCCGGGCATTGCTGCAGGTGTCCTTGACTTTGAGTTAGCATCTGTGTTTATTTCTGAAACAGAGCACATGCCAAAGCCTGTTCTCACCAAGCCAGCTGGCAGCAGAGTGTTCGATTTCAGTTCTGGAAACTGGATTACACATGAGTCGCAGGTGCAACGATTACGTCACAAAAGACTCGGCTTGCCAAGCCCGAATGATTCCGAAAAGGAACGAAGAAGGAAAGAAAAAGATCTACAGA